>JBBBDQ010001493.1:1830000-2060000 GCA_037127315.1 Ascarosepion bandense
GTTTACATATATCCAATGATTTCTTTGTTTCTTTTTTCTTTCTGGTTCCTAGCGTTTTCATACTCACACATATATACACTTCATAAGCATAGGGTTTCCGCGTGCCCACGTAGTGTTGTATATATACGCATACACATATCACTGCTAAATAAATTTGTCGCATTCTCTGTCCCACATATTTTTATATACACAAGATATATACTAGACAATTAAGTACATATTTATGCCCATATACCCAAGTAAAATTATATATATATATATATATATGTATGTATGTGCATATGTACAAAAACATGACCACATATACACGCACACATCCATACATGTAAGTTACAACTTATATAAGTATACTAGTAGTTTTCTATGTCCCCATGTATAAGGACCCTGTCTAAAGACCCTGTGCATTTGTGTACATTTAAATTCCAAATGAAGTGTTAATTTTATTTTTTTATTTTTTATTTCATAATAAATATTACTTGTTTATATCTATTTATACCATTTTACTTCATTTGGGTTGTTGATTTATCCATATATGGATAAGAAATCATTACACTAGGGAAGATATAGTTCGAGCATATATAATTGATTTTATCTAAAGTTGACATACCTCGCCTCTAATTAGGTGTTCCCACACGATGGAAAAAATATATATTTTACCTAATTAAATTTGTTCTTACCTATGAAGTACGCATGTATTTAGGTGCCCCATTTTACATACTATAATGCATACAATAATACATAAAACATAATACATATGAACTTTCACAAGTTTTCTAGGAGCATGCATAAGTTTAGGTGGACCCCTTTTTATGAGAGACATATCATCTCATATTTGGATGCCTCATTTCCCACAGGAAATGTTATTGTTGAAGTCAATATATTGAGCATTTTCTTTCTGTTCTTGCTTGTTTAAGGATTTTCCATTTAACTTTAGGCATTTTATTTTCGTCTTTTAACTTCCAAAAGTATTTGGAGAGAGATGTCATGTTTTTTTTTTTTTTGTTTTTTTTTGTTATTGAAGGATAAGAGATGATTGTAAAATCACTTTTTAAATACGTTCATGGTATTTCCGATATACATTTTTTCATCCTTAGGATACTCCATGGATGAAATCGAACACATATATATCAGGGATTTCGTTAGACATTTATTTGTCATAGGGCATTGGTTAGGGTTTCTACAGTTACAGAGGTTGTTATTATGGGGCGGACTGGTATTATTGTTGGAGTTATTTTTATTGTGTGCTTTTAATATTTTACTGTTATATACTTTAATTAATTTTTCTAGATTATTGGAGCAGCTATAGCTTAGTTTAATTGTATTTTTATTGACAATTTTTCTTAGAGGGTTATTTTTAGGGAAATGCTTATCTATTAGTTTAAGAAATGTATGTCCCAGCTTGAAGTTAATTGATTGATTAAAAGGAGGGTTATACCATATGATTTTCCAGTTTCTATTTTTGCTTTTTGAATGCCTGAATTTTTCCACAAATCTAATTTTTGATGATTGATATCCACTATCTTTAAGGATTTTATCATAAATTACCTTGTGTTTATCAAATATTTCTTTACTGGATGAGTGTGTGTTAATGTGGCATTCTACTGATGATGGAATATGTTTGATAATGGATGGTGGGTGATTAGAGTTGGGGTTTATATATATTGGGTTAGCATTGATTTTTTTTTTTTTAATCGTATCAGCCCGAGCAAGGCGGTAATGCCACTGATGTGCAGGGGGCTACGTAAGAGTGAAAAGATTGGAAAAGAAAAAGCCGGAAACCACATCCTAAACAGGGAACAAGGGATGAGCCTCTTAACCTGTTCAATAGACGTGGGTGGAGTGTGAACCGAGCGATAGATAGATCTATCTACTCCAATTGAAAAAAAAAATTTACTAAGTTTTGACTTAGTTAAAGTCGAAACAGCTTTTAGACAACCGAACAATTTAGTATATTTTAGTAAAAGAGAAAAACAGATACGGTAGAATAAATTAATAGAAAATCTGAACTTATCAACTTGCAGATAGCATATTGAAAAAGTTGAAATTTCTATATATTTTTGTATTTTCATTTTTTTCTTCAGGATAATTTCGGCATGTTCTTGCCAGTTAATAAACCCCGTGTGTTGAAAGTGGCCGAGAGAGAGAGGGTAGAAGGAGTGGGATGTCCAGTACCCAGATAGGGGGTGGGGAATAGAAAGGCTGATTTCAAACAGTAATGGTCTACGATCTTTTTTTTTTTTTTTAAGTTTCTACTAGCAGAAAAAATAAACCTCAATCCTATATTTCGAAACAGCTTTTAGACAACTGAACAATTTAGTATATTTTAGTAAAAGAGAAAAACATACAGTAGAATAAATTAATAGAAAATCTGAACTTACCAACTTGCAGATAGCATATTGAAAAAGTTGAAATTTCTATATATTTTTGAATTTTCATGGAAAGTGTTCACTACTAAGTCTAATGTTATGTCTAAGAAGTCTACTTGCTTGATATTGGGGTTACATTAAGACCAAATAATTTAAAGACTTTATGAATTAATTTTCTAGTTCTATCAACCTTACCTCCAGTAGATTTATTTATTATCATGAGTCCATCATCTCTGTATAGTCCTATATTGTTCGTGTCAATTTCTTTATGTGCAGTGAGGTTGTACAATAGGAATAACCCCACCAGAGCTGAAGATTCTGCAGAATCCAGAGCTATATATATATATATATATATATATACACACACACGTGTTGATTACTTATATAGAGGTCCTGTTAAAGCTCCTTCTTTTCCTCAAAAGGTCCTTGTTAGCCGAATGGAATTGGTTGCTAAGTATGTTTATTAGTTTCAACATTATAATGTACCTCTAAATTGATGATATTTCTGTGGGCTGTTCTCTTGGTCCCACTTTGGTAAACATTTTTCTGGTGATTTGTGAAAAATTATTTGATAAGCGCCCTCAATCGGCATTTTATGTTCACTATGTTGATGATATTTTGCCTGTTTTTCATCATATAGTGATGCTTTGTTTTTTTTCACTTCCTTAATGATTTGTTCCTTGCACTTCAATTTACTATAGAAATTGAAAAGAACAAACAACTTCCCTTCCTTGTTTTAGTTTTCAAAAATAACTTGAAAGATCAATCTCATTAGAAACCTAACACACCATGCACTCATGATTTCTTCTAGTGTAACTTTTGATCGTGAGATTGACAATATTAGGACGATCCAAATATTGGAAGTTTGCATGTTACAGCTCTCTATTCATGAGCACCACTCGACCTGTAAGTGTTCACAGATGTCCAAATCTGCCATAGGTGAATATTTGTTGACTATAAAGGAGTGTGGTGCAGATCGTTTTTCTGTTTTGCACAGAGGTCGTTCTCTATTCCACCTCATCATCCTGGAGGCTTTGATGATACAGTTAAACAAAAAGATCTCAAACTCCAATCAGATTTATTTGGGTCTCTTGGTGAAGGTTTATGACGATGGGGAATTTTTTGTTTTTTTTTCCCCCTTTTTTGAACATTACCCATTTTTCATCCCTGAATTTGAAATTTTTTTCTGATATATACCCATGACTAGTTCTGTCGGACAAAAGGCTTGCCTCGGCTTTTCCTTTCCTTTTTTGTGTGATATAATTAAACTATTTGTTTTTATAGTTTGACATTTTTCACCATGGTCCTTCTCCTTAAGTATGTCTTGGTGTTTTGTTGTACCAAAAAACTGATATTCTATTTTCAGGACCAGTATAACACTAAACTTATTAATTTGCTTAATTACATTATTCACTTAAGAAATTTAATTAATTCTCTCAGATGCAAGTTAAAATTTCTTCAGGCTTGTAGATCTAATCATGTAGCCCCCGTGTACATCTCCAAACATATTTTGAAGATTAAAGGTAGAAATATTTGGAATGTGGAGTCAGTTTTTCTTAAAGATGACCTTTCACTATCTTCAGGAGTTTTGTAATAACTGATTTTTCCATTTTTTAAATATACAATCAGGGATTTTTTATAAGCATGCAACTGGAATTTTTAAACAACCAAAAATTTTAAGTTATTTAAGGATCTTAAAACACTCTCCCCTATGTTTGTAATCATAGTATGAATTTATAGGTGTGATTACATTTGGACATTATTTCTTATCTTTCATTTAGTATTTTTTTTTCATTCTGGTAACTACATAATCGCTAACTTTTCCTCCTGGCACAATCTGTATACATTGCCACCATTATATAATTTGCCTATTTTCACTATACTCCAAGTTATATCAGAGTCTTTTCCATTTTTCAGTTTTAATTTTCACATGTGGCTAACCAATTTGGTACAATTGTTGGGGTGTTCCAGTTTAAATATATATTATTAGGACCTTGAATAAGTTCTAGCTGATTTTCTTTTTTTCATGATAAGCAATGTTTTTTTTTTTACAAAAATTACAAAGAAATATGTCACCAAAATGATCGTCCATCTCTATCCATTACTTTTTCCCAGCTTTCTGGCAGCATTTGAATTCCAAGTTGGAAGAATGACTCATCTTTTGAGGCTATACACAAGTTGACTCTTTTTTGGCATCTTTATAAGAATGAAAGTGTTGCTCAGCCAGGCTAGGTGTCATTGATTGGAACAAGTAATAATTGGATGGGGAAATGTCTGGTGAATACAGTGGCTGGGGTATGACTTCCCATTTATGTGTTTCCAAGTAGGTTTTCAACTGTTTTGCAACCTGTGACATAGCGTTTTCATGTTGCAAAATTACTTTGTCGTGTCTGTGCTTGTATAGCATTTGTTTTTTTCTTTAATGCTCGGCTTAATCACATCAGTTGTAGTCAATAACAATCTTAGATGATGGTTTCAGCTGGTTTGAGCAGCTCATTATTGATGCATGGCCAGGCTTACCCTATGATCTTCTATACTTAGTGTTATCGTAGTATATATACAATTCCAAAAAACCTTCAATTGCTAATATTAAAGCAGCTGTTCACACATGACAAGATGCCATTTTCAGGTTCATATCATCCTGCTGCCAATATCCTTGCATTTGAATCAAACATTTTGAAACTTGTGTGATCAACTCTTAATGATTCTGCAAGTTCAGCTTGCACCTGACATGAATCTTTATGAAGTAATAACTACAATTCTTCATCTCCAAACATTTTTGGTGTGCCTGAGCATTCTTTATTTTCAACATCGAAATCATTATTTTTGAAGTAGCTAAACCAATCTCTGTATGTTTCGACAAAACATGGTCACCGTAAGTCTCAACAAGAACTTTGTGTGCTTCAGCTGCAGATTTCTTTTCAATAAAGTAATGCAGTAAAATTCCTTTCAAATATGCTTTCTTTGGCACAAAGTCAGATATATTTAATGCTATGGAAAACAAAGTTTTTTACTCTTCAGCAAAATGACATACATTGAATTTGAAGCTTGCTTATAGTACTTCATTATGGATGCGGTACCATCTGAAATTACATGCATGCTATTCTGGGAATGTTATCTGTTGGAAAAGAGCAAGAACTTACTCAAAGTCCTAATATATATACATATATGTATGTTTATATATATAGTATATTGTAAGAAAGTTATGGAACACATAGATTTTAAGCTCACTGTTCATGCATTTACTTTTATAAAGAGTGTTCGATACAACATAGAGCTTTATATTTTAATGGTTGTTACAATAGTTTATAAAAGCATAGTATCACTACACAAAAATCTTCACATTTTGGAGCTACGTTTGCTCCTCAGCTGGTGATAAGTTGAAATGAAAAATAAATGGTGAAAACAATTTTTGGTAATATGATATGTAAGTGAATGTGGTGGGAGTTTAGTATGATTTAGCCCAACAGTTTGTAATCATTATCACCATTGAATATATACTTGGTGTGTTTGCCTTGGACAAAACAGCAGTGTCAAGGTTGCGACTCTTCCACTTGATCCCAAGAATGTATCTGGGACAATGTCGGTGAAAACTCTCAAGCAGCTTGATTTGCGACCGATACAGAGTCCAAGTCTCTGAGGCATAGAAAAGAGTGAATAACACACAGGTCTCATTTACAGAAAGTTTGGTTCTTAGAGTGAGATCACCATCAGACCAAACCCTGTCTTCTTGCATGCCAAAAGAATTTGAATCTGATCCCTCATCTGATTTCAACATCTACAGAGCCATCATTTGAGAGGGCATTGCCCAGGTGAACAAAATGCTTGACAACTTCAAGCCTTTTCCCACCAACAAAAATGTCAGGCTCTACATAGACCTCACCAAGTGCAGACATATACATCATCTTAATCACCTTGGTCTTATCAATGCTGATTGTCAAACCAAAGCGAGTACATGCATCAGCAAAACAATTCACGATAAACTGCATGTCAGCAGCAGAATGAGCAACAAGATCAGCATCATCTGCATACAGGAGCTCCCTAACAAGACCTTCACATACAAGAGTCTTGGCTTGGAATCCAGCCAAGACTCTTGTCACAGACATGAAAAGTATACCACAGAACAGCAGTCAAATACAGTGAAAACAGAGTTGGGGCAGGCATATCCCCCTGCTTCACTCCATTGACAAATGGCAATTTCTTCTGATAGCAGGTCATTAAAATTCACACAGGCCTTCATTGAATGAATCCCCAGCTGTATCATCATCCACAACAGAAGGGTTATAAAAAAGATCCTGAAAATCAGCATCTCATTTCATCAGGGATCTTCAGTAAGATGGTACCATCCTTAGTCAAGAGAGGCATGATCAAAGAAGGCTTTGGACCAAAAGCCTGGTGTAGCAAGCCAGAGAACATCTTAATGTCTTTCCTGTTGAAGGCCAACAGATAGACCCTATCATCACTTATTCTTAATTTAGTACAACTTCCGCTGAACACTCCTCCTGACATTAGCAAAATTGGCAGCATGATATAACCTGTTTGAAGATGAAGAGCTGAGAAGTCTTTTGTGGATTCTTCTTCTTTTCATTAAGGAGGGCATTAACTTCATCACAATTATTACTAAATCAGTCTCAATGCTTGGTCACTCTCATTCCCATAGTGTCAGCCCTTTTCTCAAGAATAAGTTCCTTGAAGCCTTCCCAACCACAACTTGAAAAATCCATTTGATCAAACATGGATCGCAAAGCATCTCTGTAAGTGACAGCCTTTGATTTGGAAACATTAATGTGCTTAGGTGCCCTGACCCTGTTGAAACAAATTTTACATCAAATAAAATTTTTACTTTAACCCGAAACATTAGATGATCTCTGTCACACTCTGCTCCATGCATTGTCTTGATTTTACAAAAATTCCTCAAGTCACTGCACCTAAAGTCAAGTACATGTCCATGCTTAGACTGAGGATGGAACCAAGTCACCTTGTGCTCTTTTTCCTGGTAAAAGAAGGTGTTAGTAATAACCAGATTAAGTAATGTGAAGAGCTGGAGCAGCAGTAAACCATTCATGTTAATGTTACTAATCCCATAAGGTTCCAAATGTTATGTATATATTTAAACTGGAAAACCTAAAATTGTACCAAATTGGCTAAATAACTCCTCCCTAATTTTATAAATTTTCAGATGTTTAATAATTTCAGTTATATGTTCATAAAAAAACTCTGTTCATACATTTAAAAAATGGAAAAATCTGTTATTATAAATTTTCTGAAGATACCAAAAGAAAAGTACTCCATAATAGTTTTAACACTAGGGAAATGTTGTAGTTTAGGTTATCTGACCAACCAGTAACAATTCAAAACAGTTTAATGGAAAAAAAAAAAACATACATTTCATAAATAACTCCTTTCCAAATGAAAAATATTTGAAAGTGCTACAATATAAATGTATTAAACACTTTTTAATACAATTGTGTGTGTGTGTGTGTGTGTGTATATATATATATATATATATATATATATATATATATATAATGGCTGGCCACTCGTATTCGAGGATACCTGCCTACCAGGGTGGCTAGCTAATCCACATTGCAGATACCTGCTAAGACACACTTGTGTTTGTTCAACACCCACAGAGCCCACCTGTGGTTTATACTGCAACTATGCTGAGCAGATCTTAGTTACAGTTTCTGGGAGAAAGTGCGTTATCTAGCGAGAACAAGGCCAGGACGCTCAAACCCTCGGTCACGATGACTGGAACTTGGAGCTAACCCAACCATTGATGACTCCTCAAAGGGAGCTGTCTACTCAATTTCACTCACAAATCTTGGATCAACCTGTGGTATGGTTTTAATGCGCTTTCCAAAGGTACCACGCACTGAGATCACCTTTTCCAGACCAATAACATCAAGAAGTCACCTTCCTGACAAATCAACCCTGGTGGGATTCAAACTCGGGCTTCATGATCAGAAAGCAAATGTTCTAACGACTTGGCCGTGTACCCATATACACACACATATATATATATATATATATACATACATACATACACTCATATGTACATGCATATATATATATATATATATATATATATATATATATATATATATGAGATAATGGCAACCCATGAAGACAGAGAGGATAATCCAAAAGATTTTATCTATTAAATAATAAATATAAATTATCAATTAGATAGAAATAGAAAGCTTAATGGATATTATCCAGAGCAAATATTGAGAAGAAAACTCAACACATAATTATGTGTTGAATTTTCCTCTCTTTCTCTCTCTCAGCATTACATTTTATAGAAAATGACAATATAACAATACATTTTTTTAATGAAATTACTGACGATACATTTTATGCTCTGCAAACTATATATCTAAAAAAAAAACCTTTACCCTGAAAGTATAAAATTATGTACAAAATATCCATAGTTGAAGTCATAAAACTGCATACAAAATATTTAGATTTCAGCATGAAATACATCAAAATCAACCAAATTTAATAAAATCAATATGTTAGTCAAAAATGTTTAATTGAGAAAACATTTTCTTTTAATATTTTGAATCCACTTGTATCGAAAATTTATCAAACCAAAACCCCACAGAACCTTTATTGTCAATAAATTTCTGTTCATCCTATTCAAAAATGCTTTTAGATATTTTGCAGACAATTAAATTAAGACTATAATTCATCATTATGCTTTAACCAGATTTAATGAACTGATTGAATGGCAAGAGGAAGAGAAGAGATTCAAACTTTAACAGGTATCAGTATTTTACCTGCTGATTATCAAAAACCAGTTAAGATAAAAGTAATCTTTGAAAACGTCTTTCTATTTGAAAGAAAAATTTTTAATGCTTTAGGGACAGTGTAGAAATGGAAGTTGGAAAATTAAAAAATAAAAATTCTTATGACTATAATGTTTTACTTTATTGTCTTTTTTTTTTTGCTTTTATTTTAAAGCCAATTTTTTTCAGGTAATTAAAACATTATTGATCTACTGAAATAATGAACTTTTTTTTTTATCTCTTAAACTGAGTTTTAAATTATTACCAGTTGGTCAGACAACCTAAATTACAAAAGTTCACTAGTTTTAAAACTATTATGAAGTGCTTTTCTTATAATTCTTATTTGAAATTAAAACTAAGATTTTTCTCAATAATATTGTTGTTTTCTTAAGATCTTTTTTCCTCTTCCAGTGATCATCTTAAAGTGAGAAATCAACCGACAAATGTATTTGTCATGGCGGAAGACATTGTGAACTTGAATGTTGGTGGCACACATTACTCTACAACACGATCGACTCTATGCCGCTATGCAGACTCCATGCTTGGGACGATGTTTAGTGGCTCCTATCCAACAACAGTGGACAAAAGCGGTTTCTATTTCATCGACAGAGATGGAGTGATGTTTCGATACATACTGAACTTTCTTCGCTCCAAAAAACTCTCATTACCAATGGACTTCAAGGAGTATGACCTACTCTTGACCGAGGCTGACTTTTACCAGATAAAACCACTGATTCAGGATTTATGCAAACTTCGTGATGATCATGCTGACAAAAAAGGAGGAGTTTTTTTGGAGATCATTGAAGTGAGGACTGGCTCTACAGCAACAATGCCTACAAATAACTCACGGGTGAAAACTATTTTATCTGGGCGCAAGGATGTGATAGTATCCCTGCCCCCGCACCTTATTGGCATGGAGGCTCTTGAGAAACTACAGACTAAGAATGGGCTCGAATTTGCTGAAATAGAGTTGAACGGTAGCAACATTCGTTTGCGACTTGGTGAGTACCTGAAAAACTGTGGTTGGGAAATGGTGGACTCTCAATTATCATCATCATCCGGTTATGATGCCAAAGCTCTCATGAGCAGTCTAATTATTGAACAAAGTTACCGTGATCGTTGGTGCTTACCCTCACGTAAAAAGTCACAGGCTTTTTGACATACCTTCACTTTTGTAGCTTCTGCTCTTTCTCTAGTTTTATGACCATAGCTATCTCTCAACATTTTTGCTTACAATTTTCTAAGTTTTCCAAGGAAAGGGGATGAGTAAGTTTTTCTTTTTTTAACTTTGTATGGAAGGATGTGTGTGTGTGTGTTTTAAATTATAAATATGTGGATTTTTTTTAACTTACATGAAAATTGATCTGTGACAAAAATAACATTATACAAGAATAACTGACACTGAGGGATAAAAACTTATGATGACTGTTAACTTTTTCCCAAATTATAATATTTTGCAGTACAACTTTCACAAACTGTCAGCAAAGAGTTCATAAGGTTTAATATCCTGTTTAGCTTCCTCAAGCTAAAGCGCCTTCTAAATGTCACTGAATTGACGTTCACATTGTTCATTAAGTAATAACGTCTTTGACACAGATTGCAACATTGTCCACCATTACACAGAATATAACAACACACTACTGACTAGTAAAATAAAAAGTTAACACAATTACTAACTCGCAGCAATTCAAATACCAATAGTACTGGTTTTATCCGAAATTGGCTTTAACAATATCCAAAGAAGAAAAATTCACTTTTAATGCCTGACAAGACTAGTATGCTAGCCATTAAACCACAGTGGTTATCTCCCATCCGTTCATTAGAAAAAAAAAATTCAGATGTGCCTCTTGAGGCTTATCAAAATACAGACAACTACAACATCTGCTGTATACTGTCACTGATTGACATTAACCGTCATTTGCACTTTTGACTGTCAATGATATGATACTACCTCATTTGTTGCTATCCCCTGCAAAAACAAAAAAAAAAATCAACACCACAAGAGAATGTACTCCTCCATTGCACTAAAAGATATGAAAGAAAAGCCCTTCTTCGATGTTTGCACTTGTTTTGCTATTTGGATGTCTTTATCTTAGGGTACTCATTGTGACCCTGTATTAAATAGACATAACTTTGCTGAAACATTTTGATGACATTCTTTAAATTACCAAAATGCCTCAACTCTATCATCATCACCATCATCATCATCACAATCTACAGCATACTGAGCTTGCAGCCCTTTACCCCCTCGACACAGATTAGCAATATTTACAATTGGCCCTAGACATGATTGTTTGCTTCACACTAACTCATGATTTGCAGTATATTTATTTTTACATTAACATGTCATTTTACAAACAAAAAATTTCTCTCAAACTCTGTTGCCTAGAGATATGCCTTTGAGGATAAATATACAAGGACATGATACAGACATAACTGTTCAATTCAGTCACAAATATAGACAACAGATAAAATTTGTTTGAAATACAGACACCCTGACTTTATCCCCAATATTCTATGTTATGAAGACTGTCTACAACAGACTTGGACACATGATCAGACAATCTGCAATATACATGAAACCCAAATATGGTGTCTTTTATCATATGAATAAAAATAAACTCTTTGAAATTGCAATCACTACTCATTATCATCATTTGATCAAAATATGTTCCTCAGGACATTTTTATGATTCAACCAATAGTTGCAGAACATAACACAAACCAGTTCAAAGCTTCTATTTTATGGAAGTCACTTCCATTTTCCAGAATTTTTTTCTGGATCTGAAAGTTTATTTGGAATTTCACTTTTGATTTTGTCATACAGTTTAAAAAAGAAACAGAAATGGATAACATTTTAATTTATAAAAACAGAATAATATTCTTTATCAAATATAATTAAGTGTTTTGTTTACATATTTTTTCTTTTTTTACTAATTGTTTCCCTAACAAGATATTTACCTATATTACCAACTATTTACATACACACCCACCTGATCTTTTTAACATCTTCATATAGACCACACCTACTTTTATGGATTGCATATATTGATTCGTATATTTTTGTCTATGCCTCTCTAGTAAAATGACTTCTCATTTTGAATCTGGCAGAATCTATTCTGAGATGTGTCTACTTAAACTCTGTATGTTAAACTGACTTTGTGGTTCAGTCAATTAATCTTGGCCTGTGACATCATCAATAGCAAAATTTTTCTGACTTTCATAATATTTTCATGAGCAGATGTTTTGTCCATATGCACAAAAGCCTGTTATTTCCGAATCTCAAATTTTGCCTGCACTTAATCTTCTTCTTACATGTGCTTCAGGACATAGGCTATCATGGCCTTCCACATATCCCTATCACCCTTTCTCTTGTTACCCCTCCTGAATCCTGCTCTACCATCTATTTGCTCAAGCCCATCAAGTATGTCTTTCTCTTGTCTCTCTTTCCCTTTATCAATCCTGTTAGTATCAGATACTCTAAGCCCTCCTTCCTGATTACATGTCCCAGAAACTTCAGGCTGCTGTCAAATGTCACAAACCTCCCTTCGATTTCTATGAATGACTAAAGGTTTTTCTGTCCCTTCTAAGACAAATCCACAAATATGGTTTCTTGTCATTGCTACAATGGATCTTAAATAATAAGAATTTCCTCTTGTTTAAAACCTGACCAATTCTGCCATATTTTTCATATTTGTGACAAGGATGAGAAATCTTATAGGTTTCAATTTGCTCACACAGTGATGCCATATTGGCACATCAATTAATTTTTTAAAAAATTCTGCTGTTTTTATTTTTTTTTTAATGTCTTATTTTCAGAAAAAAAGACTCTTTTATTTTTTTTTTTTCCTCAAAACAGACTTCCTCTTTGGTTAGCTAAAATGAAAATTCTGGAACATCACTGAAAATATACAACTCGGTTCTTCTATTAAAGCTAGCAATCCTTCCATCATACTCACACGCATGTATGAAGTGTCAGAAACTTACATTCATAATCTACTATCTTAACCTATATATGTCTTGGTTATCTCTGATTTTAGAAGTACTCAAAAATGTACTAATTACAAGAACAATAGTATCAAGCATAAATCTTTTTTGAGATCATGTTTTTGCCATTAAAGTTCAAACTATTTTTACCTGAATTTTTGATAATTTACTCTAAGAGTGCTGGTTAAGATTTGGGTCTTTTGCTCAGTGATATTTTTGGTAAGAACCTATTTTTCCATTAACAGGCAAGTATAGTTGTTTAATCTTCCCCAGCTGAGAAAAGCTTAAAAATCTATAAAATTGAAATTGAATTTAAGTTATGGCTATGTCTGCTTCTGATGGAAAGGCCATGAATTGCATCCTCTCATTGGCCATTCCCATCACCAGGCATCATTGTCTATTCTCCCTCCAACCTACATGCTGATAAGTTCAACTAATAATAACTTTTCTGAGTGTTTTGCTGAAACACCAACTACTATAAATTAGGATTTGGTTCATTCATTCTTTACATGATTTCTATTTCCATTGTCATTTTTGACAGTCCATTTTATATGGATAATTCAAATCTGAAACCAGAAGAGGCTATCTAAACTTGTTAATTTATTAGTTTTATTAATTCATGTCATTAAAGGACAGCATTTGAAAGCAATAAAAAAGGTGTCATATACATTTTATATTTAGTCTGGCAGAGGGCTACAAGTGCTGAGCACCTAATGAGGAAGAAACTCCTTATACAGTGATTATGAATCACTAAATGAGCTCGCTCATCTCAATGTCAGAGTAGGGCAGTATTAATTCTGATTCTGTGACAATGAAACTATCTTCAACAAGCATTACTCTCAACTTGATACCCAATGGTTTAGCATTAAAATTGGTAACATATTTGTTATTTTTCATACAGTAAATAATACCAAATCCAAATAAATCCAAATAATTTTTTAATGAAAAATTCTTTATGAACTTTTCAGAAAAGGAAAAATTTGAACAGAGAAAAAAAAATGCTGCTTTGTTTGAAATTTAGTTTGGGGAATTAATTTGAATGATACATGTGTTCTTGATGTAAGGCTTTGGGATTTTTACTAGGCAGGAGAAAAATGCAATAGGTTCTTTGTATTTCTTTATTTTTATTCCACTTAAAAATTAATTTGAAAGTTTATTGAAATGATCCAACAATATTTTTTTAATGCCATGTCTGTTCGTGACTTTCCTCAGAGGCTATTTTTTCTGTAAATTGCTATAGAAAATCATTCCACTATTTTTCTCATGAAAGTGGAGTGGTATCAGGATTTGAAGCTCTGCTTGCCAAATCCACGTTCTCCACCAATAACTATTGTACTACCTGCACATACCAGATGACATGAATTTGGGGAGTGAGAAAGAGGAGTAGTGAGCAATCTTTCTTTTTTCTTTTTTTTTCTTTTTCTTTTTTTTTTTTTTTTATGAAAAGTTTGGAATATTTTGTTTAAACATTTTTGCCATTCATTTTAAAATCAGGTGCGGGTGCATTGGAATGGCAAAAGTGCCTTCCAAAAGTTAAGAACTACAGGAACTCCTACAGAAGGTAGTAAAGGAAAGTGAGAAGAAAGGACTAACCATCAAATTGTAAGAAAAGAGAATGTATGGTTGTCAGCAAAAAGAAGAGCCCAACATGCAAATTAAAAATTGGAGATTCCAAAATCAAGCAAGTACAAAAATTTTAACTGAGGACAGAAAAACAACACAAAATCTAAAGGTGCATTGGGATGGCAAAAGCAAATTTCTTTATTATTAAGAAACATGAAAATCTCATTAGAAACAAAGAGAAACATACTGAACTGTTATGTCATATCAGTCCTCCTATATGGCTGTGAATACTGCAGCTGCCTTCCAAAAGCTAAGCAAAATATTAAGAAACAGGAAAAATTTCATTAGATACAAAGATAAGAGCACTAAGCTAGTATGTAATATCTGAACATGTGAGTAACAAAGTTTTAAGCAAATTGTAAAGAAGGGCAATTATACATAAAATCAGGAGGTCACAGTTGAAATTTCTAGAACATAATGAGAAAAGAGGCTTTGGAGAACCTGACACTCACATATTGAAGACAAGAGGAATAGAAGAAAGCAGTGAGTAACCTGTTCAATGAGCTTGTATTAATGGATGCTAAAACAGAAATTAGGAGAGCTACAAAGTTGCAGAGATCCACGATCACCCACTTTCTGAAAAGGCATGGCACATTGAAGATTAGATCAAAGTTACTCATGTAGAAACATAAACATTATTTGATTTAATCCACCCTTCAGTTGTAATACCCAAACTAACATTGGTAAACTATTCCTTAAATTATAAACCATTCACCCACACTAAATAAAATCTTCAACAAAAACAATGTCAAAGTTAGTTATAGTCGCACAGATAGATATACTTCACAAGATAATGCTATGATATCAAATAAATATTTGGCCCACAGAAACATCTGTCACCCAACTAATAGCAAAAATGATCCTTCTAAAAATAATTGCAACTGCCAAAAAAATAAAACTTGCCTATTGAATGGCCAATGTATATCCGAAAGTATTGTTTATAGAGCTCAAATTCATTCAGATGATATGATGTTAAATTTTACTTTAGAAGAACTTCTAACAGGTGGAAGATAAAATTTAACAATGACTCTTTAAACAACAGTAAATACAACAAAAGTACTGCTTTATACATACATTATTGGAAATTAAAAAACAATGGTAAGAACTCAATGATTACCTGGAATATCATAGCTAAGTCCAAACATTACAGTGGAAAATTAGATAAATGTAATCTATGCCTTTTAGAAAAAAATTGTCATCTTAAACCATGTCACGAATCCAAATTTGCTTAATAAAAGAAGTGATTTAATGACCACATGCTGTTATGGAAAAAAAATACTTACATTCTTTTGACCCAGATCGATATAGATCCCTCTTTACATTTGCCTATTTCTTTCTTTCCCACCCATTGCAATATGACTTTTAACTGTTATGAATTAAACCCCTTTTATTTTTGCTCCTTACATTTTTAATTCTTAATTCTAAATTTTACCTCATAATTTTTTTTTCATTTTATTTTATCTTATTTTTATTTTTTATTTAAAATATTAAAATCTAAATTTTCTCCACAAATTTTATGTACATACAATATTTGAATATTTAATTTTTTAAGACTCATGATTTACACCCCTTTGATTTCTTCTCCCTACATTTTATTATTTTTATTTTATTTTTAATTTTAAATTTAAATTTTTTATCCACACATAACCACAGAATATTTAAATTTTTAATAATCTTGGAATTATTTCAAACTTTTGTTCTCATCTTGGTTGATGTAGGTGTTATAATAGACACATTTCGACCAAGTTCCCTCTGGTCATGATCAGGTGTCCATAGATTGGCTGATGTGGATTATTTCATGGTCAAAACCCATCTGACACTGAATATAAAAAAAGACTCCAAAAATACACCACTAAAGTCTTTTGGTACGGTGGCATAGTAGATATACTAGTTAGTATCTTGAGTTCAATCTTTGGACTAGGTAGTGACAAACCAAAATCCAACATGAAAGAACAATAATTGATTTCACAGCATATTTTGCAATAATCTACAAAATAATCCACATCAGCCAATCTATAGACATCTGATGATGACCAGAGGGTACTTGATCGAAACACGTTTATTATAACACCTATATCAACCAAGATGAAAACAAAAGTTTGAAATAATTCCCCAAGATCATTGAAAATTACTCACCTCGGAAATAAATACAAATTTGAAATTTTTCATTTTTTAGCAGTAACTTTATAAGATATAATTTCCATTAACATCGAGTGAACTTAAATTCAAATCTATTAAACTGTCAGTTTGAAATATGCATCTGATGATTGCATAACTCATGAAACTCAGAGTTGTGCCATAGACATAGGATAATATAAGTAGTCATTCGCAGACAGTCTTGTTTCAATATATCACAGCTCATCAGTACAGTTAGACATTTAATTGCTTCCAGCAAGGATTGAAACCTGACTGATTTTACATCAGTCGGAGATTCTACCTCTAAGCTATTGGCACACAGTGAAAGGAGGAAAACTTTAACGTGTTGTTTACACAGTGTAGACAAATGCCAGTAACCAAGAGTGTTCAATCCGTTCCTGGAAAACGACGCATAAATAGTGGTGAGTAGCTACTGTTTTTAAAGTTTACCATTTCCCCAAAGTGCTCAATTGATGGGCGAGATACCCCCAAGTATAGGGTAGGTATGGATGGAATAAAATTCTGTATCCAAAAAACACTATTAAAAAGTGCTCAATAGAAAGTAAAATGAATAATATTTATTTAAAATTTATAGCATAAGTATGTTATAATATCACTACAAAAGTAGCTATTTTGTTTTGACACTTCTTGTGTCTTATCAAGGGATTGTGCTGATTGTGAGATGAAGAATTTTCCTAAAACTAGTGTGTGTCTGTCTGATTCTGCATGTGCTTTCCCACTTGGCCAAAAAGAGCATCACATCCCAACAGATTGTAATTCCTCTTTTATAAATATCTTTATTAAGTCTCTATGATATGCAGTAAATGTAACTGACACTGCTTAAAAAAAAACAGTAAAATAGTGTTTAAAATTATGAGAAAAAACGTTTGATTAAAAATAAAATCCACTAATTCCTTAGAAATATAATATGGTATATTTAGGCAGCAAGAATTAATCCAAACAAAGAATTTAATAAAATTTCTTTGAACATTTTTTCTTCAAGTCACAATCATGGTCCTGTTATTTTTAGAAGCTGGTCAGAAGTTACTGGCAGAGCAAATATGGTATACCACTACCCGGCCATGGTTTCGATCCAGATAGCTGGTCGTAAATTGACTCTGTCACAGTGCTCTCCCTTGTCCCACGATATGTTGATTAATCACAAGATAGTCACATGAGTTCTCCACTAGCTGTCTCTCTGCCGAACTAAACCAAACTGGGAAGTGTGCACACAATTGAGTAATAAAAGAAAAAAATATAGCACCAAGAAAAACAAGTGGACCGACATCTGAAGTGTTGTAAAATAATGTCTTTATATACAGAATATACACAATAGTCTCTTGGATAATTCCCAATTCTTGCTTCTATCAAATTGGTAGCAGAAGAGAAGTTTCTTAAGCAAATTGAATTATTCTCCTAAGCAATAACGAGAAATCTGACTGGCCGCAAGTTGCTGCTCCGAACAGAGTTCTAAGTTCATTATAAGTCTAGTCAACTTGATTCTTGTTTTCCAGAATGTCGCGGAAATTGCCGAAGTGCTGGGTTACTCTCTTCATTTGGCAATTTCAAACTTTGCAAATTCTCTTGTCTGTCTCTTAACTCTGGTTGGTTGATTGGCAACAGGCTTCTCTACGGTCGGCACCCAATGGCATGGCCATCATCTCTCTGTCTCTTTACTTCAGCTGGGAACTGTCTTTGGCAGGCAGCGATTTTCTATGGTTGGCCCCCAACTGTGTGGCAATTATCTCTTTGTTATTACGTCTCTGGACCGGGAACTCGAACTCTCTGCCACTCAAGCTGCAACTGATTTTTGGTCCCTTAGAACCCTGTATTTATGCCCATGCCATGGTGTGGGGCTGACAGTCACTGGGTGTCTAACCCTTCATCTCGGCAACCAATAGAATGTTGGGGTTAGCTGCTACTCGTTGTTGCCTTTGGTTTACCCAATTGGGTTAGTCTCCTTTCCATGACGCCAATTGTTGATCATCTCCCCCTTTCGGTGCTGGTTTACAGGACCAATGGAATTCCTCTCAGTCTTATGACGTCATCTTCCCATACCCCTTTTCTAGGCTGGACTTAACCAGCGAATTTTTACGCTCAAAATTTTCTTTCTCACGAAACAATTTCAGGGATTTTTTCTTAAACAATTGCTATTAACCTTTTTGAACTGGCTTTGCCCAAAACAAGTTGACAAGGGTCCATTGACATTGTTACCTAGATAAGAATTTTTTTCGCACCTGTGTTTTTAATATCCATTTCTGAGTCATTGATATTTTCAGGTGACAGAAAATATTTTTGTTATCTTAATTTTTTTCACAATGCTTGCTAGCAATGGATACAAAACGAAATCTCTTTTTTGGCTATTACTAATACCCAGCGAAAAAATAACAATTGAATTTATCTCTTTCTTTTAGGTTTAGAATGACAATGACTTTCTTGGGTGGGCCAAAACCGACGTTCATTGTTTGTGGCACTTTGACATTAAACAAATCCATTTCTCTTTTCTTCCTCTTCCCTCTCTTTCTTTCTCCGGTTTAAAATAACAACAGAGAAATACCATTTGTTATCTTTGGTTTTTGCTTCCTTCGCTCCTATTCAAAGAATAAAGAAAAATGTCTTTTAGTACGTTTTCCTCTGACTTATAATAGTAATTAGAAGATTTTCCAGTTATCTAAACTTATTTATAAATGGAACTTTGTGTGTGTATCCGTTACCTATAGACTACAAAATGGCTGAACCGATTTTCTTGAAAATTTACACAGTTGTACTATAAGCGTTTGTGAGTGTTCTTAGCTAGGTTTTGTGTCCAGGTACCCCTGATAAATATCGAAAATCGATAATCGAATAAATTGGGTTATAGAAGGAGTGGTCTGATTTTAATCAAATTTGCTACACTCATAGAAAAAGACATAAGAAACGATATTCAGAAGTTTCAAAGTTGCGGTTCTTACAATAGTGCAGAAGATCGATAACATATCTATATAAAAGGCAAGATGTTTGTGTGTGTGGCTGTTTATCTGCCTGTATGTCTATTATTTTCAGCCCTTTTATTTTAGTTTTTGCTTCGGGTTTGGCTCTAAGTAGGTATAATTGTAGTTTTTAGTCTCAGCTATGATACCATTTACTCAGAAGACTTATTTAGCCTTCAAAATTCAGTTTACAAGGAAAAAACTTGTTTGATATCCATACCAGGAAATCAAAATTTGACTTACATCCATTCATTTTTCTTTCAGCCTACGTTTTCACTTTAACTGGAAACAACTATTGCTTTTTAGTCTTTCGTGCCAACATCCAAAGAGTTTGAGCTCCAGGACCATGGGTTAGTTTTAAAGCTTTCATTACACCCGAGCAACGGCAGGCTATTCTGCTAGTAGTTAATAATTGATTAATAAAATTAATTACCTCCGTTTCCCTTTGCTCATATTTGGAGAATAAAGAAAATTTCTTTTAGTACGTTGTCTTCTGATCTATAATAGTAATTAAAAGATTTTTCAGTTACAGTTAATAATTAATTAATAAAATTAATTACCTCTGCTCTGCACCAAAATATTGTTATAATGGTGTGTAAAACCCAAAACTTGCAATTCAATCAGGGTGCATCACTAATGACTTTCCTCAATACATTTTTCTGATCTATTTTTTAATTCAATGATATACATGAACAGATTTGAATGGTAGCATAATGGTTAACATCATAAAAACACAATCAAGATTTCAAATTCCAGTTAAAGCTGTCTGAGCAGGGTAGCCACATCAGTAGAGAGGTGTGCTAAAAAAACAAGGGGAAATGGACATATATATGTTTCTTTGAATAATATGGATATATTATGTATATTTTTATACTGATCCTTTCCAGTTGTCTAATCATATCTTCATTCAAACATGTTTCATTGAGGAATGTAGACATATTCTGTTTATTATTATCTACATTGTTCTAATCAGTTTCTTGATGTTAAAATGAAATTCCCCAAAGAAAAAAGGAAATAAAAATAGACGGAACATGTTGATATTCTTCAATGAAACATGTTTGAATGAAGATATGCTGCCTAAATATACATACACACACACACTTTGCTAAGTGCCCAATATTTGATGAGCAATAATTCTTGAATAATATATAATATTCAATACTTAGCTTATATATATATATATATATATATATATATATAGTGGGGTGAAACAAATATTCGTACACATGAAAAATTGTATTTTAATGATTGTAAAACCCTTAACTGAAACAAAATTCGATATATTTTATGTATAAAGATACATACTACCAAAAAATAATAATCTGAAATAATTCTTATTCTAACAGAAATTAATGCATTATTTTCATTTTAATGGGTGAAAAAGTATTCGTACAAAACAACAAAAGCATTTTAATTTAATTTAATACTTTATTCAGTTCAACAGCTACCAGTCTATTCCTGTATGTCTCAACTAATGATTTGCACACATTGACTGGTATTTTTTCCCATTCTTATTGGCATATTGTCTTCAAATTCTCAATATTTTTTGGGGCTCTTTTCACAATTTGAATTTTCAAATATCGCCATAAATTCTCGATTGGGTTCAAGTCTGGGGACTGACTTGGCCATTGCAAGACATTAACGTTACTTTCAACGAACCATTTCTTTGTAGATCTAGCGATATGCTTAGGTACATTATCTTGTTGAAGAATCCAATCAGGAGGTAGCCGAAGCTTCTCAACAGAAGTCATTAAATTGTCTTGCAGAATTTTCTGGTAGCTTTCGGCATTCATCTTACCATTTATTACTGATAATTTACCAACACCTTTTGCAGAAAAACAGCCTCATATCATGATGCTGCCACCACCAAACTTTACAGTTGGCACAGTGTTCTTTGGTAAGTAGGCTTCACCGTCTTTCCTCCACACATGATTTCGATAATTATGACCAAACAACTCTATTTTAGTTTCATCAGTCCATAGTACCTTTTCCCAAAATGTACATTGTTTATTCTTATGCACTTTAGTGAATTTTAGCCTAGCATCTCTGTGTCGTTTCAAGAGTAGTGGTGTCTTCCTTGGGCTACGTAATTTCAGACTGTTTCTGTGTAGTTCATTACTTATTGTACATTTGGTTACTTTAATCCCAGATGCACTCAGATGTTCCTGCAGCTCTTCTTGGGTAACCTGTGGATTTTGTTGGATCTGGCGTCCTAATATTCTTGCTCATCTTGGAGAAATCTTCCTCGGAGCACCTGTTCATCTTAGGTTTACAACACTGTTACGAGTCTTAAACCACGCAATGAACAAAGCAATTGTAGGAAAAGGAATTTTCAGGTTGCTAGAAATCGTTCTATAACTATTCCCATTTTTCCAAAGAGACAAAATCAGTTGTTTTTATGAAATAGTCAATTCTTTTCCTTTAGGCATTATTAGAACCTTCTTGTAAGACTAGTTATTGCCGAATGCTCTCATAGTGGCTAATAACATTAACTATAGTTACTGATAACATTACTTGAAAATTCTAGAAAATACTACGATAAAATATTTGTTAAAATTGATTTGTACGAATACTTTTTTCACCCTTTAAAATGAAAATAATGCATTAATTTCTGTTAGAATAAGAATTATTTCAAATTATTATTTTTTAGTAGTGTGCATCTTTATACATAAAATATATTGAATTTTGCTTCAGTTAAGGGTTTTACAATCATTAAAATACAATTTTTCATGTGTACGAATATTTGTTTCACCCCACTATATATATATATATATATATATATATATATATGTGTGTGTGTGTGTGTATATGTAGATTTCCTTGATGTTACACTAGACCTGGTTAATAATACCAACCCTACATGAAAACAAACGCAAATTCAACATATATCCACTCAAAAACTAATCCCCCTCCATCCATAATCAAACACATACCCTACTCCTCCATGGAATAAGCAATAACTCTTCCAGTGAAGATATCTTTTATAAGCATAACACTGCACTAAAAAAAATAGTGGCTACAACTGCCCTGACATTAAATTTATGTCAAATACAACAATAATAGAAAGAATGAAAATAGAAACCTAAAAATCATTTGGTACACACCCCCATTTAACTAAATGGCTAGTACTTAGGGCAGAAGTTCCTCAATTTAGTTGAGATGTGCTTCCCAAGAAATAATCTTTTTAGTAGGATTTTTAATAAAAATACACTTAGATTAAACTACAGTTGCACTGATAACCTTGAAAAGATTATTGAAAAGCATAATAATTGAATTTTAAACCAATACAAAAAACCTAAGAATTAAAACTCATTCTAAAATAACAAAAAATTAAGATGCTAACACATGCAATTATAGAAATCTGAATGGGTGTCCACTACAAAATAGATGTCTAACTGACTCAATAGCACCAGGAATACCTTTAAGACAAGTTGGTATCAACATTGTATCTTTCAGTGATAATGCGTACAGAAATAGAACATCCCTTTCTAAATACTTTTGCCACTTTTGGTCAACAAAACCCCAATGGTAAAATGAAAAATATTTAAAAAAAAAAATAGAAATTGTAAATCTTTACATGAGTTATGTTTCCTGTGCTTACAGGAAAAATTTCAAATAATCAAGTTTCCTAACAAAAAAAAAGCTCTGTTAAATCCACATAGTAAATTAACAGTAACTTGCCAACACTTTCCATCGTTCACCTTAAAGTATAGTTAAAAAAATTCTGCTATAAAAACGATTATGTGCCACAATTAGGCAGCTATTATTGCATTAATATATTAGGGGCCACCATCTGCTGATAACCACCTTATTTGTTTTACTTAAATAATGCTATGTTTTGCTATCTATTTTGAACTACGAGCATTCTATGTAGATATTCTTGAGTTGAAATTGTATCAACAAACTCCTTTAAAATACATCCAGGTCTCGGGGGTAACACCACTTCTACAAAGAGATCATCACAATCTGATGCACACATGACACATATATTATTGCCATATCCCCATCATCAAATGTTACATAATGTAGACAACACCAATAGCTAGCTTTTAAATTTACTCACCCACCTCCACCTTCTAACCTTATTCTCCATCCAATGCAGACTTAACTTTCTATTGATTAATCGAGACTTACCCACAAGAACATTCTTAATTCTATCCTTGTGCCTCCCCGCTTAACTGTCTGAAAAAGGGTAACAAATTGTCTTCAAATTTCTATAAAAATCATTGCTATCACTAGTGACCAACTATCGCCTGATGACACAATTAATAGTACTGAAACATCATAGCTTTTTTGTAGCGATATATAATGTTTTATTATAACTACTTATAATAAAAATATTACAATAATGATATTGCTCTACTTTGTATTGAACACTTTTAAAAAAGTAAATGCTACAAAATGTGGATCTTTACTCCATTTGTTCTTACTATTACTAAGATATTATATATATATATATATATATATATATATATATATATATATATATATAGCTTTATCTCAAGAGATCCAATAAATGTTTTGGAATATTTTTAATAAATTCTACCAATGAAATCATTGATTGGATAAACATCTATTCATAATCAATAAAATAAAATAAAATCAAGCAAAGACTTATGGATCCAGTTTGTTGGCATTCAGTCAGTAAAGTTTCATGAGTCATTTTTGTTTACAACATTAATTTGCTTCAACTGTTACCACTAATTTGGGTTCTGTTCACAAGTGAAAGGAGAGAAGGGAACTGGCTCAAATAATAATCCATCATGAAACAATTTGCAAATAACTATCATGACAAACTAAAAAACAGCTTAAAATATTAACATATGTTTGAGCAATCATGAAAATTGATTATATTTTTAATTAGTACATGTCTAAAGGTTATCATGTCAAAAAAAAACAAGCAAAATGAAGCCATGCCAAGTGATATTGGGAAAGACAGCTGAGAGGCTGAACATGTTTCTATCATGGCTATTTAATTAATTTCAGAATTATCAAATGAGGGAAAATAGAGACAAGATGATTGCCTTATACCAACTTTACCAAGTGGGAAGAGTTTACCTTGTAAATCAGCATTCAGAATCCTAAGCTCAAATACCATGGAGAAATAAGGCCAGGGCCAAAGTCTTTTTTCAGGAATGATGCCAACAGGTTGCAAAAATTTTGTATTCACATAATTATTCAAGTCTGTAGAACTGGACCCTAAGTTTTAACCAAAGCATGAGGAACCTTTTTAAATAAAAGTATGTGCTGTAATTAGGACAAAAGAAATGCCATATTCTATGCCATATAACATATGTGCACACACAAACCCATATATTTCAGTTGAGATAACTTTGCATAGAAGCCTTGGGTAGGACTCTGTTTTTCCCTTTTGTTCTTCATTGTTGGTGGGGGGAGTGGATTTTTCTTATATACAATCAATTACAAGTTAAAAAAAAAAAAATTAGCTATCCAGAAGACAGGGTACAAATAAATTTGATTTTGTATCTTATCAAATCTGTAAAAAAGTGATGTGAACAGCTCAGATCAACATTTGAATTTGAAATGCAAATTTCGTTTTATGAGTCACTATTAACTGAGTTGATTTGCACCCTCATTTACCATTTCATGATACGCTGAATGAATTGTTCTACCATTTCAACTTCCCAAAGTTAAAAGGTCTGGCCATTTAGATAAAAACCACAATTTTCTTCTTTTTTTTTTTCTTCTCTCAAGGCAAGCTGATGAATAATTTTCCTACCTTCCTTGGTTGAGTCTACTCCAGAGGGAAATGGCAACCTACTGGAGGAAAATCTGTCGAGCCTGGCAATTTTATTGAATGAATTTATTCTTTAGTATTTGAAGATATCTTTGTGCAATCTTGGTAAATATATCTTAAAATGAGATGTCGGTGTAATTTTCATTTTTAAGATCATTTAGAAGACAATTCATCCATTGCATCCTGTATAATGCAATATTCCTTTGTCCCTCATCAGGTGAGTCATCAATGATTTGCTAACAGTTGTGTTTTAGGTTTTTTCATCACAAAATGTGTAGCTAATTTTTGACTTATTGTAGAACTCAAATGGATTCTAGATAGACTAAACTATCGCCCAGTTCACACTCCACCCACATCTATTGAACAGGTGAAGAGACTCATCTCTTGTTCCCTGGTTAGGATGTGGTTTCCGGCTTTCTCTTTTCCAATCTTTTCACTTTTCTTTTTTTTTTTTTTCAATTGGAGTAGATAGACTAAACTATCGCCCGGTTCACACTCCACCCACGTCTATTGAACAGGTGAAGAGGCTCATCCCTTGTTCCCTGTTTAGGATAAGGTTTCCGGCTTTCTCTTTTCAAATCTTTTCACTCTTACGTAGCCCCCTGCACATCAGTGGTGTTACTGCCTTGCTCGGGGTGATATGATTTTTAAAAAAAAATCCTTTGTAGATATTAGTCTCTGCATTAAAAAAATATAGAAAGGTATTTTCTCATTGGTGTGTGTTTATGGGATATTAAGAATAACATGCAAAACTATGTAACTGGAAATGACCAAATTGCCTCTAATAATTGATGATAGGATGTAATTTCTGTTTGTCATATTTTTTCTGAAGAGAGACTATTTCTTAAAAGTCATTTATTTCAATTGTAGTGTATCAATCAGAGAAGCCAGGTGCATCAGCAGGGTTGACCTGAAAGATACCTTACAGAATGTCAGTGACTGTTTCCAACATATAAACAGGTAACCAGCTGCATATGGGGTGGCCATTGAAAGGTAGTTATATAAGCACCCACCTGAGAGGAAATAAAAGGAGATCCTTTTGTATTAAGAGAATGAAGACTCTATGTTTGGAGAAAACTCCTAAGCTACTACTCACTCATCAAAAGTAAATGACAGGGTCCAGAGTTGAATAAACAATTTATGCATATTTAAAGATTTAATCTTGTGTTCTGATTAAACAAACGTATATGACAACAACATTGCAGATTATATATCATAAAGTTATCAATCTCATTCTCTCTTACTAATTCCTAGTAATTTTTACTCAAGAGATATTTATTTAATGATTGGGGAATAAAAGATTTAAGGAAAAAGGTTAATTTCTCTCTCTCTCTCTCTCTCTCTCTCTCTCTCCAAAATAAAGCCAACATATAATAATTTTTGTGACTTGGTACCATGATATTGATGAGTATTGATGATATTGATGAGTATACAGTATTTAGCCTTTGGAATTTTTTCTTCATTTCACAGGCAAGCAATGTCATGGAGCTTGTGTAAAGTTGTACAATATTTCAACTCTCATTGAAATGAAGTAACAATGTCTGCCTAATCTTATCTAGAAATCTCCAAAATCATGCAGTGTTTTGTTCTGTATGTGTGTTTTGTTTATTTTTTGTTTTTTTAAATTCAGTCTAAGTGGCATACGGGATACACATTTGGGTGATCATGTCTTGAAAGAGACATGACTGACTTAACAGATGATTTTCCCGCAGTAGGTTGTCATTAATTTTTGCAGCAGACTGGTTGCCAAACAAAGCTATAAAATTTAATCTGTCTTGCTGTTTGACCTATAGCTGGAGGGAGAAGAGACAGTTTAATAATTTTCCCAAGGGTATTTCTGCATTAGTAAATGTAACAAATTCAATTGGATTTCTCCATGATTTCTCGTTCCAAGCTGAGATATCCACTGTGCACCACAGCGCACATCTTTTTTTCAAATTTCTGTCTACTGAATATTCAAGTGTGATTGGCCAAGTTAATATTTTGTTTTTTGGAAGGGAGGGGTCTTTATCACGAGTTCATTATTTTTTTATATTTATTTATTTTTTAATCATTTCACCCCAAGCAAGGCAGGACTGCCACTAGTGCACAAGGGGTTACAGTAAGAAAAAAAAAGGTATGGGAGATGTCGAAGAATAAAATATGAATGGGATTCAAGTAGATAGAAGATGGCAATTGACGTTGCATTTAAACTTTTAGAGATTGTAGCTATCAGGGGAGCAAGCAAACAAGAGGGAGTTCCACAAACAGGAAGTGGGAGAAAAGAGACTATTAAAGTAGAAGAGACGGTTACATTTAACTATTTCAATGGTAAAAGGATGGAACCTGTATGCCAATCTAGTAGCACACTTAAATTCATATGGTCGGGACACCAGTGAAAGAAGTTTGTCAGAGCAGAAGGTGTGAAAATATGAGAACCTATCATTAGTAGGGAATCATTTGGGTATATGTTATAATCACAATAAGCAAAGGCTTATAACCACATTTTTTTTTCTTGTGGAGCAATTGTTTCCAATTGTTTAAAGTTATTTTTCTTGACTCTCCTGAATTTCCAGAATTTAGAGAAAATGCAGGAAATTAATTTTGAAAGAAAAGTTCAGTTTGTCTATTTTATGTTCTTTGTCTTTTATAATGGACAAAATATGATTACAGCCAAATCACATTGAAACACAGGTTCCTATATGATCACCAAAGTTAAGCCACATCAAGCCTGGTCAGTATCTTGATGGGTGACTGCTTGGGGATACCAGGTGGTGTAATGAATAATGGCTTGAAATTGTTAATCAGAGTGTAACACTGGGTTAAAAAAATAGAAAGAAAGCCATACAGATAACAGAAAAAAATCTTCATTCAGTTTTTGTTAGAAAAAGGCGAAAAATTCCCACAGAGAGGCAGAGTGCAAAATAAGCCATGTGTTGAATATAGACAATTGATTAATGTCTTTTGATACAAGCAAAAATAAAAACTTCTTAGTGGCTAGCCGAAGCTAACGGTAAATGAGACTGCACTATAAACGGGGTTGAAAATAGGGATTTCTTGGTGGGTCAAGTAATTAATGACCCTGATAAGAAATCGAGAGAAACATCTGGCAAGTTTCTGACCAGGGACCAGAGTTTTCCTTGAGTAGGAGAAATTTTGAAACAATAAGAATTTAATTAATGAACACAAGTAAATGCTATATGAGATAAACAAATCATTTGAAGGAGGACTGGTTGGTAGTGAGCAGAGGTGATAAACTAAGGCAGGTGAAGAATTCATACACGCCTTTGATATTAGTGCGAGATATCAATGAAGAAAGGAAGGACCTGATTTTGGCAGATCGATGCTTGTGACTGCTGCTCATAGAAAGAAAAAACCCCCAAATTCGAAAACCAGAAAACAAAGAGGCCTTTATTGGAATTAAGTAATTCACTGATTTCCCCAGATTGGTCATATCCCCCTTCAGTTTTGAGTGGAAATCCATATAAGCGAGGACCCGAAGTGGCCAAAGGAAGTTGCAGAGAAGTTTTAGCCAAAGAGATCTGTGGTTGAGATGAGAGACCTTGTTGCCTGACATCACATGATTGCCTCCCTAAGAAGAACTCTAACTCAAACCCTGTGGCAAACTTAACAGAACAATGCTGAATAGACATTTCAACTTTAGATGTGGGTTGGGAAGATAGCTGTCTCCATGAAGTAGATAAAAATTTGACTGTTGAAATGAATGAGCCTGTAGCAAGAATTGAAGATATAAAGTTTTTTATGAAGATATTTTTTTCTTCTTGTTACTTCCCAGCTCAAACAAATTTATTTGCAGTGCTTCCTGAAGGTTATTAACTTCACTCATCTTAGGATCAAATCAAAACACAAGGAATAAGATTGGGTGTGGTCCAAGGTGATTGATCTATCAATCCAGCCCTGAGAATTGGGCAGTTTGAAGACCAAAAAAGATGGGGCAGGCCACAGGAGAGCTAAGTTCCAATTCCCATTGGGTTTACTATATTCACTTACATGCAAATGCCCTTGGGAAAGGCATGAATCCACTTCTTCTCCTCTCAGATGTAAGTTAATTAGTAATATTTGTATCACTATATCCAAAACAAAAAATATTCTTAAACCTAAAAATATTTTCTAGCTTTAAGTAACCTGCAATGGGTTGATAAGCCATAGAAAACAAATCAGTCAATATGGCACCAGGATAATGTCCAGATATTTCATTTCAAAATGTTACAATCAATTCAAAAGTGAAAACAAAATCAATTCTAACGTTTTATATTTTTTATATTAACTTTTTAGAATTATAAAATGTATCATTATTTTAAGTTTTTGTTCATTTAATCCACTAATGAAGGTGCCATATTTGTCAGGATATATCACGCATAACTTATTTTCAGTCAATATGTTAGTAAATTTGTGTGTCTGGACTAAAAATGAACTCTTATCTTTTCAAACTGGTGTATTGTGTCACTTTTTTTTATTAACTGAACTAAACTTTACAGTGAGTTATTTTGTCTTGTAATCATTTTGAATTATGCATTTGGCTGGATGAATAGAACAGAAAAGTTCTCAGCCCAACAAAGAAGAGACTATTTTACCTGATTTTGGGGAATGGTTTGGACTCAGAAGATTTTAGTATTCCTCTTTATAATGTGTCAGAAAAAAAATTTGATTTTAAAAAGTTCAAAAAGTTAGGAAGACTCTGTAAACAGGTATCAGTAATGAACCCCAGTTTAATTTCAAGTTTCACACATCATACTTTCTTCACCAGTAACCTGATCTGCTTCTAAAGATAACCATCAATCATGATACTATGTGCATTATTTAAAGTCAAGCTCAATACAACAATCAATTAAAACAATTAGCCTGCACTGCACCAGCCAAAAATGCTCCATGTGTACTTGCCAGTTCATGTAAGGCATTTGCTCACCTAAACTTAATTTTGCCACTAACCTACCCTTTATTACAGATACCTCATGGTAAGATACACAATTATGTTAATTTTATTATTGATGTTACCTTCCAATCAATAAGGTCTTATGTTTGTATATTAAATCAGCTCCAGTATTTGTGCTAGTGTATTGCTATCACTAAACAGGATTATATGTTTTGCTATTCACCAGTGACTTAGAAAGCCCACGACCTTTCACCATGTGCTCAAGACATTAAAACTATTTCATTGTCTATAAAAGAAAACCAGAACTCTGCAGATCAGCCATGTTTATTTAGCAGCTCTGTTTTCAAATTCAAAGTCATGTTTTCAGCCAGATGATCTCTTTTTAGTATCAACAAAACCTGCCTGCTCAGAAATATCCTGGCCACTTTTTATTGATTAGTGTCTTTAATCAGTCCAACTGGAAATGGTACCTGTTTTGAACATCTGATTTTGGAGAAACAGCTAAAATATAATTCCCTTCCAGTCCTGCCAGATATGCAACATCACCATCTTCTGATACTGACTGGCTCTTCGTTTCCATCCAGGATTCTTTACAGTCATATAGAGTATAAAAAAGCTGTACATGGTTGTAAACAATCAATTTTTTTATCATTCATGATCCCTCTTTTTAAAAATGTCTTGTTTTGTTGCATTTGAGCAGATAAACATGAATGAAAATCTATTCCATTTAAATTATTTTCTATTAAATTTTAAAGTAACAGCACTTTGTAGAAATTCATGTATCCAAGTGTTTCCAAATCTCTTACAATGATCTTATTAGATATATGGAAGATCTCTGTAATGTCGTGAATTATTTTTGAACCTGTGTTTTGATTTGCTCATCAACAACTGTTCTCGATCTTCCAGACAAAAAATTTCCCCTTCTGAATCAAGTGAACCTACTTACAACAATCTCAGCTATCACACCATCTCCACAAACAGCACCTACCTTTCTTGCTGTTCCTACAGCATTTTTTCCTCTTCAGAAATAGAATAACATCACTTTTAACATAAAAACATTTAAAATTCATAATCCACATGTTGAAAAATGTGTTTAACCCTCTAGGGCCATTCGTATCATATTTGATACAGTATGAAAACAAGCCTTGAAAGAAATATTTTCCTGAAAAATTTTTTAAGAGAAATATTTTATAAATTTCAAATGAAAGCAGTACTGACTGCTCAGTCAATGAATACCAAATGTTTCCTGATAGGGAAATACCAAATGTTTCCTTATAGGGAAATACTGTATCAAATATGATACAATGGCCCTAGAGGGTTAAATATCACCTTTCAGAATCTGTGTTTATATATGTCATAAATTTGAATCAGGTGTGAAACAAATTCACATGTTCAAATACCACCTATGAAAAAATGCTACAAATTTTTCTAATCCATTACATAGAAATACACAGAAATGTTTTTATCAGAGTAACCTCCTATGAAGGAAAAAGAAATTTTTTCCATCCCTGTCAGCTACTTGAAAATAAACAAATCAACAGACATTTGTTGATTCAATCTTTTCCTCAGTAAAACAACTGTATATGCAGACATCAATCCAGGTGTGCAGTGTCCAACCACTTCCCTGAATTAATCATGGAATGTCTGTCATTTAAGTGCCATACAAGATACACACTTGGGGAGTCATGTCTCTTTAGATTCATGACTCATTCTTCTGCAGTAGACTGGTTGCCAACCAAGGCTATAGAAGCCATCTGTCCTGCTATTCAACCCATAGCTGAAAGGAGAAGAGATTGATTTATATCTTTCCCAAAGAAATTTGTTCATAAGTCATTGCAACAAATTCAAACTCAGATCTTCGATTTCTCATTTAGAGCTGATCTTCATTGCACCCCAATACAATCCTGAATCCATAAATGTTTCTATTTCTATGCTACTTTGAGTTTCGTTAATTCTACACAATTATTGAAAAAGGATTAGAAAAAAGACAAACATATTTGGCTGTTTTTGTTTTTTTAACTAAAATAAATAGAAAACCTGATTTTGTCAATGAAAAATAACCAGCATTTTCAAGTCAATACAAAGGCAATTTGATGTTTTGGGGGTGGGGGCGCCTGTCATTTGAAACAAACTTTAAAATTTTTTGTTTGATACTGAATGATTCGTTTTGTTTTTACAAAAATAAAAATAAAGACATTAATAGGCCAGTCACTTATAAAACTATCAGTTAACCAAATTGTCCGAGACTAATATTAAGTCTGTCAGTTAAAAAATGACACAACTTTCAATTTCCCCTGATCATCTCAAGTGCAAAAGTAGACATTGAAAATATCAGTAAATTTATTAAGGTATATGGAAAGTATTTTTATCTTTTTTTATTCACTGAAGCTTATTTCCTGTACCCATCTAGAAACTATCTGTGACTATTATTATTTATTAGTATAGAACAATATTAGAACAACAAATATATGAATTTATTCAATTTTAAAATAAGATTTTTCATAACTACTTCAGAAACAACCAGAGATTTAATCCAGATAAAACACTAAACCTGAACAGGAAATTTACAAATTGCAAAAAATGATGAAATGCAACTAGAAATTTTGAAAAAATTATATAAAAGTAAGACGTCTTTTAAGTGTTTGATAAAGTATCTCACAAAGAACTATTTCAATTGACATATTTGGGAAGGATATTAGAATAATGCAGTATCTATACTAGCAGCAAACCATCTTCATACAGATAGAAAATAAATTCAGTAAATATACAAAAATAGAAAGTGGTGTAAGGCAATGAGGTGTCTTACCCCCAGACTTATTTAACCTTTACAGTAAGGCAATTTTGAGAGAGAAGTCTTACCAGGATTCATTACTGGTGGCCATAATCTTGAAAAAGATGGAAAGTGTAAGACCAAAATCCAAGAGTGCATTGGGATATTGAAAGTTGCCTTCGAAATGCTAAGCAAAGTATTAAGAAACAGAAAGATTTCATTAGAAACAAATAAAACAGTACTGAACTATAATGTAATGAATCAGTCCTCCTCTATGACAGAAAATGCTGGACAATCTCTGTGTAGATAAAGAAGAGACCTGAAGCAACAGAAATTTGTTTCTACAGAAGGATACTGAGAATATCATGTACTGAATATGCGAGCAATGAGGAACTTTTAGAAAAAAATGGAAGTAAAAAAAACACTTATACATAAAATCAGGAAGAAGCAGTTGAAATTTCTGGGGCATGTAATGAGGAAAGGGGGCTTGGAAAATTTGATACAGGACAGAGGAAAACAGCTCCTGATTAACTGGTGAGTTTGAGTAAATGGATGACAGGACAAGGTTTAAGAGAGATAGTAGAAAGATAAAATTTGCTAAAAGCTACAAAGGACAGGAAATTGTGGAGAGCCATGATCACCAACAAACTAAAGTGGCATAGCACATAGAAGATATTTTTGTAAAATAATATATTCAATGTATGAGCTATTCTTCATAATCCTGAATCCTATCAATCCTTAGAGTAATAGGCGCACCACATCTACTGTAACCACAACAGTTATGGTGCTTCTTGGGCAAGACAACCCAACAGCCCAACCCTCTTCACGCTGTAATAGATCTGGCTATAATTTTGACTTAATGCAGTTATGATTAAAAGTAACAGAAAATAAGGTGACAATGTATTAAAAGTGTTTTAATTTGGGGAATTCTCTGTAATAGTTGTAATGTACAGCAAGATTGTATTGAGATCAGAGAAATGCCAAACATATTTCTCTCTCAGCAATTATGAGGGTAATAGGCAGAGATGGGAAAGAGACAGGAGGTAACAAAAATAACATTGCCTTAGAAAGTCTGGTAACTTTAAGAACAAGATGCCTATGAGACCAACTTCACTAGAAAATGTGTCTTGCTGGTTTTCCTGATGCTTTTATTGGCATGAAACATCTTTCAAAGTCTCGGATCTTGACCAGTTGCAGAGAGGCTCATATCAAACTGTCCCACTGCTAATGGGGAAAACTTGGATGTAACAGGTGTTGACAAATATCTCCGCACGAGATCTGGTGTGTCTTTTGCCACACATCCAGGATCATAAAACATCTCTACTTTCTTCACAAAATAAAAGTGAAAAAGAAGCTGAATGGAGCTAAGTTTAAAATATGGGAGCAGAAGACCCACCAAGGAGCCTTGAATTATTTACATATCAATGTCAAAATGAAGCAGATGTAGAATTTTTACTATCTGGGGTGGGTCTAGTAACAGATAACAGAAAGTGTAACAGTAATCCAAAGGCAAAAGAATACCAAAAGATGCCTTTCAAAATTTAATCAAAGTATTAAGAGATAGAAAAATACTTTAAGTAACATCAAATTGAATGCTCATTTGCTATGTATTATGTAATTTTCTATGTGGCAGAAAATGCTGAACAATTTCCTCAGAAATGAAGAAACTTGACTGATAATTATCATTTATACATTAATTCATTTGGAATGTTTTTTTTTCATCTTGGCTGTTTTTATATTCACCATTCAGCTGCTATTTGTCTGGTGAAGGTGTCTTTCATTCTTTGGTCAGATTTTAAAACTGAAAAGAAGGAAAAAAAGACAAATGAAATACAAAAGATTTATCCACAATCCCTGACTGGAAACCAGAGTTTAGCAAATATTGACTGTATTTTACTCACCCTGTACAACAGGATATGATTGTTTAATGACGTCATCTGATGAAGAACGTTTTTAAAGATCTATTATTTTTAACTTTATTACTAATCAGAGTGGCATAAATGTTGTGAATATAAAAACAAAAATCTCAACAAATTAATATATATATATATATATATATATATATATATATATATATGTATGTATAAAAGACAAGATGAATGTAGAAGAGGTACCGCATTTTCCAACTTACAAGACACACATTTTTTCTAAAAAATACTCTGAAAAATACATGTACTGTACGTCTTCCAAGACGAATGTATCAGTTACCATCATGGTTACCACCATGACATGAATGGTAGTGAAGATCATTATTGATGGCAGTGATGACTCTCCAGATGATTGTTGTTGTGTTGCTTGGTTTTGGTATAATTAGAAGATAACACAAACTTGAATTAATGATGTTTATTGTTGGCATAAAACTTTAGGTTTTTACATCAAGTTACAACCTTTAAATTTTGTGTGGATACAGGAGCAGACTAGCTAAATTCTCTTCACTGTGGGATGCTAGTAGTAAACGAGCCTATCCCTTCTGGACTCTAGTGGTCAACTCTAGCGTTGTCTTCTTTTCAAATCCCCTACACAAAACTACTGTCCTTAACTCCTACTTCTTACTCCTATACTCCTACTCCTACCAAAAGAAATGGTTCCTTATTTTGCCGCCCAATTTTGAATTCTTGGTGTCACTGTGTCTATCTTCTTCTATTTTTAGAACACTCGCCATTTTATAAACCATAACAATAGTTTAGAGCTTTTGAATGTATCCAGCAGTGTTGAATTTTTTTTTATTTGAGGACGAATAAAATTTATTTGATTGTTTTATATTTTTACATACATATTTTTAAAAAAGTTGATTCATTTTTATGAAAACAAAACCACCCTCGGACAAAGAAAGATGTCCACCACCCAATATGTCATTGCCATACAAAATTGGACAAGTGATTAATGTAAACAATACATGACGTCTGTATGTGATAGATGCATGGTGAATGTGTTGTATAAGAATGACTTTTTTTTTTTCTTAGAAATTTCTTTCCAATTTCAGGATGCATCTTGTAAACCGGAAAATACGGTAATTCATGTGAGAGAAATAATCAGGGGAGATAATTCATGATTAAAGAAAAATAATCAAGGGAGGTAATTCAAGTATAACTGACTAATAAATACAATCTAACCAACACTACCTATCTAGGTAGTGTTGACCTGTCTCGTTGTAAAAGTGAGAGAATTCATAATTTTGTCTTAATAATCCTGTTTAAAATGGCTTTGGAATTTTGCAGAACACAGTCTATTTATTCTCCAATTATTTTACATAAATATGCGCTTTTAAATTTTGAAAATCTGCAATAATATAATATTACAATTTATGATATGAAAATATATAAAAGCTCATAGGATATTAACATAGCTCTGTTCATTATGGAGTTAAACAAGCCAGATCTCATATTGTTTCCATTGAGTAAATAGTTTGAAAATTTAACCTCGTGCTAGGCCAAGCTAACCTTAGAGTACTTTGCTAATGGTTTAATGAGCAGACCATTATTATTCTGTCTCTCACCAGGTATCCCATAAATGTGACTTTGTGCCAAACAAAGCCAAGCTTATTAAATTTCCTCACAGAAAGCACTGTATTTTGCAACAAATGGATCTATTAAAAGTGATTTTTATCAACCCAGTAACAGCATATTTTTTATAAAATTGTCTTTCTAGAAATAAGAACTATATTTCAACTGTGAAGTTCTGAACATTAAAGTTACTTTAATCACCAGATGACTCCACATTATTTTGTTTCCATTAGGCAGAAAATTATGCCAGCGTATGTTATGGTATTTGTTTGTAGAAATATTAGTAAAGAACAAGAGACAACAATGAAACATGTTATGCTTACAAGAGAGGCCTCTTATTCAAGGAGTAATTGGCTATACCAAGGGAAGATAAATCATGTCATGACCCCCCCTTCATTATAAGAATTGTTCACTGAAAAAAAAGTGCTTTATATGAACTCTTTATATAAGTTGTATTTTTAGGGAGGTTTTATGACATGACCAGATCTAGATTGTTTCTGTTGGTGTGTTAACACTAGGCTGCGTTTTATATGCAGGTTTGTGTGTTACTTCTGATGGAGTGCAGATGTTGGTGTGTGTGTTGGGTGTTTCTGCAGGAGGTGTGTTTGGAATATTGGGGGTGAGGCTCAGAGTGATGCGGGTATGTATTATGGAGAGAACATCTTCCTTGAGATTCCTACCTGTTGGGGTTTCAGTGATGTACGATCATGGTTCAGTGCAGACTTGTCTGACCATAGCTGGAGTCCACTTCCTCGTATCATGTTCTTGTACTCACACTAGTTGTCCTGTACTAAGTTTTGAGAGATCCTTTGTATGTTGAGCATGTTGTTTTTTCTGCAACAACTGTCTATTGAGTAGGTGATCCTGAATTTCCTCTTTTCAGGCATTATTGTTGGTGCATTTTGTGGGGAAATTACTGACCAGCTTCTGATTGAATAGTAGTTCTCTCGGGGATAGGATTACATGATCCATTGGAGTCCAACGCAGACACAGCAGACTCATGCCTATGTCTCGGTTACTCAATATTCATGGCTCTCTTGATGGTCTGTATGCACCGTTCTGCCATGCCATTCGATTGGGGGTATTTGGGAGAAGAGGTAATGGACTCAAAATCCCATGCTTTGGCAAATTCTTTAAAATGCTGAGAGCTAAAATGTGGCCCATTGTCACTGATAAGCATTTCTGGGACTCCTTGTTCAACAAAGATTTGCTTGCTAAGATCAAGGACTTCCTTACTGGAGAATTCCCTTAGTTTGCGGATGAAGGGGTATTTTGAGTAGTAATCCACAATGAGGAGGTAATTATGCCTGTTAAGATTGAAAGTATTAGTAGCCACGATTTGCCATTGTTGTACTGGGATCTCATGTGGCATTAGGGACTCTACAGTTTGGGACTTCTGGAGTTCTTGATATACAGCACATTGCTGTACTATCTTGTCGATGTCACTTTGGCAAAGTTTTCGAAGCCATTATCAACGCCGAGGTGATTCAGCATCTTATGGGCTTCTCTCTGACAAACAGTATGGGTTTCGCTTCACCAGGTCTACTGCTGATATGCTAACGACCATTACCGAGTACATATACCAGGCACTCGACAATAATGGTGAAGCCCGAACCGTTGCCTTGGATATCTCCAAAGCATTCGACAGGGTCTGGCATGCTGGCCTCTTGTGCAAACTGCGGAGCTATGGGATAACTGGACATCTGTTTGACCTCATCCAGTCCTTCCTCTCTAACCGCACATTAAAGGTGGTATTAAATGGGCATGCCTCCCAAAACTACCAGACGAACGTGGGCGTCCCTCAAGGTTCTATCCTAGGTCCCACGCTCTTTCTGATCTACATTAATGATCTCCCCGACACCATTAGATCCCAAGTTGGCATGTATGCCGACGACACAACAATCTACTCCTGCATCGATCAGAAACCAGGTCTGGACGACAAAGTGAACCTCGCTGCCGCACTTGAAAGGGACCTCCAATCCGTAGTGACCTGGGGTAGGGAATGGTTGGTAAATTTCAATGCCTCCAAAACAAAGCTGTTATCAACTAACCACCATAGACAATCGCATCTACCTCCCATTAGCATGGGACAGGCTAGCCTCCCAGAGAGTAAAATACTACACCTCCTTGGCCTTACACTCTCGGCAGACCTCAAATGGAATGACTATATTGAATCCATTGCCAAATCTGCTGCTATGAAAGTGGGCTCCCTGTGCAGGGCCCGGAAATTTTTCCCACCTGAAACTATTCTGCACATATACAAATCTACCATCCGCCCGTGTATTGAATATTGCTGCCATATCTGGTCGGGTGCCCCTGCTGCTCTCCTTGGGCTTCTTGACAAAATACAAAGGAGGATCTGTAACGTGGTTGATACTGACTTGGCAGACCGGCTGCAGCCGCTCTCACACCGGTGTGATGTGGCTTCCCTGTGCCTCTTCTACAAGTACTTTCATGGCTTCTGCTCCGATGAGCTTAGATCACTGGTGCCGCCTAAGCACGAATTTACACGAGATACTAGATTAGCAACTAGGTCCCACCCTTTTACAGTTAAACAAATAAGATGTAACCGTAAATTCTACTCCAACAGCTTCTTTTCTCGCGCTTCCCGCCAGTGGAACTCCCTTCCACAAGTCTGCTTTCCCGACAGTTACAATCTCCAGGTGTTTAAATGTAGGGTCAATAGATACCTCCTATCACACTAACTCCCAACTATTCTCACAACACTCTCATCTACCCAAACCTCATTCTCGGTATCCTCACCCGCCTATCACCCACCCTCTGTCATTTCCTATATTTAATCAGCCTTTCTCCACTCTACGTAGCCCCCTGCACAGTAGCGGCAGTGACATGCCTTGCTCGGGGTGAAACGCTTATAAAAAAAAAAAAAAAAAAAAAAATTTATGCCACTCTATTTTTGCCCTAGGCTTGCACTTGTCACTTCCTTGGTGACCATAATTTTTTTTCCAATGTTTTAGGCTGCATAGATTTAGAGATCAGCATCCTGTCACCTTCGAGCAATATGCCATTCTCAATAGAGAGCTCATCTCAAAAGACCATTATGAATGAAGGTCTTTATGTAGTTCTCTGCAAGATTCTGGCCAGCCTTGAAGAATCTGTACCCTTAATTCACACAAAACTGGGTCGGCATTAGTTGCTTGACGGATCTGAGCTAATTTTTCAGTTGAGAATTGCACAAAGTCTACTTTGATGTCTAATTCAATAACTTCTTTGTTCTTTTTGTTGGGAAATCTGGATAGTCCATCTGCCAGTAACATCTTTTTGCCTGGTTGATATTTGATGACCATGTAATATTCTTGGAGTCTTAATAGCATTCATTGAAGTTGGTGGGGGGATGCTACTGTTAGGTTCTTGATACAAATCATTCCCAAGGGCTTGTGGTCACTTTCAACTTCGAATGAACATTTGTAAATATATGTGCAAAATTATTAATAGCCAAATACAACAGCTAAGAGCTTCCGCTTGATATTAGCATAGCGCTGCTCTGTTTTGGTCACAGATTTTGAAGCAAAAGCTATGGGTTTGCCTTCTTGGATTAGTGCAGATCCCAAGCCTCTAGATGATACGTCGACTTGTATTATTGACTTTTTAGAAGAGCCATAATAGTGTGGTAGCATTTTCTTGCATATCAAGTCCTTTATTTCTTGCAGCGACTTCTGGTGGTTATTGCTCCAATCATAGTCAGTGTCTTTTCTCAGGAGTTCCCTGAGGTTCCTAACAAAATTTACTCTTAAATAATCAGGCTTTTAGAAATATATATATATACTGTTTCATTAAAAACAGAATATCCACTTTAATATGAGTATTGATTAAAAATAATGTTCAAACAACAAAATTATATATAAAATTCAATACTTTATATATATAATTATAAATTAAATTCCTCAAATGAAAAGTTCTTTATTTTCAGGGAACCTTAAACCTTGAATGCAAAGCTGCAGATTTTAAGCTTCCCTAAAAATAAAAAAAACTACTGAATCTTAGAGATGAATTGTGTTTTATGTAAACATTGAAAATATTTTTCTTTGAAATTTAATTAATTGCAATGTTTTATTTATGACTTAAAAATTATTTTACTAAAATAAATTACCCACACCAATATTTATTTGGTTTTCTTAACTACAATATACCTAAGTATACCATAATTATTTAATCCTAATTCTAACCTAAACATTCCAGCACCTTTACTCATGAGGTAGTACAAAATCTAATTTAAAAAGCAAAAAACCACCCTAAAATCAAACCTGCCCATTTAAATAATGTATGGTCCCACTATGTATCTTATCCAGACAAAATTAAAAAGTGACATGCCTTGATGCCAGGCCATTCTGTTTCCTTTTACAACCCAAATTAGCAACTATGTCCCACCCTTTTATTGTGAAACCAATAAATTGTAAACACAAATTCTACTACAGTAGCTTCTTTTCTCGCACTTCCTGCCTGTGGAATTCCCTTCCGCATACTTGCTTTCCCGACAGCTATAATCTCCAAGAATTTAAATGTAAAGTCAATAGTCATCTCCTATCTTACTAACCTGCATCCTCTCTCTCATGCTCCTATCCCCGTCCACTCCACTCTCATCAGTATTCTCATCCTTCTCTTACCCACTTCCTGACATGCCCTATAACCTGTCACTCTTTCTCATAACTTTCCTCCTATGTAACCCCCTGCAAAACAGTGGTAATAAAATGCCTTGCTTGGGGCGATATGATTATAAACAAAATTACAATATTAAGCTCTACTTTATCTTGAGCACTCATTATGAAAGTAAATGCTTGAATAGTGCCTGTTCTTTCACTTTCTTATATATATATGAAATTATATATATATATATATATATATATATATATATATATATATGAAATTAATTACTTTTAATATGTATGTATATATATATATATATATATATATATAATTAATAGATCAAATTAATTACTTTTAACATATATATAATATATGAGTAGAAATATCTTTATATATATGGTCACTATTACTGTGTACTCTTTTGACTCTCTCAACGAAGTTTATTGTATTAAAATGCAAAAAGGATAACATGTTTATTCAAATTTTCTAGTTTTATATTTCTTTGATATTTTTATAAAATTATGAATAAAAACTTGTTTTCATAATTATTTATAAAATTATAATAAATATTGCATTGTATATGGTTTGTATATTTTTATAAACTTGTTAATAACAATGCAAGGCAATCAAAAGTGTATGCAGTAATAGTAGTGTCAAAGGAATAACTTTCGTTTTTTTTTTTTTGCAGGAACAAGAATTAAACATTACCAAATTTTTAATGGATTTTTTTAATCGTAAGTTACTATATACTGTATTTGATGGCATAGAAAAACCTGCCTCACTATTTATATTTGTATCCATCTGAAGATGAAGTGATGTGCTTTATAATTTTTGACAGATGGAAAAGATTGTTTTGGTTATCTTTGTGTAAAATGAATCTATTTGTTCGCATAACTAACACACCAAAAACGAAATACTTAACCTTACATGTAAGTTAAATAGATTTGTTCATATGAGCAACTTTGTACTAGCCATTGACATCTCTTCATGTATTTATTGTTCCTGAGGGTGTAGTGTGTCAGCAGAGTAGAGCATGATAATAAATCAAGATGTCTACTGATATGATACAATGCAGAGAAAAACAAACTTCTGATGTGTGTGTGTGTTCTAACCCCCCCCCCCCCCCCAAAAAAAAAAAACACTGTACATTAAGGACATTGTAAGATGGGTATAATGAACATGAACATTGTTGAGGTTGCCAATTTCGGCACCCTGATGTTATCTTCCTAGAAAAATAAGATTACAAAGAGTGTAATTTTTACCTTGAATGGCAGAAGTTTTTGACAGGTACATCTGACCGTAGGTAAGGTCAACAAAAAGTGACAACTGGCTTGAAACGCAATGGCCCAGCAATGATGTGTCTGACAGATACATCTGGCCATAGATAAAAGTCAACAAAAAACAAGGGTCATTGACAGATATATCCAGCTGGAGTTGATATCAACAAAGTATAACATAAAAAAAAAGTAGCAACCCAAAAAAAAGCAGAAATGCGTGGCTGTTTTAAGACTATATAAAGTCTAGAAACTTTGGCTGAAGAAGCAGAGACTGGCTAATGACTCCCAACAGCTCCTTTGTATGTGCGATCTCTCTCCGGCTGCCCTCCTGCTTCACACAAATGTCATTGACAAAGAATAAAAATATCTATGCATCATTCATTCAGCAATGAATTAGAACACTCTCAGCTATTGGGCGTGTATAATGACAATATACATGCTAAAAAGTTTGCCTCCTTCTACCGAGCACCCATAGCTCAGAGTTAGAATTGCCAATTGACACCAATTTGGTCAGGTTTCAGTCCTGGGTAAAAGGCAATCGGCTGTCTAACCGTACTGATGAGCTGTGATACAGCGAAACAGATCTATCTGTGGATGACTATATATATATATATATATATATATATATATATACGTGTTCCTCATTGTTTGTCCAGATCTAGCAGTGTAATATAACAGTATTTCTAGGCACTCACTCATCTAGGTACTGACCAGGCTCAACATTGCTTGACTTTGGTAGTTGTACAGGAACTGATGTTTCAATATGATATGTCTGTAAACCTCTTAAGACAATGGAAGATTGTTACCATATCACTTGATCAGTGGAAAAAAATACTTGAAGCTTTTTCAAGCTGATAGCTCATCTTTATAGGAGATTACGTGGTATAACATTCCAGCTTCTCGGCAAGGTGATTGCTGGTGGCAGCAGGTATTTAGTAGTGTCAGGTTTGTTCTGTTTGTGTTCACAAAGACTACTTGTGTAACTGAAGTCTGTTTCAGCAGATTTGACATCCACACAACTTGTTGTAGACCCTGTTTGTATTTGCCATGTTTCCCATGTTGGTTTGTTCAAGTCAGGTAACAAAACACTCATCATGTGACTTGAAATTAATCCCAGATACTTCATTAATCCAGATTTGAGCAAGTATAGGACATTTGGCAGCCTTCATTAAAACCCCTGATGCCACACCCAACAAACAACCCTGGAATGTCCATATATATTTTTAAATTAGGATATAGAAATTCAACAATTTTAAAATGTTAATGGAAACATTTCCTGAAAACCTATTTTCAATCAAATCTGTTTTCATGAAACATTTTCATTTGTCTTTCTCTCTCTCTTATATATATAAACAATTCTATCAGCCTATGGTTGACCAGAACCACAGATAGCGTCTTTCTTTCTCTCTCTCTGGTCGTACAAAACATTTAATACCACAACCAATTGATGATTTCAACTTTCAGCCAAATATGCTTTATATTGTGATTAATTTGATTGGAGACAAGCCAAGATTTGTTATCAATATCTTGCCTCAAGCAGGTCTGCACAACATGAAGATGTACAGTAATAAAACAAAACAAATGTTTGGAGAAGATTGACGAATAAAAAAATATCACGTTTTTATCATGAGTATAATGTTCAGTAATTTTGTTAGTAATTTTTGCATGCAGAATTGTCAATCTAAATTGTCCCAAAATGACACTTGGTTAACCTGGTAAGTGTTCGCTTGCATGTATATAAGGAGTTAATTTAGTTGACTTTGGTAATTTTCTTTAGTAAGTCTGGCTTCATATATGATGTCAGAATTATGCTTAGGCAGTTAAACACGTGTGGCCAAAAATCTTCATCCATTTTCTCAGTCCAAAATCTCAAATCTGTTATTTCTCTCTTTACTTTCACTTTTATCAGTGTCAGCCAAGAACTGATGTGGAGGTAGGAGGTGGTCTCTCCCTCTCTCTTAGGTAATGGTTGCAGGCAATGCTCTTCCCACAACTCTTTCTTCGTTTCTCAGTGGGCTGCCTGTACCTGTGACTCCCTGGTGGCTGCAGGTGGTCCTCTCACCTTCTTTGTATTGCTTTAAAGGAAAATAACTATCGTTTCACATGCAATTTACAATAACTTGGCTTTTCTCAGAGTGAATCATTCAATACCTGTAATTTGTTTTTGCTAAAACAAATTTTTCAGTTAAATTCCCTTCAATTGGTTTCAAACTCTGAACACCTGATTTTTTTTTTAGTAACCTTTTCACCTTCCAACTGACACTCAGGGCCTTTACAGCCTCTTTCATCAACTGTCAATACCTAAAGTAGATATTGTTCCCGGCAGACATTTGGCTTATTTTCACAACTTCCAATCCCTGGGAATTTTTTTTATATAGTCTAACCCTTTTATGAGAAGTGTATCAGCATCTCTTTCCTTTATTCAAATTAATAAATTTTTTTATTAATTAACAGCAACCAAATAGTGTCACTCTATCACTCATGCCGTTATTAGTAAGAAAAGGTGAAATTAATGTATGCAAGATTTCACAGCTCTAGCATCACTCCTTCATATTCAACCTATGAACTTTTCAACCCACTATCATACATCATTGATTACGACATGACACCGATGTTGTCGTTTTCCCCAATTTATGCCATATGATGGTCGATAAATTTGACATGCGTTCACCTGTTCTTTAAGGAAATGGCTTTATGTTGTCCATTCATCCCCGAACCCAAATTGTTTTTATTTTTAACTAACATCATTTCTTACATTGATCCCAGTTATTTGGCTATGGCATATCATGCATTTTACTATCAGTGAAGTAATTTGAATTAAGAAATGCATGTTTGCTTTTTGGGGGTTGGAGGAGGCTGCATAGAAATCAACACTGCATTATGACTATCAGTTTCTTTTATACCTCAAGCAATCTTCAGATTATGTTTCAGTACTGGCTATTTAGTTCTTTGCAGGCTTATAGAGAGTGTAGAAAGGGGAAAATTGGCCCTTGAAATTTTTCTTTTTTGTTTTAAGTTATTTACAATCCTGAGTTATTTATTTATTATATTTTTTAATTTATTTCTTCCCAAGTACTTAAACGTTTGTTCCTGCTGGATTTTAGTATCCCCAACCTGTAGTTGATATTTTGGGCTCCTGATAAACATACATTTGGTTTTTTCTTTTTTTTAATTTATTTGTAGTGCTTTCTTTCAACTTTCTTCATCTACCTTTTTTTAGGTCTTGTAGTTTTCTTTCCGTATCAGCTATCAGTACTGTATCATCTGCATATATTATGTTGTTCAGATTGTGACTGCCAATGACATATCCTGGCATAACTTCTAGGGTCCTTAAAATAGTCTCGATGTACAAGTTGAATAGACCTGTTGAAAAGACACATTTTTTAATTATAATAATTTATAGTTTCAAAAATCTTTCAAAATTTCTAATCATTGTCCCAATTAAATTATTAAGTTAATAAGTGAAGACTATATTTACTAATCAAAAAAGTTAATACATGCACCAAGATTTTTAAAATAATATTTCTTTTTGTGTGCAGATATCTTCTTTTTTTTTTTTTAATAGTAGGATGTAAATGTCATATCATTAAAAGGTCACTTGTTTCAAGGGTTTCAGGAAAAAACCTTATATAAACATTTACCGGCAGGATACAATTCTTTCATTTTGCTTACATGTTTCATGTGTACATTTCAACACTCAACAGGCTTCTCAAATCAGTTTCAAAATTTAAAGTAAGTTTTATTTTTCGAAATAGAAAAAAATTGTAGCATATGCATGAGCATAGTAACATTCAAATAGTTTAAAAAAAAATTAATTAAGAACATTCTAATACTGTTATATATCATTCTATCACGTTCTTCTGAGACCCGCACTGTCTTGATAAAAGTTGACAAAACTTCAACCTGCAACCATGATGTCGGCTGGGACCACAAGGTCAACGATGACTGTCAAAACTTCTGCACAAATTCGGCGTCTATCACTATTACCGTGACAGCAATTATATTCAGAACATTTGGAGCAATGTAAACTTTTCAAATCAAATTCCATGAATCATTTGTCAGAGATCACCACTTGATCCGACATTCGCTGGGGACAATTTTCTTTTCATTGGGGAACATTCAACCTGACTTCTTCACATAAATCAATTTTATAAACTTCTTTTCATAAACAGCTTCAACGGAGGAATAAATCATTACTTCATAAAATGTCAGCAACAATAATCTTTTACTTTGTTGTTTTTTCTTCTTTTTTCTCGTCACATGAACAATAAACTGCACCAAATGCTTTTGTCAAAGAACAATAAACCAAACCCAAAATGTAAATAAAATATACAATATATTTTATTTCCTTTTTTTTCAGACATAGGACATATTTTCAAAGCAGTGGCATTGCCATGGAGTGATGGAGGTGCTCTGGTCAGAGTTGTGGGCACCTCCCACACATCAGGCTAAACCCAATTGAGAGAACAACCATTCCCTTTGATGGTTGTAATCTGACTCTTAAAATCAAATTAAAATTTTACTTCATAACTGTCAGCTAGATGTCACTTTCACTCTACTGACAGCTGTTTTCCGGTGCAAAATCTAAATGAAGTAGGAGCTGCCATTTAACCTCTACCTAGACAAAATAAAAATTCAAAATCCAAACGTGTTTTCCCTTTGCACCTGTATAACATTTCAACAAAATCCATGCCTTCAAATTTTAAATATCTGTATTACTTAGCATAAATACACTTTATGTCAAAAAATCTATGCTGCCTAAAAATATTGTATGAAAAAAACAAAAAACAAAAAAAAGCCTGGATGAATAACTGATTGTTTGATTCATAGCATGTAACTGTTGACAGAATCCTGGTGATCAATATTTTGATACAAATTTCCAAAAGTGAGGATTTTGTCCTTTTCTACGAAATGTATCAACTGTATCTGGGAACTGTATCATTTGGCACAGAAGCAGAAGTTGTATTTGTTGTCTTTGATTAAGGACTAGGTAATAATACATTTAACAGCAAATGATCAAATACTGATGGTGAATTTCTGGGTTGTATATTTCCTCTACTGTTTCAAAATCAAATGGAAAATGAGTTAGACTTTAACCATTGTTCTTGCTCATTCTGATTTTGTGGAAGACAAAATACTAAACCTTATTTTGGTCATCATAGTTCTCATGATAATTACACAGCAATTTTGGACATTTTGAAAAAGACATTGGGTTATGAAATTAAAAAAATATTAACTATTATTTTGTAAAAATTATACAGTGTTTCTAAAAAGTGTATGAACCTTATATTCTAAGGTCTGGTGGTCTTGGACTTCAGAATTCAGGTTTAAGAATTTTTCTGAATGTGGGAATCTTTTAGAGACTAATATGGATTAAGAAATGCCAGGACAAAAGAATTTGAGATTCAGATATGGAAATTTTAGAGTTTGGAAAATTGAATTTTGAATAATTGTATTTTATGAGAGGGGGAATCAATCACCTCCTCCCCACAAAATAAGATTATCTAAACAAAATTAATCATCATATTCACAACATTTTGGTTGGACTTCAATTTTTGTTTCATCCAACAGTTGTACTGGATTCATTCTTGGACAAGGGCATGTTCTACTTTTTCGGCAACTAGATAAGCTTTCCTTGAATTGATGGTGAAAATAAAATTATTCATAAAAATTAATTTTATACTTAATATGGTCTGTGTTGAAGAAAAAATAAAGTATATTAAATTTAAATTAAGTTTATGTGATAGAATTCTTAATGATACTTGTGAATTTCACACCAAAAACGTTTTTTTTTTTAAAGAAGAAATATGCAGAGAAATGTGCACTGTGGTGCAATGGATATCAGCATTTGGAATGAGAAATCAGTGAGCCAAGTTTGAATTCCGGTTGAATTTATTGCATTCACTTACATGCAAATACCCTTGGAAAAAGTATTAATCCATCCCTTTTACCTCTAGATATGGGTTGAATAGAAGAACATATTGGGTTCTATAACCTTGATTGGCAACCAGTCTACCACAGAAAGAAATGGCAACCTGATGTGGGAAAATCTTCTCCCTAGTCAGTCATGGATTAAGAGGGACATGATTGCTCAAGCATGTAGCATGTTTGGCAACTGACTGATGCAAAATTTAAATAAGATAAACATTATGCTTACTTCAGCATCTTAAATAACTTAAATTAATCAAAAAGTAAAATGTAAAAATTTCTTAAAAAAATTAATTTCTTAATCCAATTCCAGCAACGAATGTTTGTGCGTTAATTGTTCTAAACTTAGTGAAGAGTTTGATTTAGATACATTGTATTTATTTACAATTTCTCTATTTGAATTGTTCACCTATATTGCATGTTATTCATTATTGTACATAATTAGGTAACAATAAAATTTGTATTTTATATGACTACTACTTTATGAAAATTGAGATGTAGTAGAGTGGAGGGGAGTGTCATATCACAAGTGGAGGGCATGATATCCTTTCAATGGCCATACATATATATGTCATATTAAATGAAAAATAAATGAAATTTGTAAAGTATTACATTTGTCATTTCTGTACCTTGACAGGTAACCAGAGGAATACCAGGTGCCGCAAAAGATAATGGCTCGGAAGTGGAACTTGGCTCTCCAAATTCCAATTCCTGTTGGATTTGTTATATTCCCTTAATGCAAATCCCCTCGAAAAAATATGAATCCACCGCTTATATCACTAAAACCATTATCTCCCCCTACCAAATTCTTACAATCCAAAAATATTTTGAAATAACCTGCAAAGGATTGATAAGTTATAGAAAATGAATGAATGAATCAATCAATCAATAATGGTCATTAGATTTTTTTTAATGAAGATTAATGTGATAGTCGTTCTGGTTTGAACGATGACCTCATGTATTTTGATTTATTCAGACCCCGCCACTTGTATTGATATCAATTTTTTTTCTTTTATTTTGAAGGCACCTTAATCATTTTTCCTTGTTACAAGAGTTTTATGATTTTTGGAAGAAATAATATATTTGACCATGATCTTTTAATGCAGTTAATATGATTTATCCATTTAACCTCACTTGGTTAAGTGGGAACCTGTGCTTCTTATTGATCCCGAAGAAACTGACTTGTGCTTTCTTGAAATCATCCATTTTTATATTGCAAAGAGATTTGCGACTATCAAATCATCAGGATGGATGACACTAGTCAAAAGGGATGACTACATTGAATCCATAGCTGCATCTACTGCTAGGAAGTTTAGATCACTGTGTTGGTCCAGAAAGTTATTCTTGTCAGAATCTATTTTTCACATTTATAAATCTACTATTCATTGGTGCATTGAATACTGTTGCCATATCTGGTAGGGTGCTTCCACTATTCATCTTGACAAAATCCAAAAAAGGATCTGCAATATAATCAATCCTGACCTGGCAGCCCACCTTCAGTCACTTTCTCACTGATGTGATGTGGCTTCTCTCTGTCCTTTCTACAAGTATTTTCATGACAACTGCTCTGACAAGCTTTTTTTGCTGGTGCACTGACCACATGTATTTACATGTATAACAAGATTGGCATCTAGGTCCCACTTTTTACCGCCAAAATAGTTAAATGTAACTACCTCTTCCACTCTTAACAGCTTCATTTCTTAGATTTCTGGTTTGTGGAACTCCCTTTCAATTGCTTGTTTTCCTGATAGCTACAATCTCCAAAAGTTTAAATGCATTATCAATTGCCATCTTCAATCTACTCTTATCCATTTTACTCCTATCCATCTCTTATCTCTTCTTGAACATCCCCTGTACCTTAATTTTTTTCTTCTCTCACTGTAACCCCTTGCACACCAGTGGCAGTCCTGCCTTGCTGGAGCTGAAATAATTATAAAAAAATAAAAAAGATAACTTTCTCCACTGAGTTAGAAATTTATATTACAACAATCACCTATGAGTTGGCAAAAAGCAACAAATTATGATGAAAGACTTGTTAAAAATTAATGATATTGCCAAAATTAATAACTGTTAACATTTAACTAAACTAGAGGTAATATTAAAGGTGGGCCTACTTTGAATAAATGAGCAAATATAAAAACGGTTTTATAAACATAACTGCTCAAAACTTCTCATTTTTTATGCAAACTTTGTGGAAATAGAAAACAATTCAAAACCATTTCCCATTAAAAAACCAAAACATCATTTGATCTCACATGTTCTCTTTTTCAAAGTTAATAAATTTCTATACTAAAGAAAATAGATTTTAGGCTCAATCTTCCAAGTCAGGAAGTTGGTTAGCTTAATTTTAAAATCAATATTCTAAATCTTGGTATTTAATACTAGTTACAGTGAAAATTACCCAACAGACTACCTTTTTAGAACATCCAAATCCAGAATCTTTTCATTCCTGTTGGAAGAACCCTTCCCTGGTCGACTACCACCATTTTCTATTTATGGCTATACTCCTGTAACAAAACCTCAACAACCACCCAACCTCCTCCTACCATTCCATCAGTGACAAAGAGTGAGCATTAAAAGATTAAAGAGAGGCAAGGTAGAAGGCAAAAATATTATCACTGCAGGCATATGGCATTCAACAAGCTCTTTGTGTTTGGAAGAAGGCTGTGTTCTTGACAGCTGAAAGAATGCTGTCCTAATCCAAAAGAAAGCAGACCTCATAAACTACCACCTGATCAGAACTCCTACCCACCATTTACAAGACTCAGTAGGACAATAGAACTGAACCAACCAAGAGTGCAAGCAGGATCCAGGTCAGGATTTCTAACAGTAGGCCACATCCAGTTCATAACATCAATTAGGACTGTGTTTCCATGAACATTCTAAATATTGTTTGGACAATAAAATCCTTGCTTGATCCAGTCTTCAATCATATCTTCCAAGAGAGTGTTAGGAACACTAGAATGCCATGTAAACACACTTTAACTTCATAAAAATATTTGTTCTTAATGTACCCCTGTGGGTAAATAAGTAGTAAAACCTTTTGGTACATAAACAAATTCATTCACTTGAAAATAGTCAGCTGAAAGTAAACTTTCAATCTGAAGAGAGAAGACTGAGTCTAAAAGCAAAATACTTATCTGAAAGAAATAAAGACATTGTTTGCTGCAATACAACCTTATTAAATCTACCAATTTTTGTTCCTTTTTCTTCCTTTGTCAAAATAAATTTGGTTTTGTGTTTTTAGTAAATATATGAATGTTACCATATAGCAAAAAGTACTTTTTAAAAAACCTTTATAATACCATTGGTTGTAGAAAGCAAATCTTTGACTAATTTTTAGAATAAAAAGAGAAATCCAAATTGGATCTGAGCAACAGGTAAAAAAAAAAAAAGTTTGCTTAAGAGATGATTTTGATAGTAGAATCATAGTCTGCAGTCTAAGAAAGTCATTTTAAAAGGAGAATGCTAATTTTGAAATCTTTTCATGTCCACTACTATTTTAATCAGGGTTGAAAATAAAGGGTTTTGCTAACTAAAAATATTGTTAAACAGTTAAAATTTTGTTAGCCAATAATAATATATTGACAAAAAATAAATTTCCTCTTTGTAATTGTTTGTATACAATTTCATAATAGTAAAGAAATGATAAAAAGTTTCTTTTGCAGTATGGAACATCCAAACATTACCCACTTCCTTCTATAACTTGATTCTCTCAACTAGTGGGTGGTGGGGAAAAAAAGACAAAATTTTTGTAGCGAGTACAATGTTTTTATTTTTAATTCATTTATGTTTTCTCAACTTGCCTTGCTACACAATAACTTGCAATTAAAATTGTTTTCACAAATTTTCTTCTTGCTTTCTTTCAATAATAATAATAATAATGATAATAATGTCAGTAGCCAGCAAAAAAATGCAAACTCCCAAGAAATGCTACACAAAACATACTTTTTCTTTTTCATCATTTCTCTGTCAATCTTTTTTTTAAGCTGAAAAAGAATATTCCACTTTTTTATTTTTATTTTTTACTTTTTTTCTAATAATCACTTGTTGCCAAATATCTGACAGGAATTGATTAGGAAGCAAGAGCCAATACAGAAGAGTCCTGGACAGAGAGTATGTAAAGCAGAGGTAGTGAAGAGGGGAGCAGCTTTTTATAGTGAGGGGTAACAGAAGCTATTTGATTACAGTCAACTAACATAGTGCAGGCATGAGAGATGTGGGTACACATGAGCATGCATGGACAGAAAGAAACACATGTCAGTAGTTGAATCCCAACCCTGACAAATTGTCAAGAAATCCTTTTCTTCTCTTTGTATGAATACTAGACAGGATAAACTAAAAATGTGTTGTGGTTAATTTGTTTGCTTCTTTGTCATTTTTAATTAGCCTGACAATAGAGAGAAGGGGAATTCCAAAGTTATATGCATTTTAAAAACAAAACAAAGAACAGAAATTAGTTTTTCCCTTGCAGTAGTTATGATGATATAAAAGATGATGTCAGCGGCAAAGAAATACAAGAGATTGATTTATCAAGGAAATCTTTCTGTTTTGTTTTTTAGAGGGTCTCATAAAGAGAACTTGATCACTGAAAAATGAATTATGAGTTGTGCCACTTTTTTTTAAACAAGCTGGTTAAGTACGTTAATAAAAAGACTTACCCATAGCCTAAACAGTCTGAATTATGCTGAAAGCAGAGCTATTTTGAACCAACAATGTTAGTGGAGTTCACCATGCTATGTAATAAAACTGAGAACAAATGATACAATGGCTGATTTTTGTGTTTGAAGGTCTGATACAAGAAAGCCTCAGAAAAGAAGAAAAAGATATGGTACTGGAGATTTATATATTTGTAGTATTTTTGGCACACTGACATCTATATTGGTCATATAATGCTAAGCATAATTTCTGTGTTTGGGAATCAGATGACAAGACAAGTGACTATTCTTGTCCCAATTTGTACAGAGAAAATGTTTGAGCAAAAAGGTGAGAGCTTTCTTTGTTCTTTTGGTGGGAAAATGATTGAGTAGGTGGATCAGGATGTTAGTTTATGCATCAATTTTGTTTATCTTTTGTACTTAATAAAAATAATGACCAAAACAAACAGAGTTCTGTGCCAACAGCAACTGCCTTTATATTCATTAACATGAATGAACAAAGTAAAAAAAAAAAAGAAGTAAAATACAGAGAAAGAAAAATTTTGAAAGTTATTTTCATTCACTGATGGATTCATACAAAACAAAATTACTTTCAAAGGGTTTTTATTTAGGTTTTCTTTTTATTAAAGTAATTGTTCTTTTTTATAGTTTGTTTTCCTTCTTACTTTCAAAACTTTGGAAATACAAATGGCAGTTAAACATGAATCAATTTGTTAACTCTTGTAGTGTTAAATTGTAAACTACACAGCCCTGAACTGCACAGATACATTAACCAGACAGAATCTCAAATCATGCAAAACTCTCGTCCTCTTCAATTTAATCCCACTTAGTTAACCAAGATTTGGATTCAGTTCTGAATAAATGCAAAGCACAAAAACAACAACTGCAATGAAAAACAAATTTTATATATATATATATATATATATATATATATATATAAAGCTTCTTCTGTTGACTTTTCCAAACAATAGATACTCACATTCAGTTCCATTCTATGGTAACCCATAAGTTTGGAACTTGGACAGCTATTAATCTTGATATGCATACAAAACCTGAACAGTTAACCAATATTTATAGCAGCTACCAATATGGAGGCTAATATCATGAGTAGAAAAGAAAGAGCTCTTCAAAACGAATATAGAAACCTTAGTTTCAAGATTGTGCAGATTTTTATTGCCTTTAACTCCAGAGCAGGATTGGCTGAATCATCCTTTTTCACACAATATAAATCATTTGAGTTAATCTGTAAAATTTTTCATTGCCACCTGTTTGAAGTGAGTAGATTGAAGCAGACATAAAAGAGAATAATGTCATCTTTGATAATTGCTGCAAACATTATTGTAACACCTAAAGCACTTTGTATGACTATCAGTCTTTGTACACTGAAAATTTTTCTGGAGAAGGGCATTGTTCTTTTAGTTATATCTCAGGTTACAAGATTCCTCCCTCTCCCTCAAAAATAAATAAATAAAAAAAAAATAAGCAGGAATATTTCCTGATCTTGTGTAAGGCAAAGTAAAAGAATGGCCAAAAAAAGTCTGAAAACTTTTTGTGAGCAACAAACTTTTAAAATACCTAAGCTCCCAACAGGATTTCTCACCTTAAGAAAGAATAATAGTTGGTAGAAAAATGAGCCATGTCCATGATAAAAGTCTGAACATTTGTAGGACTTGAGATAAATATACTGACCACACTATGGTGCTGCAGAGTAAGAAAGGTTTTGTCTGCAAGACAGTGGGTCCAGATTGAAATCTAATTCTTATTGCTAAAAGATATCCTTAAGCAAAAAGTCATTTATTTGTGAATATTCACACCGTATTAACAAAGCAAATTTTATAAGCATAAAAATGCACACAGAAAATCTGGCCCAAAGTCTGAGATGGTCAGCCACACATAATTAAACAATCAAAACAATTTCGATTATTAATTGTGTTTATTTACAGAATTCGTGTTTTGGAAATAAGTAAACAAATACATTGATCAAAGAAAAAAAAAATTCCCTGAAGGGGCCTAGAATAGGAATTTTAGATATCTATATCACTTAATGCAATCACTGTTTACATTCAAAGTTAATTCCTGCTGCTTAAAGCAGCAAAAGAATTGAGAAGGGAGGAAGAAAAAAATGTCCTAAACCCCAAAGTTCATTTACAAATATCAGTGTACAAATTGTGTGTGTGTGTGTGCATGAGAGAGAGAGAATTGTTCAAAGTTCTCAGTATGTTGAAAATGCCTTAATTTATATAGAACAGGGTGTGAAAAGAGCAGCATATTTTTACAAATATCTAATATCTGAAAAAGTATCAAGATGTGTTTAATACTTTACAAAAAAAAGTAACTCTTCAAAAAAAAGTAAAAATTAAAAGAGGAAATAATGTCAAATGATTGCAACTTTTCAATACTTCAAGCTCCAGAACCTGAGTTGATGTCACTGAGATTGAAGGAGGAAGTTTAAAAAAAAAAAAATGAAAAGAAAGAAAATTTTAAAATAAACGAAAGCCAACAGGAAAGAAAAACAAAAGGTTAAAAAATAAAAAAGCTAAACAATTTTTTGATCACATGACAATAACATGATGAACACATGCCCATAATCATTTTTGTTATCTTTAAAAAAAAAAAAAAAAAAATTCTTTTTTTTTTACAAACAAAATCTGATTACCTAGATTATTTGTTTTGTTTTTTATTATTATTATTTTTAAATTGGGACTTTTATTTTGGTTCACTTTTTATTTTTTGGGGTGTTTCTCCATTATGTGTGTATGTGTGTGTGTGCCCAAGTAACTGTTTATTGTTGATATTAATAGTAATTTTGTAGATGAATCTATTTAAGACTTTAATACAACAAAAGTCAACAGTTTTGTTGTTGGACATATGACGATGATGATGATGATGATGATGTAGAGAACAAGATCTAAATTTAATTTTTTTTTCTCTTTTAATTGGTTTTGTTGGTTGAGTGGTATGGTGTAGCATTAAAAAGCACTGACAGTCCAATATGATGGTTCAGTGGCCAGAAAAAGAAAGCTGTAAACTAGCCAAAAATGAGAAGGAAACTGAAGGAAATGAGAGAGGGAGGAGGAAGAGGAGGAGGGATGATGAGGAATTTAGTTAAGTGGATTGGGTAGGTGGGGTGGGATTTGCAGGAGATGGGCAGAGGGAAGTAAAGGGAAAAAACGGTTCAGGGAGTGACAGGTCATACTTTAGCAGGTCATACTTGATTCTCTCCATGGAAGAAGAAACCAGATTGTTCTATGAGAGTCTGTAAAATTTCAAGGGGAATTCGAGAATTGTAAGTCAACTCTCCATAGGATTGGAAGTCCATTCGAATTAACGTTGGCCACCAACACCGAGCTAAATTTTTACTGTCCATGTTGTTTGTGTCATAATGACGCCCAATTCTGGAAACAAAAAAACAAAAAGAAAGTAGTGAACATGTGTAAGATCATTATCAAAGTAGAGACAAAAATATAAATGACTGTTACTATATAAATTTATGTACAAAAAAGAAAAATAACTTTCAATATTTACAGCCAGAAATTCAAACTTTCTTGTTAGTTTTGCTAGTTGTATCTTCCAATCTTCTAAGGTGGTATCTGTTGATCTGGATAACCTTCAGAGAATTTCAAACCAAACACTTTATTCAATTTATGGAGTAGTTTATTCTCATTCCTCTGTTCATACCTAACAATTATCTCATCTTGGTTAATTGTTCTGTTATTCCGAATTCTATTTCCACTGAGACTGATTCAGACTCAGGAAAAAACAGTATGAAGGAAAATCAGCAATACTAAAAAGAGCAAAATAAGATATCCTTAGACATGTGGCAGTGGGACAAGAACAATCTACTCCCATAGAATCAATAAAGGGTTCAGTTAGAAATTCCCTTAAGGTTACCCAGATCAACAATGACCATGAATTTGTGATAACAGTAACAAAAATAAGAAAAGTAATCTGACTTTAAATAATGATAACAATCCTGAAGGTAGTTACTAACAGCCAGTCATCTGGAACCCTGAGAGTCAACACAGGTGTCCTCCAGGGCTCACTTCTCTTTTTGCTTTACATAAAAGATCTGCCTAAGAATATACTCAGATCATTTGTGAACATCTGTGCTGATAATATACAAGTGCACTTCTAAAACTCTTGACAATCAGAGATTAGAAGCACATATCTACCAGTAACATCTCAGTGGGGGAAAAACTAGTTGGTTACATTCAGTAACTCGAAAACTGAACTAGATACATTCTATCATTACCAATTGGACCCCGAACTCTTGGCAGTCTCAATGAATGGATGCTTCTTCAAAGAGGCTTCATGCTTTGAGAGGCTATTAGATACCTGACCTGAAGTAGATCTTGTACATACTATCCATCACAAAAGATGCAGGGAAAATGGTTGGCTACCTGTACTCCAGTAAGTACCTGACTCCACATGCTATACTGTACCTTTACAAGAGCCAGATGAGGTTGAAAATGGAGTACTGTTGTCATATTTGGGCAGGAACTGCCGAGTCATTATTCTCTTGTCTTGACAGAGTCCAAAAGCATCCCAGAGTCCTAGTGGTTGACAAATTATTTTCATCCCGCCAACCTTTCCCTCATGTGTGGAATGTGGCAAGCTTCTCATTGCTCTATCACTACTTCCATGGAAAGTGTTCGGATAAACTAAATTCTTTGGTTCCACCAGGTCTAGTCTTTACAACTAGGAACCGCCATGCCACTCACATAGTAGCAAACCACCAACATTCCTGCCATGTTCCATTAATGAGAAGTAAGTTTCATGTGAACAGTTTCTTCCTATGAATCACTACTCTCTCGGATTTCTTTGTCGAGGGTCTTCATACTTTGCTAGTGAATCAGATTGTTAGAAGAAACAGGTTGTAAATGATAATGAATGTAGTTAAAGCAGTGATTGTCTGAGAGTCGATGATGAGATAGTTTGTTGATCTTGCATAAAAATATCCCAGTACCTACTAGTTAATATTTGATTTAGCAATGCAAAAATGTGGAAGGATTTTACACGTATAATGATGTTCATTCACAGAGATTACTAAAAATATGCAGGGGGACAATTTGTTTCAATATTTTTAAAATCTTGAAATGTACATTTATATCATGACAAAATTCATGAGAGTGCCCAACATTTTGACGATGAAAAATATAAGAGTTTTCTTAAAGACGAAACTTTGTAGTTTATGAAACAAAAGTGATACACATCTTGTCCAAGGATGATATTCAATGTTCCCAAAGTCAGATATCTATAGAATGTCATTCTATATATATCTTGAAATCTTCTTCTTCTATGTGCCCTGTCCTTTCAGGACGTAGGCGATCATGGTTTTCCATGTTTCCCTATCCCTGGTGGCTCTGAGCATACCTTCTGTTATACAATGTAATCCTCGTTCCGTCATCCACCTGATTAGGTCCTTCAAATATGTTATTCGTTGCTTTCCCCTGTCTCTTTTTCCCCTCTATCTGGCCTGTTAGTATCAGATTCTCCAAGCCCCCCTTCCTCATTGCTTGTCCCAGGAACTTCAGCTGTTTCTTCCTGATAATTAATTTCCTTTTTGCTTCCATCATTTCCAAGACCTCATCATTGCTCACATGTTCAATCCATGATATTCGCAGCATCCTTCTGTAGAACCACATTTCAGTTGCTTCAAGTTTTTTCTTCATCTTTGATGATATTGTCCAGCATTCACTGCTATATTGAAGGATGGACAGCACGTAGCAATCCAGTACCCTCTTCCTTGTTTCTAGCGAAATTGTCCTGTTTCTTAATACCTTACTCAACTTCTGGAATGCTTCCTTTGCCATGCCAATTCACCTTCGGATCTCTGTGACGCACTTTCCGTCTTCTGTTATAATGCTTCCCAGGTATTTAAATTTTTGTACCTGCTTGATTCTAGTATCCCTGACCTGTATTTGGCATTTTGGGCTGCCCTTTTTACTGATGACCATGTATTCAGTTTTCATGCAGTTTCACACTACCAGAAAAAGAAACCACATTATTTTTCATTATTTAAATTCTTTCAGAAAGCCATTTAATGTCCAAAGATACCTAAACTTTTGGGTGGCACACTCAAAGAAATTTAAAAATGTAATGAATTAATTTATAATTTCATGGGTAATTATTATTTTTTCTTTTGTTTTCTTATGTATACATATACAGGAATCCATTGATTAATGCATTTTTGAGTATTGCTCTAAAATATTTTTATACCAAAATTCAATTAGTGCATAACACTTGATTAGTGGCAGTATATATATATATATATATATAAAATTAATGTAGAGAAGTTTGTCACTCTTATACTGACTTCGAAGTTTTGTGAAAGCACCACTGTGATGACTCACTCCTTAGAGCTTTTTTCTTCATCTGCTGTTGTTTCCCATTCTTTTTTTATTATTATGGAGCTTGGTTTAATTAAATATCTTTGTATGTGAGTGGTTCTACCGATGGTTAATTGCCTTTGATTGCTTTTTGTTATGTTGACCTCCTTTTAGTGTGCTGTACTGTTTTCAGGAAGTTGACTGCTTTTTATTGTGTTAACTTCCATTTAGTGCACTCAAGTAGACATCTGCTCAATTGCTTTATAATGAATTGGCTTCTTCTTGTCATTTTGGGTTACGATATTTATAGGACATAGTTAAGTATGTGTTATTGTGTGCAATTTTTTCCATTTAGTAGTTTTTATATTATCTTCCGTTTAGTTTTTTTGTTGTTGTTGTGATTGAATTTTTTTATGTGATAGTTTGGGTTTTCATTTTGTTTCATAAATATATAGCCTCCATGTTGAGCCTGAGGCCCTGTGGGAAGATGAATGGAGGCATAACGTCAACATAACTAGTGATCACTACAAACACCTTCATAATCACCATTAGGCATGTCCAACTCTTTCCGAATCCTCTGCACTGTCCTCAGGTTGACACTCAAACACCCTGAAATATTCCTATTCATATATAGAGCTTCCGGTAAAAATGCCAAAAGGTACAGCATGCTGTTTCCAAATTTCTGGTGAATTGCATAATGGTGCTCTTTTTCTTACAGACGGTGCCCAACTTATACTATTATATTGTGTAGTCAACAAAGCCAAGAATAAACAAAATACATATGTGAAATTAAAAACATAGAATGACAAATATTGACCCATCGCACCGTGTATTACTTACCTATTAAAATGAGTGATGAGATATTTGAGTACTTCATAATTAGTTAATGGTAATTTTTTAAGGACTCCTCTAAGGGCTAAAAGTCTGCTGCTCTTGTCTGGAAAACCTGTCAACAGAAAAAATGGCAGCAAATAAAGAACAATGAAAGAAAAGATGAAAATAGAAAGAGATATTTAGAAGAGAACCTTTGAGGAAGCAATGCCTTACAATTTCTTGGTGATCTTGTTCTCTCTGTATTAAAAGCAAATCAACCAAAATCAGATAACCTTTTGATAAACCTGTTCAGTAACTTTTAGCAAAAAGATTGCTATTCTTTGCTAAAGATCTTAATCTGCTATAGAAATTCAGGTTTTGCTTCTGTTAAAAGAGGTTCATTTAATGAATATCAACTACACACTAACTTTACAAATCTTTTGAGGTCCAGTTTTCAAGGCTTTAGCTGCAATATGAGTAACAAGCTTCACATTTTAGAAACAGATCATATAATTCATTCAGTAATGAATTAGAACGCTCTCAGTTATTGGCATGTGTATACATGATATATCACACACTAAAAGTATGCCTCCTTCCACCAAGTGTCCATAGCTCTGAGGTAGAATTGCCGACTGACGCCAATTTGATCGGGTTTCAATCCTCGATAAACAGCAATCAAATGTCTAACTGATCTGATGAACTGTGATACAGTGAAACATCTGTCCGTGGATGACTAATATATGATAAAATTAAGATCAAATAGGAAACTTACCAATCTAATATGTTTCACATTTATTAAAACTTCCTCAGAGAATCTGAGAAAACGGATAAAACTTTGATATTTTCAATTTTGTTTGGTTCAGTTCTCATTGGTCAGTCATGTACAGAAAAATAGCTACACTGACTGACCACAGAAAATTGAAAACATTAAAACTCCTCCTACTAAACACACATATATACACAATTACAAATACATATTACCATCTGATTTAGACTTTTACTAAATTACATAAACATAGAATTATCAATGGTTTTAATACAAATGATACATGACAGATTGATGAGAATAAAACCAAATTTTGTCTGTTTTCTCTCAGTCCCTAAGCTTTAATAAAGTGAAATATATTAAATTGATAGATTTTTCTGATTTGTCCTTAAATCATCCTGTTAGATTCCAATCTGCATTTGATCATTAACTCATAATTGTATATTTGGGCAGCAATCCCTCTTTTATACAAGTTTCATTTATGATGGCTGACAAGATACGGTGATTAAGATTTTTTTTTCTTGTATTCATATAAGTGATTTCTTTTCTAGACATAGTATGTCAAAACAGTCTAAATGTTCTATATAGCCAAGGGCTTTTGGCTATTCTATTCATATATGCACACATGTGTGTGCGTGCATATTAATTATATAACACATACACTAGTCCAATGCTCTACTAATAAGAACATTCTAACAAAACTAATGAGAGTGTAACTGAGGATCTTGTATATAAAAACAATTTTGTACACCAGCTTAAAAGTTAGTTGCTACAATTTTAATTAAGCATCATATATAATGACAATTACAAATTAAACTGGACACTGCATCATTTTGCTCATTAACTAGTTATAAACTTATAAACAACAATGGTGAACAAAAGAATTATTCAACAGGCAAGACAGGTGGTTTTGTGTTATCAAAAGAGAAACATTTTCTTGCTTGCATTCTGACTGGAATCAATAAAGACGGTCAATCAAAATGGCAAATGGCAGAGGCAGTTAGAAGGCAATTGTTGCAAGTGGTACAATGCAAGCAGAATGAAAGAACAAAAAGAGAGGAAAATTCTCAAAAACTGGATTATCAAGGGAAGCTGTCACATGGTGTGTGTGTGTGTGTGTGTGTGTGTGTGTGTGTGTGTGTGTGTGTATGTATATATATATATATATATTTTATACACACACACACACACACACACACACACACATACACAAATAAGTACATATATTAGTTCTTCATTGACAGAAATTTGAGCTAAGATTATATATATATATATATAATACACATGGTGTATCAAAAAGACTTTTACAAACATTGATGGCGGGTTCTTTACACCAAAACAATAACAAAAGTACAAATCCTTCATTTTTAAGTTATTAAAGTTATAAATGTACAATAAAAAAACAATTTTACAAACTTTAGGAGAAGGTTCACAATGTCCTTCGTTTGCTTCCACACACGCATACACCATACACTTGTTGGATCATTAACTGGCAGACTATTTAAAATAAGTGTCTCTGCATTATTAATGTCTGCTACATAAACCAAGTTGTTTTAGGAGAATGTGCAGGTTAATGAACCAGTTATCCCCCTACCTATCCATTTTTCATGGTAAATGTCAGCCAGTGTATCACAAACAATATGACTAAATGAGCTGGTGTCCCACCATGCATGAACCACACACATCTTTGTATTAGCAGGGGTACATCCTCTAGCAAGTCTAGAAGAGTATTTGAAATAAAGTTCCTGTAGTCAGCTTCTGTAAGATATGCTGGGAGAACATATGAACAAACAATCACCTACATTTTCAGCTCACACATTAATCATAAACTGACGCTGATGTCTAGCCTGTATTGTAACATTGGAATTCTAATCTGCCCATGTTGGTTGTGTAAATTTGTTATTCTATCTCTGCCAAATATTGCCTCATCTATAAACAACACTAAAGATACAAATAACAGATTGTACAACAGACCATTGGCAAAAGTTCTCTCGAGGTGAGTGATCAGAAGGTGAAAGATCCTGCACATATTGCATATGATACAGATACATGTGTGGCTATTAAATTACCTTCCATGTGGTACTATGATATGTACGGCATGCTAGGGGCACTTGATGCATGCTGATATCTGGATCATCTTTAACAGCCTTTAGAATGCGTTCTTTGTGGTCAGGCATATGAACAAATTTCAGTCTTCCTCATCCCTAGATTGTGGTGCTATGGGTCCTGTATCAGCAATTTTATACAGCAGTGCAGCCTTGCATCTATTACCATTCATGTGGCCATATAAAAAGTCATCTCTGCCTGCTCACGATATGAATATCCTGCCATTGTTAAACGAAATACTTATTAATTAACCCATAACTACACGTTAAATGCTGAAGACAGAATGGCCTACAAACATAACCTAGTATGTATGGAAACACAGAACCATCTACACTTAATAACTAATATATATATATATATATATATATATATATATATATATATATAAAAATAAGGATTTGTGGACATATGTTTATGCTGACTTTTGTCCTTGTTTTGGTGTGAGGAACATGTCGCCAAAGTTAGTTAACTTTTCATATTTGTGTACAAGAGAATGTATGTCTGTATTAAATTAGTATAGATACTATTCAAATATTTATTATGTAACAATTTCAAGATTAGGACAAAACACTTTTAAACTTAGCATTACATGATTTGCTGTTCGTGTGTTATAAAGATGTAAGTAACATTTTTAATACTTGCTAAATGTATTTAAAATCATGAATGTTTAAACAATATTCACTTTCATTGCATCAAAACATATGTTCTTTTGCATGTGAACAAAAAAAAATGTCAATTAAAAAATTCTATAATCAAACGTGTGTATATAGTGTGTGCGTAGGTTTGATTGAAAACCAACAAAAGCTCTTGGTTTAAGATCTTTTCTTCTACAGGTAGATCATTTTTCTAGTTTCTGGGGAAATTTGAATATAAATTGTTCAATGTCTTACAAACACTACCAGCTTTCATAAGCCATTATCAAAGCATTTCTATTTTTGTACTGATATTATCATGTTTATGTATCTGGATAATTTCTATTCAAATTTAACCTAAAAACCATAAAATTATGAAAAAGTAAATTAAAAAATTGCCTCAAAGAAATTTTGATGGTCTTCAACCAAATTTGCATAAATTAAATTATATTAAATAAAAAAATTATATTAAATTATATTATATTAAATTTAATTATATATATATATATGTACATACACACACACACTGCTCAAAAAAATTAGAGGAACAATTTGAAAACACATCAGATCTAAACAGGGGAAAAATGATTTTGAGTATCTTTGTTGATAGGTGATGTATTAGTAACAAAATGATGCCACATAATTTGATAGAAATGAAAATGATCACCCTATACGGGGGGGGGGGGGTATCAAAGACACCCAAAAAATAAAAGTGAAAAAATGATGCAGCAGACTGGTCCATTTTACCAAAATGTCATTTAGAAACTCAAAATGATTCTCAGTAGTTTGTGTGGCCCCCACGTGCTTGTATGCATGCCTGACAATGTCAGAGCATGCTCCTAATGAGACAACAGATAGTGTCCTGGGGAATCTCCACCTAGATCTGAACCAGGGCATCACTGAGCTCTTTGACAGTCTGAAGGGTAACCTGGTGGTACTGGATAGACCTAAACAGAGGTATTCTGTTGGGTTTAGGTCAGGTGAATGTAGGGGCCAGTCAATGGTATCAATTCCTTCATCCTCCAGGAACTACCTGCATACTCTAGCCACATGAGGTCAGACACTTTTGTGGACCAGGAGCAACCCAAGTCCGACTGCACCAGTGTAGGTTCTGACAATTGGTTCAAGGTTTTCATCTTGATACCTAATAGTAGGCAGTGTGCCATTATCTAACCTGTAGAGATCTGTGCATCCATCCAGGGATATGCCTCCCTAAACCATCAGTGACCCACCACCAAAATGGTCATGCTGAATGATGTTGCAGGCAGCATAACATTCTCCACGGCATCTCCAGACCCTTTCATGTCTGTCACATGTGCTCAGATAGAACCTGCTCTCATCAGAGCCAGGGCGCCAGTGGTGTAGTTGCCAATTCTGGTGATCTATGGCAAATGCCAATCGAGCTCCATGGTACTGGGCAGTGAGCACAGGGCTCCCTACAGGGCATCGGGCCCTTAGGCCACCCTTATTGATCCTGTTTCTTATTGTTTGGTCAGAAACATTTACACCAGTGGCCTGCTGGAGTTCATGTTGTAGGGCTCAGGCAGTGCTCATCCTGTTCCTCCTTGCACAAAGGCGCAGATACTGATCCTGTTGTGCATTTAAGGATCTTCTACGGCCATGTCCAGCTCTCCTGGAATAACTACCTGTCTCCTGGAATCTCCTCCATGAGACTGTGCTGGGAGACACAGCAAACATTCTTGCAACAGTATGTATTGATGTGCTATCCTGGAGGAGTTGCACTACTTGTGCAACCTCTGTAGCATCCAGGTACCACACCATGCTATCAACAGAGATGTTGATCCAAGACAAATGAAAAACTACAGCAGTAGAAAGTCAGTCAGTAACAAATCAGTGAAAAGAGATGTGAAGGGAAAATAAGTATCAGTGGCCTCAACCATTCCTGTTTTGGGGGGGTGTTTCATTGTTGCCCCTCTGAAGCATCTGTTGTTGATTTCATTAACAACAAAGCAGCTGAAATGGATTAACAACCCCCTCTGCTACTTAACTAACCAAATCAATACCCCAAAAGTTTGACTTATAGGTTGCTATACTCTGATTAAAAAGTGTTCCTCTAATTTTTTTGAGCTGTATATATATATATATTTTATTAAAATACTTTAATCCAAAACGGAAAAGTAGGAAGGCAAATCCCAAGAACCTGATCCTAATTAATATTAAAAATTTCTAATATTAAAAAATGATACAGGAGGAGAGCTCAACGTAATTAAAATTACAGAGCTAATATAAAATAAAATAAATTTTCAATATTCAAAAATGTTGAATGAACATTTTAACATAAAATCCCTAAGAGAGATTTTACATCTCCTTAGCAACGGTACTTCATTCAAAATGGAAATAAAAATAAGAATAAAAAGAGAGAAAGATAAAAATAAAAAGAAATAAAAAATAAAATAAACAATGTTAAATTGAGAATAGGGTTAAATGAAAATGAAGGAAGAAGGGCTGGAACCCTGTAATTAGCTGGAAACTAATAGGTTCAGCCCATATTCTGAGCACCTACTCCTGAATTTTAGAAAGGAATTCATAAGTAAGTGCCGTCATAAGCATGTTTTGTGAACACTTAAATTTTAAAAATTCTAATTTTTTAATTTTAGGATGTTATATATAAATTTAATGGTTTTTGATAAATTACTTTAACTTTAAATAGTATTTAACCCCTCTACCTTCCTCTCCGGTCTCCTTTTGTTTGTCTACTTTTTAAAAAAATTACTAATTTAACCCCCGATTTCCTCTGCTAGTGTATATATCTTTTTCACATCATAATTTTTATAAAAAATTAATTTAGAAAAAAAAATTTTTAACTTATAGTTTTCTTTAATCCTTATCTTTATTCTTATTTTTAATTTATTTTATTTTTTTATTGATACCTAGAGGTATCTTTAATCAGATTAACTTTAAAAATTTTTCTTAATTCTTTATCTACTTTTCCCCCCTAAATTTGCTTTTTCTAAAAAGTCTCTTTTTTTCTAATACTTTAACCCATGTATAAGGTTATTTTTGTTTAACATGTATCGAGCGTTTCTAATATGAAAAATTTTTTTTCTTCTCTTTTTTTCCTTTCTATTCTTCCCTTTCTTTGTCTTTATTTTTCTTACCTCCCACTCCCCTTTCTGTTTTGTTTAACCCTATTCTCAATTTAACACCACTCCTAACCCCTTCCTTTGTAAGCTAGACTTAACCAAATTTTCCATTTCTTCACTTACAACTCTATCAAAAAGTTAAAATCTAAAATTAGACATGAATTACTTCCGTAATTTTTTGCGATGAAAATTTTCTCAAATCTTAACCATCATTTTTTATTTTATTTTTTATTTATTTTTATTTTTATTTCCATTTTGAATGAAGTACCGTTGGTGAGGAGATGTAAAATTTCTCTTAGGGATTTTATGTCGAAATGTTCATTCAACATTTTTGAATATTGAAAATTTATTTTATTTTATTTATATATATATATATATATATATATAGGTATAGATGTCAAGTCCATGAATGGCGAGGACAATCCAAAAAGATCTATTTAATATAAAATATTAAATGTTATATGTGTATAGAGAGCTCATGTATACAGAACAATATGATATTTATAAAGGAAAACTCAACACATCATTTAGATTGTTTATAAATTATAATTAATTTTTATGAGATAAATTAGCTCAGTTCATCAGACCACACTATATTCGTTCCATTCGGTATAAATATTTTTCTGGAATAAACATTTTTTAAAATGAAATGGAAAACAAGTAAAAAGATTTAAACAGAAAACAGTTGGAAATCTCTAGACCGGTTGAGAAGAGGTCATCATTCTTGGATAGTGACCATAAACTCATTACATGCCCACTCACAAGCTCATGAATATATATATATATATATATATATATATATATATATATACGTGTAACACTAAATATTATTACAATCATGTATACTTACTTATATCCGCATTCACACATGTCCATACATCTACATATGTACATACAAATGTGCTTATGCTTACATATACCCACAGACACACATCCATCCATGCTCACATACAGACCTTGCATTCACACACTCACATATATATTTTTATGAAAACGGGATTTCCATGTGTATAAATAGTAGTAACATATATTCAAGTATACTAAAAATTCTCATTTATGCTCACAAAATATGCAATATTTGCATACTTACACACATGTAACATGTTAGGCTTCATTCGAAATTAACTCTTTAACCATAAGTTCTATGGTGGGTCATGGCTCCCCAGTTGAGAACCTTTTTCCACAGTTGTTACATTTCAACTGGTAGCTACTCAGCTAATCTAAAAGCAACTGAAAAACTGAGAAAAAAATGATTTTTCTTGCCGAGTCCGGATTTTTATAACAAGTTTCAATCCTGTCAGGGGAACTAGCTGGCTTGAAGCCCTCGGCCAATGAAATCGTTTTCCGCCCACTAGATTTGCGGAATGGTAAACCCATTCCACAAATCGAGTGGGCTCAACGAATTAGATATCGCCAGCTCACATTGTATTCCGATTTTTCCAATTTCCCACAGATGTCTGTTTCCCAGAAAAATCTGTTGAGAGACTTTGACCCTGCCTGACCCTATCAAATAATTCTAACACTTGTTTTGGTTAAAAAAGTTTTAGCTTTACTGAAAAATATTAGCTTCAAACACGAAAGAAAAAATTACATTTTTTTCGCTTTTCTTTCCCAGAAAATAGCTAAATTTTATATTCCCCAGATTTTAGAAGTTCATGATAGTATTAGAATAGTTAATTTTTCTATTCCCCATATTTCACAAGTATTTAATAGTATTAAAATTATTTTTTACCTAAGCTCACATCGCGTATTACAATAAAGCATAACTAATAATATTGCTAATATCAATTTCTCTCTCCGTGGTATTAAACCAAACAAGGGAAAGTATCCCCGTGGAAGAAGGGAAAGTATCCCCGCAGGAGATAGTGTCACACACATACACATGTATATTTCCCTACAGACATGTCTGTACTTATCTGTATGTGTACATACAAATGTATCATTCATACATGCATTCATCCATTTATAACCACATATAATTATTGTATTCACACACTCACACATCTACGAAGAACAGATCCATAATAAGCGAATAAAGAACGAAAAAAGTATTAACAACATTCAAAACATTAATTTAAAACAGTTCTCAATATAGAAATAGAGCAATGAATATTTATTGTAAGTTATAGTTTAGAACATGTACAAATTATAATTTACTACAAAAGTGTACATTTTGTTTTGACATCGAAAAAACAATGTCTCATCAGGTAATTAATAATGATGGTACTAAATGTTATTTTTGAAATAGATGATTAAAAAATCTCACTTCCCTTTTATTTTTGGAAAATTGTATGAGGTAAAGAGAATAAAAAAAGAAGGGAAAACAAAAAAGGAAATCGAAAAAAGGGGGTAAAACAAAAAGGAAAGAGAGATACATAAGAAATAAAGAGCGTAAGAAGACAGGAGAGAAAGAAAGAGCTAAAAGGAAAGACGGCTTGGAAAAAAATTAACCTAAAATTTGGTAGGAGGTGATATATATATATATATATATATATATATATATTTCTAAACATATACTGTTAAATATAAGAGAAAATGAATGTCTATTATGTTTAATCATGAGCCGTTCTAAACATCGTATTTTGGCTTTAATTTCAGGTGAAAATAAAGACAAAAATTGTCCAACATTTGGATAACTTTTTATTAAGTTGGTTCTAAGCTTTCAGCTCACATGAGCCATCTTCAGAGAGGCTATATATACACACACACAAACTCATGTAGGGTTACACGTGTATCCATGAATGATGACCTCTTATCTCAACTGAGATAACGCTAAGTTTTCTGTTTCAAATCTTTTTACTTGTTTTTCATTTCATTTTAAAGAAATGTTTATTTCGAGAAAATATTTATACTGAATGGAATGAATATCGTGTGGTCTGATGAAATGAGCTAATTTAGTTCATAGAAATTAATTATAATTTATAACCAATCTAAATTACATGTTGAGTTTTCCTTTATATATATATATTTATTTTATCCTGCGTCTATGGTACAACCTGCATTATGCAATCATCAGGTGCATATTTCAAACTGACAGTTTAATAGATTTTAAGTTAAGTTCATTCAATGTTCATGGGAATTAAATCTTATAAAGTTAAGTTACTGTTTTTTTAATAACAAGATTAAAAATTTAAATATTCTAAGTTCACATGTAGATAAAAATATAAAATTTAAAATAAAAATAAAAATTAATAAAATGCAGGAAAAATAAATTGAAGGGGCATAATTTATGAGCCTTAAAAACTTTAATATTCAAATATTCAGTCAGTTACGTGCCATACGTGATACACGCTCTAGGCGATCATGTCTCGAAAGAGACATGACTGACTGGGCAGAAGATTATCCCGCAGTAGGTTGCCACTGCTTTCTGCGGTAATCTGGTTGCCAGTCAAGGCTAAAGAACCCAATCTATCCTATTATTTAACCCATAACTGAAGGAAAGAGATGGATTAATACCTTTCCCAAGAGTATTTGTGTGTAAGTGAATGCAAGGAATTCAACTAAAATTCGAACTCGGCACCCTAATTTTTTGGTCCGAGTCGATATTCACTGCACCACAACACACATCCAGAAATATTACATATACACAAAAAATGTAAAGAAAATTATAATTTAAAATAAAAATAAAATAAAAATGCAAAGAAATATTAAGTAAAATTTAGAATTAAGAATTAAACAATGTAGTGAGCAAAAACAAAAGTGGTTTAATTCATAATCATTAAAAGTAATATAGTAATATTGTGGGAGAAAGAAAGGAAGAAAGAAAGAAAGAGGCAAACGTATAGAGAAATCTTTATTAATCTGTGTCAAAGAATTTAAATAAATCCTTTTTTTTCTATGACAGCATATAGTCATTAAATCACTTTTTTTTATTAAGCAAATTAGGATTATTGATATAGTTTAAGAGGACAAGTTTTTCTAAAGGCATAGATTACACCTATCTTCTTTTCCAAGTAATTTTTGGGCTTGGCTACAATATTCCAAGTAATAAATGGTATCTTATTGTTTTTTACTTTCCAATAATGTATGGATAAAGCAGTACTTTTGCTGTATTTACTGTTGTTTAAAGACAACATGTGGTTGTTAAATCTTATCTTCCACTTGTTAGAAATACTTCTAAAGTAAAATTTAACATCATTATCATCTAATGGACAGGTTTTATTTTTTCGGCAGTTGTAATTATTTTTAGAAGGATCATTTTTGCTATTAGTTGAATGATGGATGTTGTTTATGTGGGCAAAATATTTATTTGATATCAGAGAAATATGTTGTGAAATATGTTTATGTTTGTAACACAACTATAACTGACTTTAACATTGTTTTGTTGAAGATTTTTTTTAGTGTGGGTGAATGGTAGAAATGTTTGTGAATTAAGGAAGAAATTATCTATATTAGTTTGGACGTTATGACTGAAAGGTGGTTTAAACCAAATAATGTTACGTTTACGTGATTTATGCCTACCTTCCTTTTAACAAAGTATTCTAGACTAGCATTGAGTTTACTTTTTCTAATGTATTAATGTATTTAATTTTAGAATTTTTTATGTACATGTAATATTTGAATATTTCAATTTTTAAGGCTCATGAATTATGCCCCTTTAATTTCTTCTTTAATTTATTATTTTTATTTTTTATCTACATGTAACCTTAGAGTTTTTAAATTTTAAATCTTGTTATTAAAAAAGCAGTTGCTTAAATTTATATGATTTAATCCCCATAAACATCGAGTGAACTTAAATTCAAATCTATTAAACTATCAGTCTGAAAGATGTATATGATGATTGCATACTGCATGAAACTCCGAGTCGTACCATAGATGTGAAACTATATATATATATATATATACATACACACACAGTTCTATTCATACACTGAGCACTGTTTTATTAACACCTGAATAATAATACTATACATATGCACACCCTCCTCATATGTATATTTATTAATTTATGTCACTATATATATATATATATATATATATATACACACACACACAAGATAGGAAATTTTATGCTTATAAGTATATCTGTTATATTTATATATACGTATACACATAAATGTATACAAGATGGTGCATATATGTATATAAACACACTTGCACACATTATACGAAACTGTATAAGTATGTGCACACACATGCACTGTGAGCAAACATAGGGTAAATATGTATATGTATCAATATACATGTACATTAAATAAATGATGATGATGAATTTATGTGTGTGTGTGTATGTGTATGCACATATGTGAGAATCTACACAATTCAAATGCAGTGCAGGTGTGTACTTGTGATATAATGATAACAAGTGACAGGTTTGAATACGTGAGGTCTTTCCACAAATACAGGTAAGAAACGATTACTATACTATGTATGCAAAGATGAGAAGACAAATTTTTTTTTTCTTGTTAATGATGGGATTCATTGGTATTTAACACGTTGACTGCCAGAAGTCAATTCTGATATCTGACTTTAAATGTCAACTTTATAATAACTTAGGTAATAAAAAGGTTTATGAATTGATTAATAACTTCAACTGAAGTTTTAACAATGCATTTACACTAAAAGTATCATTGCGAAATAACACATAGTTGGCACTCGCATATGAAAATTTATCAGAAAATGACAGGTACATGATAACTCGTAGTTGACGTCATAATAAAAATTGTGAAGCAGGAGTTTACTTGTGATTTGTAGTCAATGTGTTAATGACCTTATAACAGAGGGAGAGAAGGGTTAATGTGTGAAAGGGTATAATTTATAAAACAATGCCAAATCAACTGAAGGTTTCCTTAATTACATTAATGTGAACTGAATCAGAAAAATAAATGAAAAATCAAGAAATATCCTCATTAAATTATCAATAACAATAGACAATTTTAAAATTGCAAATAACAATGTCAACTTTTTGTTTTATGAAATACAAGGTTGCTTTTCTAAATTCCCTCTCAAAAAAAGATTAAAACTGATTTTGATATATTATCTTTGCTCTACAGGGTGATGTATAGGTGTATATATGATTCTGCAACAATTTGTTTAACCTACTGCATCTATATTTATATACGAATAAGAGAAAAATATTGAAAATGTAAGAGTTGTGTGTGTTGTGTGTGCAGGGAAGAGAAAGATATAAAGATGATGTATTTGACAAAAATGAACCTGAGAAAGAAGAATGTTGAGAGAAAACTTTGTTTCATATATGAATGTAGAGACTTAAAAATAAAGAACAATGACACAAGTGTGCATAAGGTAGTGACAGAAGGTAAGCAGTAGTTAGGAGAATTTAACTTGATTTTGTAAAAACACTAATACTTTTGTAATTTTATAACTGAACTTAAAAAAAATTGATCTTGCTTTGTTAAAAAAATGTTTTGCTTAAAGTGTGCAAAGAAACATGGTATAGACGAGATAATAAATGAGTAATGGCCAGGTTTTATTAACTATACCACCATTTTTGTTTTTGTTGACGACTCCATAAGATAAATTGTTTTGTAATATGTAAATGTTCATTATTATATGTGTATTGCTGTGTTCCGGTTATAAGGAGTTTTTATTTTGTGTATATGTATATGCAAGTAAATATAGCACAATTGTTCTTCCATGTGTGCATGTTTCAGGTGGAATGTAATATCAGTTTGCTGTTTGTGCTATGTTCTGTTATGTTCTGGGTATTTGAATGCATGAATTATACTCTTGAATTCATTCCTTGGTTTTCTTCATGTTCTTTTCATGAAGATTATTTAAGGCACATCTTCTTTTGGCTGGTTAGTATGTTTATTGAATCTCCGATGGCTGCCATAAATGACACACACCCGGTAAGCAAACTGGGACCAACTAAAGAGGCTATGCACATGTTCACTATTCTTTTTACATTTACTTAATGCCTACGCGTGACTTTGAAAGAAAGCACAGAATTTGAAACAAGAGAAATGTGTTGTGGTGAAAGAGTAAAGGAGAGAGGAAGAGAAAAGTGGAGGAAATAATTTGGTGACATTTGAGACAGAGACATGATTACCTGCTCCTTCTTTTCCTTCTGCAGCATGAAAGTGAAAAACAATGTCAGAAAAAACAAACAATTATATTGTAATCCTCGTGCAGACACAAACATGACTGGTCACTTGTTTAGCAAAGTTTATTTTAGGCTAAGTCATAAAACAAAGAAATAAATGGATGCATAAGTTATCAGTTATTTGTGTCAAGCATTCTTGGAAAATAGATCAAGTGTTTTTCTTTAACATTTAGCACTCTGCATCATTTATAAATATTACTTTCTTTTTACTTTCCCATTGTATATGGAACCCATTCTCAAAATATAGTGTTTTATATATTAGTTCTATATATTTGAAATTCCAGAAGCCTAGCTTTCAATTTCAGTCAAGATTGTTTTAGGTATTACTATAAAAGGATATGACTACACAACCAAGAAATTCAAATTGCATTGGCAGGACTATCGTTTTGCTTATCGAAAATAGTCACCTACAGAGTGCTAAAGGTTAATAAAAGGATTAATCAAGATAAAAAGAGTTGTATTGATGCATCATGCTTTAGATAATATCAGCCTATAGATTTTATTGAATTATCATTAGCCATCAAATATGGTTTTGATATAACACAAGAAACTACTTAGCATATGAAGTTATATAATAAACTAAAATAAGTAAAAACAATCCTAATATATAAAGTTATATATAATAAAATTGCAATATATAAATAAAGTAAATCCTAATATATAAAGTTATATAATAAACTATAATATGCCAAAAAAATAAAAATAAATGCACATCAAGCTTTGAAAGAAAAAAGATTATACTATTTAACTATATTATAAACTTTTTGTTGAATGTGATTTATTATGCAAATAGCCTGGAATAGCATTTCCATCATTTCTGAAAATTGAATTATGGGGAAAAAAAACTTTCTAATAATATTATTGAACTTTCCATTTATGACATAAGTTTATTGGACACTTTCCTTACAAGAAACTTACACTTATTCCTTAAAAAAAAGGTTCAATGCTTTAACTTACCAGATGCTTCAGTCAACTCATTGATGAGAGTTGAAGGCAACAAAGCTTCCATCAGGTCATTGAAAAACCCTTTTAGGGCAGTGGCTACAGCATTCACTTGAATGTCTAAAGACTGGATGTCCACATTTGGATCTACAAGATAAGCACAATACAAATTCACACTGGAAATATACATGCTACAAACTTATAAAAAAACCGCACACATACACACAATTTCAGATCATGATATAAATCCACGAATGATAATATTAAATTTACAGATAGAAAAAAAAAAAAATCTAATTTTCCAAAGATTATGTCACCAATAATGAAGAAATAAATATTAAATATTTAGTTAAGATATAAAGTACAACCGCGATGTGTTGACATTTAGAGTTGTTTTATAATTCAAAATCTGATAATCAATTCATAGTCAGTGAACATCAATGTAATTTGAAAAGGTATATAACTGGAGTCAGACATATAGACAAACAAAAGAAAATTTAATTTATCAATGGCAAAACTAAAAAATTTCTGACTTATTTGTTCAGTAACCAAATTCTGAAAAGTTCCTTAAGAACATTTTTTGTAAGCATTAAACTCAACAACAACAGCCCATCATAGATAACAGCAGTTTATTAACAATAATCTATAGATTTAAGTGATTAGATTTTCTGCCTCAAATGAATGTGTATTTTAGAAACAATTCAAGATTTAAACTTCTTTCTTGCTATCTAACTGCATGGATGGGCATTTAGTAAAGCAGTTATTGGCGCAAGAAGTGATATTTGTGTGCCAACTTCAAATTCCAGTGAAATTTGTTGCATCCACTTTCACACAAATGTCCTTGAGAAATTATAAAGAATTAATCCATCTCTTCTCCAAGTTAAACAACAGACTTGGCTCTCTAGCCTTGGTTGGCAATTAGTCAAGCAGAAGGACAAGTCTGAACTCAAAACCAGTTTGGTATGGGGCTTGAAAACTACCCCTCCCACTCTCTCATAAAATCTTCTTACAGAAATCAGTTACAACACCTAATGTGGTGAGGCTGCGACACCTTAGTGGTTGCTAATGGTACTAAAGGAGAGGAGGAGGAGGCACTGTTTAAAAAGAAAGTAGTTTGATTTCTAATAATTATTTAAGACTATCCAGATAAATATATTTAAACTTTGGGTTTAAGACAAAATCAATGTAGAGTGACAATTCTATAACAAATCACTTTTTTTAGTTGCATGGTAGGCAATAAAGGACAGGACTCTGAGGCCAACAACAAAAAGTGCTTTGATAAATTGATTATCTTACTGCTATCAACTACTGACTGACAGATTTCAAACAAATTATCTCCCTGGTATTTTTAAACTTATGATGTAAATTAAGAGGTAAAAAAACTTTCTTTACATTGCTTATTTGTCAGTCACTTTTTCACAGTTTATTGAGGATATTTCAAAAGTTATTGAAAAAAAGTTATTTGTAACTTTTATTTGTAAAATTAATGAAAACATTTATAGAAATATGTTATTTTTAAGAGAATGATTTTTTTATTAAATGTTCTTGTTTTTGCATTAAAAACTAAGTTTAAAGCTAAACGGCAAAAATGAAAATACAAATCTGTCTTTAAATGTAGTAATTTGAATAGAAGACTTTCTCTAATTAATATAGTTTCTTTTATGTTTAAAATGATCCCAATCATTCTTATTGAAGAAAAGCTGAAGTTTAATGTCATGTTCTGTATGATGGATGTTAAATATTAAAGTTTTGTCACTATACCAACTGTTGCTAATGACAGGCTTTGATTTTCTATTGGAGAATAAAAAAGAACTCAGTGTCCTATGGCTGATAATGTTTCTCACTTTATTCAAACTGCAATGAAAAACAAAACGACAAAGATGGTTCATTTCAAATTATCTGACCATTCAAGAATAACCCTGAATTTTTTTCAATCAGCCCCACTAGTATTGTGTCCTTCCATTCATGTTGCAGAACATATCCTCTGAATAAAATAGAATACATATGCCTTAATATCTGTTGATAGGATAGATTTACCTTCTTGAAATCTAGTTAGTAGCAGTTCTACTTGGGCACGGTTTCCTGGGACTCGGTAGATACCTTCTGCAGTTAGTCCTAAAAATAATAGACAAATATTAAATAAGAATTTGGGCATCTCAGCATGGTGTAATGGTTAGCAAATGTGTCCCACTAAAACCTGTTACAATTGAGTAGTGAGTATGATCCTCACTGGGTGCCCCATACTTTCAGCCTTGTGTCACATCTAAGCTGTGCTTAGAAAATCACGAGTAAATAAAAATTATTTGATAGCATAGAAAAAAATATGAGTAATAAATTATTTATCTTACTGAATAACTGTTGGAACTGATGTTTGCATTTCTAAAAATTTATTATTAGAAGGAAAAAAAAAAGTGAAATGCTACAAAAAAAAAAAAGTTTTTTTTTCATAGAAAAATTTAATATAAAAATTATTCCTTCCCTTGATAAGACAATGAAAGAATATAAACATCTCATCTTTTGTATAATGTTAGGAAAATCTATAAGGTGTCTTTGAAGTTTATTCAGCTCCTTTATTGCTTGTGCAATCAGTCAAATGCTGTATGTCAATGTTTATATTGTTTAAGGAAAATTCTGAAGCTAGAAAAATTTAATTCCATATGAACTTGTAAAGAGAAACATCAGTCACCTTTTGAAGATGCTTTTTTGCCTTCTCTAACACAGAATAAAGTCATTCTTGAATAAGTTAGTGACTGGGGATAAAAATAGTAGCTTTTTTTTTTTTTTTTTGCAAGAATCCAAAATGAAGAAAAGTATGGTGAAATTCAGGACTGCCTCCAACTTGTCAACCTAAACGAAATTTACTGGATGGAAAAAAGTGTTTGGAAGAATTCAAAGGAAATGTTTTTATTATAAATTGATGCAATTTGGACAAAATGTTTCTATACAATGCTACAATTGTATAGAAATACAATAATTAGCTCATTTAAATAATGCATTGGTGTAACCCTATTTTCAGATGGCTGGTATTAATTTTAAGTGATTTTAAGGATGAGAAAAGATTTCTCTAAAAATTGGAGAATGCAATTACTTTTGTTGGGAAAAATAGCCGAAGTGATAAAAAGTGGAAAATACAGACTCAAAGATACAATGAGTGCAAAATTGCTTTTGTTGGGAGAAGTAAGCAAATTTATCAAAGCTAGTTAGTCAAAATATTGTCATTGGGTTTTGACGATTTGTGACCCTAGATCAAAATTCTGCCTAGAGGATTTACTGTTAATTGATTACCAGGACAGCTGGTAGAAACAGGGAGATAATAACAGAGAGTAAGTTTTCCCCCACTTCCATTGGAAGTTAAAATGGTTAAATGATATTACTTACATTTCAGATGCTAAGATGTATATAGGGAGGGGGAAATACCTAACTTCAACTCCCTGGTTTTGTGTCTTTTTAATAAAACTGGGATGGAAAATAAAATTCAGTGAGATGGGGACAAGCAATGAATTGATGCAGTCTAGCTGAAATAGCCTGCCACCAGAGATATTGCAAGAGATGGCCCATCCAAATTTGGCAAGCTGCAAATTTAACAAATCATCATCCAGTGGATAATAGATCACAATTAGCATGCTACTGAAATACCAGCCAACTGATTTTTTTCTTTGCATCACTTAGCTTTGACTTGTTTACAATTTTGTATCTATTCGATATATATAAATCTACACTGTGACATGGCAGTCTTAAATCTGGTTTTTCATTATATACCATTCCTTCGCGTGTCTGTGCTAAGCTAGTCAGGTGATCACAAGTGATCCTGCTTTGGATGATTCAAGATTAACAAACACTATGTGGACGAAATTGACGGAAGGTTAGGAAGGTTGGCTGGATTAAGCCAGAGATTGTGTTATATTGAAATAGAAAAGACCTTTTCATGGGTATGGGAGTTAATGCAATGTAGCAAATGATCATGGAGGTAAAATATAAAATTCTTGAAAATTTATTGCCCAAATCTATCACCTACATATTTATTTCACTCCACGCAACATGTTCACTCCACGCAACATGGCTTGTCAAGTTAGTGATTCAAACAATTTCAGAACATTTCTGAATAAATGAAATGAACTTTCTTTTATGATGGAATAAACAATTTTAGGGAAAAGATGATGTAAGGTCAAGAAAAACCAAAGAAAATAGTTTGATGATTGAATAATGATTCCATGAAAGATGAAAATTTTATAAAACAAAATGCTAAAAACTTTTGCATCAAACATACAAGTACATAGCCTAATGCTAAAGAAAAATTACTTCATAGAACTTTTATTTTTTAAACAATTCCATTCCTTGTCAATGCACTTAATTCAGAGGCAAATATTAATCATATACATTCAACATTAAAATAAAAATTTCAGATCAAATTTCAGCTAATAACTGTGTCAAACTACAGACCTATTTAATCACTGAATTTATATAAAGTGTGTGTGCGTGTGTGCATGCACAGAGGATAGGACAAATTTCAGATAGTCAACTTTTTGTCTGTTGGTTATAATATAGGAATAATCATAAGTTGGGAGGAAAAAAATAAATGGCTGATTTTTAAATACAAAATTTAAGACTAACTCAGCTCAAACACAACTTTATTTCTTAAAGCAAGCATTCTTAGAATCGATATAATGGCAATAAATTATTGAGAGAAAGCAGCAAATGATAAAAAACAGGTCTGATAAATAGACAGAGAGTGGCAGAACTATGATGCATTGTTGTATCAGTTTGTGAAGTATGAGATCTTGCATTATCTTGCACTAAATGTCAAAGTCTTCATTTTTGCATTTTTTTCTTTTTTCACTTTGCCAATTAGGGGTCAGATGTTTTTTGACTGTTGTAAGGTCTACCCGTCGACTTTGATTCTAATGCTAAAGTGTTTGTTTCTAGATGAGCCCCCACTGCTGCTTACAGTTCTTTATTATCACATAACAACTTATGACCACAACTCACTTCATAACAGAAATTTTGAAATTAATGAAGACCAGTCGATTCTGAAGCTAATTCCAGTTCACAAGCACAACTGATATTATGTGGTGGTTCTATCAGTGCAAGAACAAAGTCTGAGATCATGAAGCATATAGACATGAGAATCACTTTTACTTATCTTTGCTTTGATAGCCAATTAAAAAAACAAACAATAAAAAATAAAAGTAATCAACAAATTCAAGCATCAACCAAAAAGAGGGAGCCACAAAGCCTTTTGATGATATATAATTAAAATCAGAAGGGGTCAATAAATCAAGAAAAAAGAAAAAAATAACAATCAAGGCAACAACAGCCATTTATTTTGCTTCAATCTCATATTTAAAATTAACAAAGACTTATTTGCATAGGAGAGCTTAAAAAAGAAAAGAAAAACTGTATTTTTTTGTCCTCTTACCTTCTTCTTCGATAAACTGTACACATTTTTCTACAAACAAAGGAACTCTAGGATACCTTGGGGACATTGTATAATCTTCCAATACAGACCCACTTTGTGAAGCACTGGAAACTTTGCCATCTTTTTTCTTGATTTTCTTTTGTAACTTTTGCTGCTCTTTCAGTTTCTTCTCCTAAAAAACAACATGAAGATATATTTATTCACAGAATAATTCATGTCACTTAAAAATAAATAATATTACTTTTTTGAGAATTTTAGAGTTCTATCTAATGAAAAAATTTTTTTCAAACATGAGTTCATTTATTTATTTACTGTTTTTATATATAACCATTTTAAGATTCTGGAATCAAAGGCCAGTTTTACAAAGTTTCATATTTGAAAAAAACGTTTTTGTTTAACCAAGAAGAAAAAATATGCACAGCTAAATTTCAATAAGCATAAAAATTACTGTAAGACAGGATTTACCTTGTTTAGTACTGCTTATTATAAATCCTTTTGATATTTATGCTAACATTCTTCATTTTAAAAAAATGATCAAAATGGTTAGCAGTTATAACTATAATATAAATATTAAGTTTTTATCATAAATTAAAAAAAGGATAACGATTATAAAACAATTTTCTACTTTAGAAAATTGATGAAAGCTTCCTCATTTTCTTTTTTTATTTCATCATTAAAAGAAAAATACTCTTAGATTTTTTTGCAATGCCAAGCCTGAAGAAAATAATTACAGCTTCTACCTGGTTCATACTCCTTCCTCTTCTTTTGAACAGGAGTAGAGGCTCATCCCTTTTTCCTGTTTAGGAAGGGGTTCCCAGTTTCTTTCCTCTCTTCAGGTCATAATAGTAGTGCTGTCGTAAGTTTTTTGTAAAGTGTGGATGGTGGCAATGTCTCTCTATTCTGAGGGTACCAGGTTGGCAGTTTCCTAGTTACTGCTTCTGACTGGTAATTAGGAGCCCAAACTCTTGCATAGTGTCTTAAGAGGCTGCTCTGATCAACAGTTGAATAATATCGAGGTCTCCTGTAGTACCATGTTGCGCATGGATGAGTGTCCCTGCAAGTACCTCTGGTGGGCAACCACCACATTATGCTGCAGTCTGCGCCAGTTTCTTTCTTACATATGTTGCATTTGACAACCGACTAATACTACTACTCTAGGCCTCTACTAATCAAAAATCTCTAATTATGACATCACACAAAGTAAAAATTAAAACTAAACCAGCTAAACAAAAATCACTTAAACCTGTTAACATCTCTTTCTTAAACATTCGTAGTATCCATACCAACTTTTGCAACACTGAATCCTTCCTCCAAGTAAACTCAATTGATATCTTAGCACTCTGTGAAACTAACCTTCACCCTTCTTTTCCTTCCTCTGATTTTTATATTTCTTGTTAACTTCCCCTCTTTAGGAAGGATCCCAATGTCCATATGCATGGAATTGGCATTCACGTCAGCAAACATCTCCCTCTAGCTAGGGTGATTTCTCTTGAATTTCCAAATCATTCCTACATGTGTCTCCATCTCTCTCTACTAAGCTTGATTAACTATCTTTTCTTTCACTATGACTCCCCTTCATCTTCTAACTGTTCCATACTTGACAGCATCTTGAACAATATAGACAAGGCCATTTCCTCTCATCTGTTTCCTCATATATTTGTGTTTGGAGACTTTAATGCCCACCATGCCAAGTGGCTGGAAAACTCAGTTACAGATCTTGCGGGTGTTCATACAGTGAACTTTTCAATCACTCAATTCCTTATGCAAGTAGTGGATTTTCCCACGCATTTCTCTAATAACCCTAATCAACCTGACTCACTGTTAGATCTCTGTTTCACTTCTATCCCTGACTCTTGCCATGTCATACAGCTTTATCCTCTTGGCAACTCTGATCATACTGTGGTTTCCGTTAATATATAATTCCACTTCTTCCTTCCCAGGAACCTTTGACTAGCAGAATATCTTACTGCAGAGAGCAGACGGAGTCGTTCCATGATTTCCTGTGTGACGTTCCTTTGAATAAAGTTTTTAGTCTTCCTGTTGAAGACTGCATTTAAGGTCTCCTCTTGGGTTAAAGCTGGCATCAATGCTTACATCCCAGACAGGAAGTTACGACTTAAACCCCCATTTGTTCCCCTGGTTTCTATCCTGCTTGCTTGGCTGCTGTTGCCCACAGGAATCACTTCTTCCAGATTTATTGGAGTCACACATCTGACCATAATAAGCACATTTTTGCCTCTGCATGTAATAAGTGCAAGAGGATCCTAAATGATGCTAAGCTGTTGCTTGCTGACAGAATGAAGCAGTGTATAACATCCTACAGGTTCTGTTCCAAAGAATACTGGCGACTCTGTAAAAATGTGTTAAACAACAGCAAGCCCTCAATTTCCCTCTTAATAAATTTAAGTCCTCTTCTTCAGTCTTTCATGTATTTAAGAACTGGAGAACCCTCAGACCCTTCTAGTTATTGCCCTATCAGCCTCCTACCAATTTTTGGCAAAGTGTTCGAGGCTATCATCAACGCTGGAGTGGTTCAACGTCTCACAGCTCAGAGCCTCTTCTCTGACAAACAGTATGTTTTCCACTTCACCAGGTTTACTGCTGATATGCTAACGACCATCACAGAGCATATATACAAGGCTCTTGATAAAAATGACAAAACTTGAATTGTTGCCCTAGATATCTCCAAAGCATTTGACAGAGTCTGGCATGCTGGTCTTCTATGTAAGCTACAGGGCTATGGTATAACTGGATGCTTGTTTGATCTAATCCAGTTGTTCCTTTCAAATTGTATTGAACTGTCAGGCTTTCAGATACTATAATACGATTGTGGTTGCCCCTCAAAGCTCTATTCTAGATCCAACGCCTTTTCTGATCTTCAACAATCTCCCGATATAAACAGATTCCAAGTAGACATCTAAGCTGATGACACCACCATTTACTCTCACCATGATAAGATATCTGCCAAGGCTGATAAAGCAAACCTCGATTATGATCTTGAAAAGGATCTCCAATCTGTGATAGACTGGTGTAAGAAATGGCTTGTAAATTTTAATGATTCCAGAATGAAGCTGCTATCCTTTAACTACCATAGACAATTGCTCATACCCCCCATCAACTGGGATCAGGCTAGTCTCCCTGAAAGCAAAACACTGTGTCTCCTTGGCCTAACTCTCTCAACCGACCTCATGTGGAATGACTACATTGAATTCATAGCTATTAGGAAAGGTTGGTTCACTGTGTAAGGCTAAGAAGTTTTTATCGTCTGAATCTTGCATATATATATATATGCCATCCACTTGTGCATTGAACACTGCTGTCACATCTGGTCAGGTGCCCCTGCTATTCATCTTGAGGTTCTTGACAAAATCCAATGGAGAATCTGCAATGTAATCTGCAATGCAACCTGGTAGCTCAACTCCAGTCACTTTCTCACCAATGTAATGTGGTTTCCCTCTGTCTCTTCTACAAATACTTTCATGACTTCTGCTCCAATGAGCTTAGCTCTCTGGTGCCCCACTTTGTGTGAATTTACTTGAGCTACTAGACTAGACGAGATAACGAGGTACCACCTTTTTATAGTTAAACCAATCATACCTAACTGTAACTTCTACTCTATCATTTTCTTTTCTCGCATTTCCTACCTGTGGAATTCCCTTCCGTATACTTGCTTCCCTGACAGTTACAATCTCCAAAAATTTAAATGTAATATTAATTGCCATCTCTTATCTCCTTGACTCACATCCTTTCCCTGACAACCCTTGTATCATGTTCTTTTCCCTTTCCACTCTACTCTCATGCAGCTCACTTCAGACCAGTGTTCTCATCATTCTCTTACCAATTCTCTGACACCCCCCTGTAACTTGTTCCTCTTTCTCATCACTCCTCTTATGTAACCTCCTGCACACCAATAGCAGTAATGCCATGCTTGGGGTGAAACGATTATAAAAAAAAATTCTGACAGACAAAATTCAAAACAGAATTACTGAATGAAAACATGACAGTGTATACAGGCTGGTATCTGAACTGAACATTCACTACAATATTTCATGAAGTTGTCAAAGGGAAAACAAGACAAGCAACCAGCAGACACACTGAAAGGAGGTTGGTATATATTTAACACTCAACTTTGTGTGTGTGCATACTAAGAGTGTAATTACTATTAATCTTGTTTTAAGTTGTCTTTCATATGTGTAGCTAAAAAACACACTTCATAAATAAATTTATTTCTACTATTATTATAATAGAAAGCAAGGTGTTTGGTTTTCATTTCTGGAATTTTATCATCATTTTCAATTATTGATTGCCACTTATGCTTTACTTTCAAATTATATATATATATATATATATTGACATTCTCTCCTATATATAAATAGGTTAAAGTTTCTAACCTCTTCTTTTTGTCGTCTCTTCTCCTCTTTCTTTTTGGCTCTGTCTGTTGTACTGTCTTTGTGACGGATTTTAACATTGAACATATCCTTCCAATTGCCACTGTCAGTCAGATCTCCATATTCATCCACTAAGGTGCCATACTAAAAATAAATACAAATAAATACAAATTAACAGGAAAAAAAAAAAGGCTCCAAAAACAGTAGATAGTGTGTTTTTGTTAAACTAGTCATGTTAGCATAATCTAAAATGATGCAAATTTAAAACTCTGTACAAGTATTTAGGTGCAATAAGAAGAGAAAAAAATATTTAACAATTTTTTTCAGGAACAGATATAAATGTGCTAAGTATTTCAATATTTGTTTTTTATGGAAAAAAAATATTTAAGTAGAGCAATGAAGAAATTGAACTCTTCTTAGAATAATCTTAATTAAATTTTAATTGAGAAGAAACTTGGCTCAAATAGACAGAGATAAGAAAAGATCTTTGCCATATAAATCATAAGGCTTTGCAGATTTGAGATAAGTTCACTTTTTGAAAAAAAAAAAAAAAAAAAACTCCTGATATTCTTAGAAAGATGCACTGGTAATCTGTGTCTAGTGTACAAATATTCTTAATAATTTGATAATTCATATTTTGCTGGGTATTCTTTTGAAATGAAAAAAAAAAAAGTTTATTTTTCTGTACTTTGTTTTATTTTAATTTCCATGTCTTTGTTGTCCTCCTACTCAATGTTTTGGCTGCTGTACCCTCAGGCCTTCCTCAGAAGACAAGAAGGATTAGACCAAAACAAATATAAGGACAATAACAATGTACTTAAAAAAGAAAAAAAAAAGAAAAGAAAATTGCGACAGTTGTTTTAAAATCCTTTCTAAGTTCTTTTTTTCATACTGTTTCCAAGAGAACTGTAAGGCTACAGTTTCTGTTATGATAATAAAATTTATATTTACATGTGCTCAAGTGATATTGGTTTATAACTATGTAATTTATCAAATAAATAAAATAGAAACTACTTTATCAAATTAATGAAATATGATAATATCAAAGCATTGAACTGGAAAAAAAATTACTTGAACTCAGTTGATGCATTTTAATTCATGGATGAATAAAGTTCTAACAATAGTGACAAGAACAGAATCATTATTATTATTGCGTTTCTTACCTTTGAAAGGGTACTTGAACTATATTCAACTCTGGGACTAATGGTCTCATAGGGATTTTCCTCAAAGTTACGATCTGTGAAAGCAACATAAAGAATTAGCAAAAGCCACGAAAAGAATAACAACAATAAATCACAGTAATATATACCTGCGGTGAAGGCAACTATAGTTACTTCCCCTTTGAACTACTCAACTATAAAAGAAATAGTTGAACCTCACTTATGGGCAGTAGTCAAATTACACCGAATAAAGCTTCACTAAAAACTTTAATTTTGCAATACCCTTGACAAAAAATGGTAACAAGTTACGGAAACTTCAAGAGGAGAATGTTAATATAAATAAAATTGATGATATCTGTTTTATGTGACTACTGCAGGACCCCCCCCCCCCACACACACACACTTTTAGGAAAGGAAAATTGTATCTGTGTCTTATTAACAAACAGAATAAGAAATAACAAAACACACCAATTTAAAAGATAATTGTAGAAAGGAAAACAATCTGAAAGAAAAAAGCAATAAAAAGAAATGGAACTATTTAAAATCTCATTTTGTTTTTGAAAATCATCACAATAGACTTTGGGTTTATCATAAATATACTTTTATTTTTATTTTACAAAACAATGTTTCAAGCACATTTTAGGCAGTGACATGTAATAAGCTTTGTATAAGAATTTATATTCAAACCTTTTATTTGCTATTCTCTAAACAATATGTGAAAATGATCAGTTTTAGTTAGTATTAACATGTATCAAAAATATTTTTGTTTTTATTACAGGCCTTTACTCCAAAACTTATTTCATCTGCACACATTTGAAGTGCATCTATGACTCCACTATATTATTCATATTATTATATGCAACATATCATTATCAATACTATTTGGCTATACATTTTGTTTTACATATTGTGATAACAATGAATACAGGTTTTGAGATTCTAGCAATTTTGAGATATCTGGGCCTCAAAGCCAGTGAAGCTGTTTGCAGAATTTTAAAAGTGGAATGAAAGGAATCAATATCTGCATGAAATTAATTGAAGCATTTTAAAGATGGTGAGTCATTTCTTGAAATCAAAATCAGATGAAGGAAAGTTCAATTTTTTAATTATGATGCTTTAAAAAGAATCCGGATTGGAAAACAAAAAGAAAAACTTTTGATGTCTGCAACAGTTCTTTCAAGAGAAATTCTTAATATTTGTTCTTTCACAAATTATCATTTCATTTCATACAATAAAGAACTTAGATACACTAGCATAACACTTTCAAAGGTTATTTAATAGATAGTTGAATAGATTTGTAGTATTGACAGAGCACTCTTTTTTAAATGTAGTGCTCTATGTAACTGGCCATACTGAACAAAATATGGGTGCAATGATTTTTACAAAGACTTAAGAAACAATTCCAGAATGAAAACCACTAAGAATTTTTGAACAAAAACCACAATTTTATGTTCATTTTCTCATTTAAATAATCATAAAAACAATACAATGCAACTTATGTTCTGTTCAATGCTAAAAGTGTATCAGTAATTAAAAATTTAATTTTAAAATTGTAAAAAAAAAAAAATATAGCTCATTATATACATAAATATACATACTTTTTTAGTTTTAAATTAAAAGATTACTGAAGTGAAAGACTATTTTCATAAAGAGAAAATATTAAACATATTCAGAGAGAGAGAGAGAGAGAGAGAGAGATGATAAATTTTATAAAAGTCCAAATCTGTTTATGCCAGCCACAATCTAAATTACCTCAAAACACTTCAATATATATAATGAACAAGTGATTGTTGAGTTATGTAGCTACATAGGGGAAAAAAAGCCAGTAAAAAAAAAGGGAAATTGCTACATTTGATTTTCAGCAATAAGAATTAAACAGTGTTACAAATGAATATATATATTTTTAGCTCTGATATCAGTAATACAATGAAAAAATTGAAAAGTATTAAGCTTTTGTCAAGAAAACTATGTCTAGAATGCAAATGATAATGATAATAAAATGAGGATATTCTCCTCTTTATGTGATTAAGTGGAAATGTGTGCCTATAAGAAAGTCACAATGTAACTTAAGACCAGCAAATTCTGTATTATCCCTTTATGTGAATAAAGAATGAATTATTATTTTGGAGAAACATTACAATCAACAAAGTGTGATAAAGTTATTTATATGGTTTAACTTTAAGTTGACAAGTTTTTCTAAAAGGCATCTATCTCTTTTCCATTGTAAAATTTGGATTTAGCAACAATATTCCCGGAAATAACTGGCTTCTTGTTATTGTTTTTTAATTTCCAATAATACAGTGCTTTTGTTGTATTTACTGTTGTTTAAAGATAACATGTGATTATTAGATCTCAGCTTCCACCTGTTAGAAGTGCTTCCAAAGTAAAATTTAACATCATCTTTTAAGTTAATTCGAGCTCTATAAACAAAACTCTATAAAGCTTTATAAAAAATACAGTATTAATAACTATTAATATACTATTAATAATTATCAATTATGCTCCTTCTTTTATATCCCTGCATTTTAATATTTTTTGATATTAAATTTTAATTAAAATTTTATTTTTTTTATCTAGATGTAATTTTAGAATATTTAAATTTTATTCTTATTATTAAAATGGCAGTAACCTAACTTTATAAAATTTAACTATCAGTGAACTTAAATTCAAATCTATTAAACTGTCAGTTTGAAAAATGCACGAAACTCCGAGTCGTGCCATCGAAGTAGGACAATGTGTGTATGTGTGTGTACATATGCACATATGTGTGTATGTGTGTATGTGTGTTTACATATGCACATATGTCAAATACGTAAATCTTAAAATGAATGCACAAATGTAGGTATACAAGTATATATTTAAGAGACAACTATAAACAAAAATCAACTGTTATACCACAATAATCAATGCAATACATAAATAAATGGGTTTTGATTTTTATATCGTTTTAGAAAAGACAAAATAAAAATGATAACCACAGACATAAATATGTATTTAAAGGATGGAAAAAATCCGTTGTAATGAATAATTAGATTATAAGCAAAAATAATGGACAGTGACAATAACAACAGCAATGCCAAAACATATGAAAAAAAAACAAAAAACTAAAAGACAAAACAAAAAAAACCTAAGCATTGTAAGTTCCATCCAAGATAGATAATCATGCAGCAGAAGCAGCAGCATGAAGAAAGAGAGAGTGAAAAAGAATAATATAGAGTTAGGGATATAGAGAAAAAAAGAAAATGACATAGAGGTGAAGTGAGAAGGAAAGAAAAGAAATGGTATAAAAGGTAAGGTAAAAGGGGAGAGTAGTATAAAAACGTGTGTATGTGTGTATAAAAAAGTGTTAGAGTTGAGAAAACAAAGCTGACCAATAAGAACAAGCAACAAGGCCATCATACAGATAAAAATATAAATTAACATGCAGTGAGATAGACATTTGGAAATACTTATTTAATGTGGATTGTACAAATATATAGACAATCAGGTGAACACAAATCAGATGCCAAATATTTAGATGCTTTTCTGACATGCCTGGAATGAGGGTCTACTATTCATCTACACAGTGAAAAAAATTAATACAATCACACAGTAGACACAACCACAGATACAGGTCATAAAACTTTTTACTCCACAAAATTTAGGCAAAAGACAATAGAAATAAAAGGCTCATATTCACACAGTGACTATATTTATTGATAACTTAGCAGAATGCTTTTTTTTTGTTTGATAAGAGTCATCATAAAACATTTAGTAAAATGTATTTTTGAACTATTGCATTCGTCCTAAAATAGAAATTAATTTTACACTATTCAGATTTAGGATTATTTTTTTTATGATCAAGTTTATTATTAGGCACTGAGTCAATATGCCAAATAAATTTAATAAGTAATGACTCAAAAATATTGTGAATATCAAGACCACTTTAGAATGATTGTTTCCAATGAGACAATTGTCTTACAAAATATTTTACAAAATAATTTAAATGAAAATACAAAAAGACATTAGCAGCAGAATTAAAAAAACAAAAACAATTTTAAAAATGATTTTCCACACCAACTCTATAATGAATTAACATTGACTCACATTAGGAAGAGGGTTAATTACAGAACTAATATCTTCATCTTCAACAATTCAATAGAAATATAAAATTCAGTTGATGGATCATTCCCTTGGTTTGAGGGAACAGTAACCAAAACTCTCAGAGTTCAAATCCCAAGCAGGTTGACATTACTATTGACTTTTAATATATTTTCTATTATTTCTTTCAATACTAATATTCATAACAGTATCCCAGTTGATTTCAGCCAATAAATTCTCTGATCATCATCAATTGACATTACTGTGAGGCCAATTAATTATAAACTTAAACATTCAAAAAGCTTTTTCCGTTATAATCAATGACCTTTTTCAGATGTTATATATCCGATTTATTTAATGATACCAGATGACACCCACAAAAAAAACAATGCCACAATATTCTATGTAAATGTTAAATTTGATTTTTAGAAATTTTGTACCATTAGTAAAAGGAAAAATAGTAGAATATATTGGTACAGAAAATTGAAATAAAAATATTACTTGGTTAGGTATTTCTTTAGTTATATTTATTCAATTACATGCTAGATTTATGACATATAGAAAAAATATATTTACATGAATAGTATTTTTTATAGAGATTAACCAGAATATATGAAACAATTTTTCACACTTCTGTTGAACAATCAATCATTTAGTTATTTTTTACTAGATTATGTTCTTACATCTAAATTTGGAAGGTTTTTAATCAAAAGAGTTTTAATGATTTAATCCAGTTAAAAAAAAAAAAAACACATAATCGATGCAATTATTGATAGAAATGTAAACACTGGCTTTTCCAACTGCTAAAATCATATATGAAATCCTGAAAAGATATTCTTGATAAAATAAACTCCAGATTTTTCATCTTTTTTTTTTTGCCAACAATATGAATAAAAACAATTCAAATATGTATTTTTAAAAAGCAGGATGTCATCTAGTGTCCAATTCTTTGTAAAGATTGGCTAGTACCTCATACATGTTAACCAATCTACTTCACTCATGAAAAAGATTAGAGATTGCCAGTTGAGATCTTGGAACCTCATAAGATAAGTAAAATAAATATCTGACTGACAAATATTTCAACCATTTTAATCGTTTCACTTCCTGAGAGTATCATTTCTTTATAAATTGTGATTTGTGATAAAAAAAAATACAAATAGTAATAAAAAAGATGAGGATATTAGTTTGAAACAAATTCATAATAAACTGCATCACAATATTCAAAACTGAGACAATTTTTCTATAACTCTCATGCTGATAAGGGGATAAACAATATAGAATTGGTAATGCCAGTCAAAGAAATAAATTCAAGGCAGGATGAGATGATCAGGTATTTAAATTCTACAGCTATCTTCCAATCCTCTTTTGCAGTTGTGTCTCAGCAAATGTATCAGTAATAAGAATAAGTTTTTATAAGTAAAAAAAAAGAAATACCTGAAGTGAAATAGAGAACTGGTTATTTATATTATTTATACACAGATTAATGTCCTCATCTTTGTCGTTGTTATCATCACAATTTTAGCAGTTGTGCCTACTGGCTTTCATCAGGTACCCATTGATCCATCAAAATTACCTGAAGGTTATCCAGTTATAAAGTACCTGAAGAAGGTTGGGGGGCACAACAGGTGAAACATAATAACAACAAAGATGTGGACAATAGTCCGATTGTAAATAACGATAACTCCTTATTCCAGAAATTCAGACTGAGTAATGGTTAAAATTTTTTGTTTTTTTAAAGCTATAATGATTTATACTAATCTTATTTAAATCATTTCGGACAGACTCTAATGTGATATAATTTCATTAAATTTGGTGTAACTTATTGCAGCTTCACATAGTTTTAATAAGATGAGAATGATTTTGAGTATTACTTTCATTGTAATCAAGTATTAATAAAGAGACCACACTTTTTTTATCCTGAAATTGAAGAATTAATTTTGCAAATGAAGGCAATTTTATAGACACAGATATCAATTTAATTGTAACTAGCCTCCTACCTTTCTCTGAAATTGTTCAACTACAGATACACATTTTTACACACAATTATAATGATTTATAGAAATAAAATCTTTACTTTCATAGATGCCCACTTGCTCTGAATATCGACATCCTGTCATAAGTTATTAAGCAAATATTATAAACTTTAATAATTCAAACTTGGTTTGAAAAATAAATTGTCAAATTATAAGCAATCAATTTAGATATCAAAACAAAGCCTGAGTTAAATTTTTAGATAGTATCTATGTTTTATTGAAGTTATTTCATGTATTCTGAAAAACTGTCATCTGAATTTATTAGGCAAAACCAAATCATCACATTTTACTCTAATATAAAGAAATCATCAAAAATTGATCAATGCCTATAATAGAACAAATAACAAACACATGATAAGACTTTGAACCTTTACATTTTAATATAGTGACCCTTCTTCTCAATAACAGCCAGTAATCTATTATCCATCAATTTTTTTTTCTACTTTTTCAGGTTCAATTTCTGACATGGTAGTTTTAATTGCTTCCCATAGCTATGCTTTGCTGCTATATTGTTTGCCACCTCCATATAATTTCATCTTCATAATTGACCATAGATTTTTGATTGGATTTAGATCAAGACTTGAAGGTGGTCATTCCATTGTCTTCTCTCATGTAAATCTTTTATGCTCAAGGAATTTATAGGTAAGCTTAGATACATGAGAAGGAGCATTTTTGTGCATAAACAGACACTTCACTTTGAGACTGAGACTTGTACCATACAAAGAAAGTTTTGTTCATAAAATCACAATAGTTAATACTGTTCAAGTTTAACAACTTCATCAACTTTGAATGGTTCAATTCCAGCCCATATCATAACATGACCACCTTCCTGTTGCCTTCTTTTAGCCACAGGCCATGTCTGAATTGGATAAAGTATCCTTTGGCACATCTATCAGGTTCATCACATGTCACTTGAGATTCATTTGTGAAAATTACTTTAGAAAAGTCAATTTTCATATATTTCTTGGGCCAATTTTGAGACTTTTTTGTCCTTCCTGACTCCCTTAATTCCAGCCTTTTCAAAGATCTGAGATCTGGGCAAAAGTGACTCATTTCAGTTTACATCCATCTTGAGGAACCAAATTCTTAAAGCCTTTTTTTTTTTTTTTTTCAGTCAGTCCATTTTTGTAAATTCCAAATATCTCAAAAACTAACCATTGAAAATGGAATAAAATTTAGAAAAATATTTTACTAAGAGTAGGAATGAACAAGTTTAAATTTGACAAATATTGGTTCAGAACTTTTTGAGTTATTGAGGTTTATTTGATTTGCCTAATAACTTCAGACAGGGTGTAGTTATCTATTTTCACTTCTATGATAAAAATATAGTTTTAAGGCCTGGTATATTTATGTGTAAAAGTGCTCAACATCAAGGAGAGAGAATATGTAAATATAAAAGTGGATACAGAGGTCAACATGCTTCAACTCAATCTTCAGGCATATATATATGAGCTGGTCATGTTGCAAGGATGAGTGACAACAGAATACCTAAGGTCCTCATGTATAGTCAGCTTGATAGTGAAGAAAGCAATGTTGGACAGCTGTTACTCAGCTATAAAAACAAGCTAAAGCAAAACCTCTCAGTTGTCAATGTGCCTCATACTAATTTTAAGTGTGTTGTCATGAATAGAAATAACTACAGATATCTGTGCCAGAGAGGTATCAGAAATTTCAAAATCAGTTGTATTGACTGGCTAAGGAGACGAAAGACAAGGGTGAAAAGATTCACAAGTATTACTGTTGCTATGTTCTGGGATCCTTGCAGTTGCACAATATGCAGACTTGTATGCAGGACATTAGCAGGACTGAAGTATCACATACAACACAAACATAAAATCTGAATGAGGTGGTTGGATCCTCATGTGTCAAAATTGATGGGAGAGTCCATCATATAAATAAACTTTCATGTGCATGTGTAGACACATTCAGCATAAACATCACATTAGTTAAGTTCTAAATGATGAAACATGTTATACAACAATTTTCCTATAGATTTCTTTTATACTTTCTATTATAATAAAAGTTTTATTTCTTTTGATGTCACCAAAATAAATTAGATTCATAAAGAACATCTAGATTGATATGGAAATCAGAGGAGGAATCTTCATTAAGAGTGAAATATTTTAGACTGCAACAATATCAATACTTCCTTCCTTTTCTTTATTGAAGTGAGGGCTAATGAAATGTAAACTGCTGATCATAATTAAAAATCCCTTAATAATATAAACATATATAAAAAAATTTGGAAGAAATATATATATATATATATATATATATATATATATATAATAAAACGCAATCATAGATGGTAAATTCTAACTGTGATAAAGCTGGGAATTAAAAGTGCTTACTACAATGTAGAGCCCATAAAATTTAAGATAAAGAATAAGAAATAGAAGCAAAATAATGCAAGTTTCACTCTCAAAATTGAAGGCTTGTCGTCAGGTTCAATATAGATAAAAATTGAATTTGTACTGATGATTTTTTGAGAATGAAACTTGAGTTACCTCAGTTTTATTATTTTTCTTCTACAATTATCTTCCATTATATATATATATATATATATATATAGCTCAATCAGTGGAGAATTTTCTAGATAATAGAACTGATAAGTATTTTCTTTTTCAAATAAAATAGAATAAATATGACAATGCTATATATAAATGTAAATGAATGATGAGCAACAATGTAGGTAACAACTTCAGTGTGTACACAGGGATGAACAGTAGTGTGTGTGCGTGTGTGTGTGTGTTATAAAGGTGCTGAAGTACTTACTGGGAGGTGAGCCTACGTTATCACTGTCAGACAGCGGTGGACTAATGGTGCAAGTGCTGCTCTCCATGGTAGGAGAGGAACGACATTTCTTTTTAAATGAACGGGGTTTTCTTCTAAGGAGTAGCTCATCACCTGTGCCCTCACTGCCTTCTGAAGGCGACTGGCTGCGAACTGGTGGGGAAGAAGAAAAAAAAAAAAATATGTGTAAGACTTACCTGGAGCAACTAGTGATCTACAACACACACAAGTGCACTAGGAAGGTGTGTACGTAGTTGTGTCAGTGATCTTATATATTTGTATATGTGTGGTTAGATGTACATATGTGAATGTATGGACAAAATGAGTGTTATCAATTGATAAAGAGAGAAGAAAAATGTGGACAGATTTTTGGTGTGGTATTTATACACTATAGAAAAGACAAGGGGGATAAGCATGCAGGCCTTGTGCTAATAAATGATAGCCAAGGACTTTCAGAATGGAGTAAAAGTGGGTGTACAAAACCCCAAAAAGCTATAAGAATCTTTTTTTCTTATATGAAAGAAACAGTAAAAATATCAGAAACATTAATGAGATGAAAATGGGGACTGAAACAAAGAATCTTTTTGACAAAAATACTAAAGTATAATTATATGTACATAAAAATTTACATATATAGAGTGAATCAAAATCAAAATTTAAAAAACAAGTTTTAATTTAAAAATTATATTAAATCATATATTAAATTAATTTATACAGGAAGAAAAAAATAAAACAAAAAAAAGCTCCAAAACAAAAAATATTTGTGAAGACTAATGCAAGTAACCAAATACAATAAATGGAAAAATTACATATATTTTGCATGGGAAAAGTTTGGGAGGGAGGAAAATCTTCGAAACTTATGCCACCATGTTAGTGCACTAACAGTTCTTGGTTTGACCTACTGCCCCAAAATTTGACCAAACCTCAGGATTTCTCTTGCAATCCTTCTTGAGTTGAGAACTTTTCAACACTTTTTCATGTGTGCATGTGTGTGTACACACATAGAAATTATGCTACCTAAAAGTTTGGAAATTTGAACAAATTGATCAATCTGTCTCAGTGTTTTCCGTGTCTCACCACATATTTCAAACATCAAAATTATTTCACTATGGTAAATAAACTTTTTGAATTTAAGTGCAGTACGAGACAGGCATTGAGATTTCATCAATTTACAGTTGAGCTGGTTAGATATAACCATAAATTCTATGCTAACAGTCTTTTTCTCACACTTCTTGTTCATGGAACTCCCTTCAAGCTCCATGCTTTCCAGCCAACCTTTAATTTGCAAAAATTTAAATGCAATGTCAATTGCTAGCTACTGTTCTCCTGATTACTCTTTCCATGTCCAGCTCATTAGTAATGTTTCTGTTAATAATTCTTCCACACCCTGTGTCTGAGTGGTTTTATTGCCTTGCATGTGGTGATACCAATTTAAAAAAGAAAAAAAACTTCACTAGGAAATAAAGGAAGTCATTTTTATTTTCAGATTTTAGGTAACAATTTGCAAGCATGCTTCATATATATTCTTTTATAACTATAAATATCATATTTAGTAGATACATATTTTTGAGTAAATATCACAGTTTTTTTTAAACATGGAAATGTATGTCTACCAGCATAGAGATCAAAATTCTTAATAAAGAAAATCAGCTCCCCATCAGGGATTAAATATGTATTGCCTTTTCAATCTGAGAAGCTACTTTTGAGCCAAGCATGTTTTACTATTAAGCAATAGGGAACCATCACAGCAAAGCATGTCTTATTTACCTTATTGAAGAAATGCACATCTCTTGGGAAATTTCCAAATCTACATCTGCTAATTTTATTATCTTACTCAAAACAAAATATTACTTTTAAAACAAAATAGTTTCTTATTACTATAAATGTCATGTTTAAGTAGACATCCCAGTTTTTTTAAAGAGATTTTAATAGTCATTAGCTTCAAAAAACCAAATGAGTGATATGCACTTTGAAATAGGATAACTTTGTTTGCTATAATGGTTTCTAGTATCTTAATCGTCAAGCACACTTGGGTTGAAGGGGTTTTTCCAGATTAAGAAGGAAATACAGGCATGATTCTTGTTGGTAAACATTTTGAAAGTTACTCTGACTATTATGCATAAAATGCAAAATATTTTATTTTTTGTAGATTTACTACATAAAGGCCACAAGCTGCCTACCAAGTTATTACTGACAACATGTACCATATATATATATATATATATATATATAGTTAAACAGTACATTACATTCCACTGGCCTTAATCATCTGAGAAATCAATTGGAAAATATCTATCTTCCGACAGGGATCAAATCTGTAAACTCCCACACTGGAGAGATGCCGTCTTCAGACCAGACATGTCTTTACCAATTGACCAACATAAGATATCATGGAAGACAAAGATGTCTTCAGTTGAGTTTGTTTACATTCAGATACAATCTGAGCAGATATTAATCGTTCAATGAAAATCAGGAGAATACCAATATAAAGCTGAAAAGTGAACTTTGTCTTTGTCTATGGGAGTTTGCAGGTTCGATTCCTGCCAGATGATAGATATTTTTCAAACAATTAAGGCCAGTGGAAATTATAATGTACTGTTTAACAATATGTATGTATATATATATAAAAATAAAAACAGACTTTCCACTCAAATACAAGTATCCATAAAAAAAAAATAATAATAATGTTAAACAAATAAAAATTCAAATATGTTGGCTAATGCCAGTTTCATAGATTTCTGTTGAATTTCATAATAGATATGTATGTATGAATGTATGTTTCATTAAAGATGACCGACAAGGTACAGCAATTAAGGTTTTCATTTTTCTTGTGTTTGCATAAGTGTTTTCTTTCCTGGACAGCAAGTCTGACCATTATCAAGAGCAATTCTTTTTTATTTTTATTTCAAGGTGTGGGTTTGTATGTAATTGTCTAAAGTTATAGGAATGCTTTAGTTTCTGAATACAGTCAGAACATTGTGGCTGTGATCATAATGTTATCGAGTGTTAGCTTTCCCTTTTTTATTAATAGGGCTTCCATTATATTTACTCTTTATTCTACATGTGGATCAGGCTATTATACTTTTACTTTTTACTGGTATATTCAGATGGAGTTTGATAGGTTTTTGTGTGTGTTTAAATAAGTCTTAATAGAGCTTTGGTTGGATAGGTGTAATGTAAGTCATCTAGATAGGCATGTGAACAATGTAATCATTTATGAATTTGGTTTGATCTGAACACAGTTCCTTAAGGGGTATTAGAACTCGTAAAAAAAGTTCTTTGTAGTTTTGATTTTGCATTTTTGTTAGGGATAAAAGAATAAAAGATATTTAGAAAGAACATTATTATAAAAGATGGATTAAAATAAAAGAGAAAAATATTTTTTTTAAAAAAGACAGAAATTTGATACAGAATCTCATAAAAAGAAAAATTCACAAAAGAATTCAAGGAAATTTAAAAGAGAAATTACAATTATGTCCTGACTTACACATTAAAGTTTATAATGAATGAGAAAGAAGAAATTCAAAATATTCAAAGAGATTAAGAAATGTTATTAATGTCAGTGTGATAAAAAAAAAATCATAAAATCTATGAAAAAACATAACAAAATACAAAAAACAATTAAGTGTAAGAACAAATTGTTGTACATTGATATAAACTGAGGAAAATTTTTTTTATGGACAAAATTAGAAACATATTTACAAAAACTGATATAAGGAACTAATACAAAATAAATAAAAAGGAAAACTAAAAAATAAAAATTAACAGAAATATAAAATTCAAAATGGCAAATAGAGTTTATATTTTTCTTATAAAACACAGTAATTTACAATAATGAATAAGTTATCCAAGAAGTAACAAGTAAAGGTATAAAAAATTGAAATTTGAAATAAAAAAAAGCAATACAATACAGTAATATTTACCTGGATTACAAGATGAAAGCAAAGAAAAACTATTTACAGAACTGACAAGAAATTAAGAAGATAACTAACATAGATGCAAAAAAAAAATAAAAATAAAAAAAATAAAAATAGAATAAAATAAAAACCCAAAATATAATTGTAATAATAAGTATTATTCAAAACAGAAACACAATGTTTACGAAAATCTAAAATCCAGGGAAGGTGAAAACAGCAATTCAAAAATAAAACAGATACAATTGAAACAAATTTCAGATTCAAAACAAAAATTAAGATTTGAAGAAGGTAAAAATCAAACAATATAGAAAGAAAAATAGAGAAAGAATTAAAACAGAGAATTAGAAAACAAATAGAGATACAAATTCCAAACTCACAAATCAAAATAAAAGTCACAGATTTGTACAAGAAAACTCAGACATGAAGAGGAAATAAGGAGGAAATAATGTAAAAGCTAAAATGATAAACTTAAAAGGAACGAGGATGCAAAAACAGTTACAAAAAATTCACAAAGGGTACAATGAAAAAATGCAATAAACTAAAGATGGTTTTAAAAAAACAATTTAAAAAAATGTAAGAGATATCGATCAACAGTGATTTAAAATACCACACTACAAGTGGAGTAAAAGAAAAAAACACAAAAGCTATAATTACCTGGTACCCATACTAAGTCTGGCAGGCCATAATGTTTGTGTTTCTGTTTGTCTGTATCATCAAGTAAGATAAAGGTAAAGGTCAGTTGATTAAGGTAAAGAAGGAAAGAGTTGATAATGAAACTCAATTGACAAACCAGGCTCCGAAAAAAATCAAAAAAGAAGGAGATGACTAAATGAAAAGGAGAAAATTAAAGATGTTCAAAAATTCTGATAATGTTCCAGTCAATATGGAAGAAGCAATTAGTTCATACTTGTTAAACTGATTTTGTAGATGGATGGTACACTTGTCATCATCCAGTTTTCTGAAGAGAACAGTAAAAACTATCTTTTAATGGTTATACAAAATTGAAAAAAAGAGCTTCATTCCAATCAAAATCTGACCAGAAAAAAGGCAATATCTGAAAGTACCACATAATAATCAAAATCTTCTAAAAATTTAACTCTTTCTCTGTTGCAACAGATTTTTTATTTCCATGCTTATAATTACTTACTAAACAAACTGATAAAAACATTAAGCACATGAAATTGTTGTCAGCTCTGAATGTGAAAACAAAAAATAAACAAATGCAGAACAGCTATGAAAATAGAGATCACTGGTAATTCCTAGTAGCTTGCTAAATAAAAATTACTGGGTCACTGTTAATTAGCTATACTTAAATATTATAACCTGCTGATAAGAAATTTATATGAAAGTACAAGCATATTAAATGTGTGTGTGTTTTGGTAGTTACTCTTTTGTCAAGATGTTTAATGATTATAATCACTATTAATAAACATCACTTTTTTTTTCTCAACAGCAGCAAGGTAAATTTTAGGCATTATTATTTTTCAGTTTAAGAAAATTTAAAATTTAAAAAGCAAAAAAAGCAATTGCAAATATTCTGTCTCTGAATAAATCTATTAACAGTTGTGATTTGAAGTTCCTGTCTACACTTTTCTTCAAATGAATCAGTATATCTTTTTTTTTGTTTTTTTACTGAAAAGATTGTCAAATTAAGCATATTTTTAATCCAGATTTTGCAGAAAAGAAAAGAAAATATGGTTATCTACACTAATATTTTCATCTCAGACTGATGAACAGAACAATATTCATTTTGGTGCATTGATTCCTATATAAAGATTAAAAACAATGTTTAAGAAACTGGTAAGAAATAAACTTACAAAATTCTATAATGGTCATATATATATAGTCATCCATAGACAGATCTTTTTCGCTGTATCAAAGCTCATCAGTACAGTTAGACATCCGGTTGCTTCTAGCCAGGATTGAAACTTAACCAAATTGACATCAGTCGGCAATTCTACCTCTGAGCTATGGGCGCTCGGTAGAGGAAGGTGAACTTTAGCATGTTATTTACAATGTAAACACACACCAGTAGCCAAAAGTGTTCAAATTCATTACTGAATGAACGATGTGTAAGTAGCTACTGTTTTTTTTTTTTTTCAAAGTCTACCATTCTTCCATAGTGCTCAATCAGGGTGTGATGTACACACTAATGTATATTTGGGCAGCAATCTTTCTTTTAAACATGTTTCGTTAAAAACAACCAACAAGGAAGATGTGATTAATTTTTTATTTAATTTTTCCAGCATTCTTAAATGTTTCTTTTTTGCTGGAGATAAGGAGTGTAAAAATATTTCATATTTTTTGACTTTCCAAGCACTTCAGCCACTTCACTGACCATTTTTAAGGAAGTTATTTTTTTTCTGCTGTTATTTTATTCTCGATGTTTTGACTGTAATTTCTTTGTGTGTTTTTGAAAAGGAACATTCTTTAAAGCTATCATGTGATGCACATGGTAGGGCATCATGTGAGCATGTCCATTTTTTAAAAAAATTTAAAAACTCCATTTCCACTGTTAAATAATGTAAGATTTATTATGGCAGAAGAAAATTGTTTAATATTATAGTGCCTCTCTTATAGCGAGGTGGTTTGGATATTGTGATTTAAAAAGTATTTTTAAATTTTCAACCAAAGTTTACCTTAAGGGTTCTTGTACATTATGAGTTAATAAATGCTTTTTTTTATTATTGCACTATTATTAAAGAGGTGGCATGTAAGGCATCTACTTAAAGAAGTGGTAGTATGGCCAATATAGATAATCGATTTATGACAAGAAACACAGTCTTGTACAGGGCATTGAAACTCATAAACCATATTAGTCATTACAAGTTCAGATTTGATTAGAAATAAGGTTTGCAGTCTTCCATTTTCTATAATTTATAATAAATTTTACAGGTTTTGAGGAATTACAACAGAAATATGATGTTTAATAATTTTTCATATAGAAAATTTGTTCAGTTTATAACTATTATGCAGTAAAATATGTTGATGTTATTTTTGTGTTATTTTTTAATACTAGTATATTAAATAATAGAGAAGTGCAGAGAACAGCAGATGCCCCTGTATGTGTCCTCGATCCCACTCTATTTGGAATCTTCTTCACGCTACTTCTGAAGCATGTATTTGGCACATCATGGGAAGGGATTTACCTGCATACGAGATCAAATGGTAGGCTTTTCATTCAGAGCCAAGACTAAGGTACGAAAAGTCTTTATGAGAGATATGTTGTTTGCTGATGATAGGGCATTAGCATCCCACACTCAGCATGAACTTCAAACACTGATAGATCATTTCTCTCAGGCATGTAGAGACTTTGGGCTGACCATTAGCTTGAAAAAAAGCAAGTGTCCTGGGTCAAGGTACTGCAGCACCACCGGTCATCTACATCAATGACTATGAGCTGGATGTAGTCCACCAGTTTACCCACCTTGGCTCTACCATCACTGGCAAACTCTCCTTGTACATATAATTTGATAAGAGAATTGGGAAGGGAGCCACAACCCACGTGAGCCTCACAACACATGTTTAAACAAACTCCAAGCTGACAGTGAAGACAAAGATGGCAGTGTACAATGCCTGTGTCATCAGTACACTGCTATATGGTAGTGAGACATGGACCATGTATGCCAGGCAAGAGAGACATCTGAACACCTTCCACATGAGAAGTACCCGATATATATTGGGAATCTCATAGCAAGACAAGGTGCCAAACACTGAGGTCCTGTCTTGAGCTGGTCTGCCTACTCCTTAAACTACAATGGCTAGGCCATGTCCATTGCATACCAGATGGTTGCATTCCAAAAGACCTCCTGTGTGGAGAGCTGGGTTCTGGAAGAAAACCCACTGAGCAGCTGCAACTGTGGTATTGTGACATCATAAAACGTGATATGAAAGCTGTGGGCATCAACATGGAGTCATGGGAGAGCATAGCGTCAACCGGTTCGAACAGAGAGGAATCCTGGCCCAACAACTTAAATCAAGGGAGGAGCAACTGACACAAGTCGCCATGGAGGGGTGGGTTCACAGAAAGCAAAATGACAGCTCCAACAAACCAGAAACAAAACATAAATGCAACAAAGAGTGCCACTCCCACATCGGTTTCTACAGTCATAGACACTGATGCGCCAGCCAAGCAGACAACTAGGATGCTACCCATGGTCAACCCTGACCTATGGAGGCCTACTCATACTCATATTTTTTGTAAGAATAATTTTATTTATCAATGATATAGTTGGGAAAATTATTGTTGACTAATGTTTGTTTTATGCATTTTAGTTTGCTCAAAAATATTCTTTAAGAGGAGGAATTTTTATGTGCCCTATTTAAGAAATTTGTTATTACTACTATTTTATATTTTCTCAGGCATTGGCTATTATAGTTTTGAAGACAAGAGTTCTTATTGGTGGTTTTTTTTATACAGGTAAGTGACAAATTCATTAGTTTTTAGCTCTATATTAATATCAAGAAACAGCATTTAGTCATTGTCCATGAGTTCAAAGGTAAATTTTAGTGATGAGTTATTTTCAAAATTTTATTTCAGATTTACAATTACGTCCCTATTTTTTATCAAAACAAAAATGATGTCAGCATACCTTGTACAAATTTCTGGTTTAACAGATGTTTTAAACAATTTGTTTTCAATGTAGGAAATGTAAAAATTAGTGAAAGTAGGACATAATGGGATTCCCATACTGACACCACTTGCTTGGATGTAGACATTACCATTATGGTCATAAAACAGGTTTTTTGTGGTACACACAGTGAATAGTTTCTGAAGAATTGCTGGTTGGATTTTATATATATGACTTCTATTTAATGTTGTATGATTTGCTGGTAGTTGAATTTTTTTTTATTGCTTTTTATTGTACAACCAGCAGATTGAAATTAAGTCCTGACGAGCGAGGACATCATAATGGTGTGTTCATGAAACTTCACTTCAAAGTCAGTATGACTCTGCTCACTTAAGTAACTTCTCCACATTAATTCTACACACACACACACACACACACACACACACATATATATATATCTCAAGATCATTTTTCAGGTGTATAAGTTTTACTATTGTGTAATTAAATAGTGTCAAGGGAACCATTATAAAATCCTAAATTTAATATAAATTGCATGCTTCAATGCAATTTTCAAACCAGGATTCAACAGTTACACTGGGGTGTGAAACTAACAGTCACCATATAGTGTTCATTGTCTGTGTCTATAAGTGTTATTTCTGATATTGATCAATCTTCTCTTAGAAATATAGCAAATTTTAAACATAATGAATTAATACTGTAAAATAATAATAAACAAAGTTCAGTTTGAAATTCCCTAGTAGTTTACCCAGATTGACATACATCTGATGAAAGCCAAAGAACACAAACATTGTGATAACAATAACAACAGAAATGAGGACAATAATCTGTATATAAATAATGTAAATAAACTAAATTTACTTCCTAAGTTTAAAAGTTTCTTTATTCATGAAAAGAATGTAAACATCCATTTCTAGAAAACCAAGGCAAAATGTTGAATTTTTTTATTGGAAAATAACACCAAAAGCAAGCAAAAAATGTCTCTTTTTATTATCTATAATTTTAGCTTAAAGCATAATTAATTCTTACAGCTATTTTTTTCATGTTAGACCTCTTAATAATAAAAGTTACTGACTAAAAAATATACAAAGATCATAACCATATATTTAAATACAAAGAAAACGAATATTTACAAATATACAGGTGCAATGAGTAAATTGTTGCTATTTTACATTTTTAATTTCATGCATACATGTTGTTTGTTTTTGTCAACTTCACAATATAGTAAGGTCAGTTGGGTACTGTGAGAAAAAGAACATCATGACACAATTCACTCTGACAGAAATTTGGAAACAGCATGCTGCACTGCTTAACATTCACACTGAAAGCTCCAATTCAAGCATTTCAGAGTGTTTTGGTGTCAATCTGAAGACTGTGCAAGAAATTTGGAAGGAGTTGGAGGAGTCTAATTGTCATTACAAAGGTACAGCAGCTCAGAAAACTCTCTCTGATAAGATCTCCTGAATTTGTTGGTAAGGGCTTCAGACTCAACATGTAGGCCTACATCAAGTGTCTTGAGGAGATAGTGCTACCCTGGGTCAAGAGGGTGGCTGCTGGAAGAACCTATGCCTGTTAATGGAAGCATGCCACATAACCATGGCTGTCAGGCAATTTCTACGACATCAACCCTTACATCTGGCCATCTAAATCCCCAGACTGCAACTACCTTGATTATTTATGCATGGAGCTTAGTTGAGTGAAAGACTAACAAAACTCCTTGTAACACTAAAGATAAACTGAAGGCAAGGATTATGGCAGCATTCACCAACTTAAACAAGGAGACTACCCAGAAGAGTTGCAAGAGATCCCAAAGTTGTCTGGAGCTCGTGGTTGATGCCAATGGCATTTTTATTGAGTAAATTTACTATTAAGAATTTCAGGATATTTTTCTGTAATTTTAGTAAATATATCTGTTAAAATGAGATGTCAAGGTTATTTTTATTTTTGCATAATTTACACAGCAATTTATTGATCACCTCCTGTAAATGTATGAAAGAGTGAATGATAAATCTTTGGTGAGAAGAACTGGAATGCATAATATACAAAGATCATAACCATAAATAAATAGAATTATTTTAATTATGACCTGATCAAATAAAAAGAAAAAAAAGTTACAATACAAATATTATTTACACATGGACTATTGTCGCCATCTTTGCTGTTTTTATCATACTGTTTGGTTGTTGTGCTCTCCAGTCCTCATCAGGTAACTTTCAGGGAAATTCAAACTGAATCTTTTATTTAATCTATGAGGGTAGATTGTTCTCATTCTACTGCTCATGACTAGGGATATCACATCTACTTATTATTTAGTACTGCTCAGTTATTGCTCACCCTGTTTCCATTGAGTCCAAATAACACTGATTAATACAAAGAAAATGAACATCTAAAATAACTTATCAACAAAGATAAGCACAATAGTCCACATGTAAATAATGAGAATTCTCATCCCAGAAATTAAGACAGAAAATACAAATAATGTTGGAAAACTGAATTTAATAGATTAAAAATAACTGTTAATTTTAGTAAACAATAACCCCATATAATTTTTGAATTTTCAATAATTATTTGGAAGGTGCAAATAAACTTCCTAAAATACCTGACAATGGCTGTTAAATATATGAATGTATTCAAAAGGGTATTAGCTTTCAATTAAAAAAAGAATACAAGGATGAGATCTTGCTATAAAAATATGAATAAATTAAAAAAAAAAAGAATTTTAACAGAACATTAATGGGAAAATTATATATAAATTTTTATATATCAACAAGAAGTTTAGGAAAATCTATGATAAAGTGGAAAAGTTTGTCCTTTAATCTGATAAAGTCCAAAAGGATGAAATGCATCACACAAAAATTTTTTCCACTTTGTCATAGATTTTTCTAAGAACATTAATAAAACTATGTTCCTAAAATGCTATCAAACATTATTTTACTTGAGTTCCAGCTTTTTTACAAGGTTTGGTGACAAAATTTTTCTTTCATTTTTTTGTTTGTTTGATAGATGCTTACAACATTACAGTAACCCCTTGCATTCTAGTGGCTTTATCGTAGCCACTGCCACTGATATTTGAGACCTAAATTTTAAATTGAATTTCTAAAAATAAAAAAAATTTTTCTTGAAGCTTTTGTTTCAGTTTTAATTGAAAGCTAAATGATAAAATTTACTATTTTCAATAAGTAAAATACTCTGGTGTATTTCAAACAGAAATTATATTGATTGGAATCTAAAATTTTTCAATTTTTTGGCCATTTTTAAGCAATCAACATCTTTATAAATTGAAGTCAATTCTCGGTTTTAAAAGTCTTGCAAAAATAAAATATACATCTGTAATATATTATTTTTGGAATATTAGCAAATTTAAAGTTAAATTAATTTTTCACAAGTATTGCTTAATTATAGCGTGAATTTTCGAATAAAACTATTTCTTAATCATAGAATATTGACTGTTCCCATAAATGATTGGCATGTGATGACAGACATATCCAAAATAAGATAAGGCATGGTGACCAAAATTGACATAATTGTCCAAATTTTTTTTCCTGTAAGGAAAAGAAACTGGGAAACACATGACTTTTTAATGTACACATAGATATTCCCATAAAAAAATAAAAATTATTTTAAAAATATGATGGCTTGACAATTTATAGTTTTATTGGATTTTTTATTTGACTATTGGAAACAGATTTTCGAAAAAAAGGCCTAATGTCTGAAAAAAAAAAATAATAGCCGATTTACATTCCCCAATGAGTCCTACATTTAACTGACAAAACCAATTTTCCCTACAAAATGAAATTTTTTGAAATTTCATGAATTTACGCTGTGGTAGGAGTAACAGATGTAAAAAAAAAACTTTTTACCAAGCTTTTTAAAAATAAAAATTTAAAAACTATTTTATTTAATTTGTAAATAAGTCCTGAAATTTTCATTAAAATCTGACAATTGTTTGATTTTTGCAAGAATTTCTAATTTAATGTGTTTTTTACTGGAAAAAAACAAAACAAAAAAAGTTACATAATATCACATTATCTATTGTAAACTCTCATAATGATTTGGTTACCTAGTGAAAATCAAAACAAGATTTTTTACCAAAATTTCGAACGTGTTAGAAAGGATTAAAAATTTTCTTTAAAATAATTAAACAATACTTTGATCTTTCCTCTTAATAATAACAAACATTTTGATTGAAAAATTAATGTTTATTAAGTTTGGGACCTTTTTTCTTCATATTATGTTGTTCTTTAAGCAAATTAGTGGAGGTATGTACTTTATTGCCTTTCTCGAGGTGAAATGATAAAAAATAAATTTGAAGGTAACTACTTGTAATTAAGATTAAAGTCAAAAGAGTCTTGGTATATAGACATCAACAGGAGTCATGCAAGCAGTTTTAAAGAAAATTATTATCTAAGAGTTATAATCCTATGTTTTTTTGTTTTTTTTCTTGAGGGGGTAACATGAAAGCTTTATACCAAAAATTTATTAAACAAAATATAACAAAACAAACACAAAATATAAACATAAGATTAGTATTTATGAGAGAAAAAAATTCCAAATTTTGAAAGGTTCTTTCTTTGGGAACAAAGAAAGAAGAGGAAAAAAAGCATTTACATGCTGACCAGATGGGAGCAATACAATCAAATATAAATGGAATATGTGTGGAGAGAGAGAGAGAGAGAGAGAGAGAGACACTGCATCAGTAGCAGTATTAGTAGTGCAGCCAAACCAGCAACAGAGTAAGTCAGCTTTGAGAAGAGACCAAAGAGTAAAAGTTGCAAATCATGTCTGGAAATGACCAAGAGTCAACTGTTTGGTGAAAAGTAAAAACAAATAATGGGAAAGGCAAGGATGAAAACAAAGAGAGTTTTGTTTTTTTCTATGAATTAAAACACGGCTTAATGATTCTAGACAAAAGTCAGTTCAAGATTTGCTAAAATGTTTAAAGGAAGAAAGAGATTTTGTTCTGTTTACAGAACATTTTCAGTATATAAAAATATTTTCGTTAGCTTGAAATTAAAACCTTTATTTTTATTCATACACACACAAAGTTTTCATGTATGTGTTAAAATACACAATGTATAGGGTGCAACACATTTGAGTACACACATTTAGTGACCATAAATGAAAGAAGACTCAACATAATTTTAATATTCTCACTTCTCTTTTAAGTGTATCAAGTGTTTTAACATTGCAGCTCTAATCTGACACAAAAAATGAAAAGGTAAGATATGGTGATGGCACTAGTCATCAAAGACATTAACTTGAAGACAGTTAGTGCCTGGAATGTGTCCAGTCCTACATGTTTAAGGAAAGAAACAAGCTGGAGGCCTCTGATGAGACTGTGTCATCCATGGCCAAGAAAAAGAAAGAAACAATGCTACTTATAGTGATATACACAAAGTTCCTGTTAACTGTGATGGTCCTAGGGATCATGAGCAATAAAGGTCATGCTATGCTATTTTTCTTCCAACAGAGCCTCAGTATCAAGGACACTAACTAAATCAAGATGCTGAACATGGTGGTCAGACTCTGGACTTATGGGATGGGCCAGTATAGATTGTACATGTTGCAGCAAGACTCTGCACTCTCAGCTGTGGTTGGCTGAAAATTTTCATTAACATGTGAACTAGTTCTCATGATTTGAAATTCTCTTGTTAAAAAAAACCCCCAAAACATGTGGGACATTTTTTAAAAAACAACCAATCACCAGCCCCAAGGACCATATTGAAAGCCGCCATCATCATGGATATGATAGCCAACATGAATAAGTATTACATGACCAAGGAAGTCTCTTTTGGGATTGTACTGAGGCTGTCCTTGAGTTGTTTTTTATCCAATAACTTTTTTTCTATTTAATGTTTTCGAAAAGATAATGAACTTATTTTCTTTGTTTTTCTTTATATAATAATGTTCTCATTTACCTGATTCATTCTGTACATGAGTCTACATCAATAAATTCATGTTCGTTTCATCCATGTGTGTACATATAAATATATATATACAAAGATACAGAAACCCACAGATTATACATAATTTGCATGCATATTTTATACTGACACTCACAAAGTAATAAGTTTTGGTTCATAAAGCAATCCTAGTTTGAGTCAAACAATAAAATTGCAAAAAGAAATGTTCATCTAGTGAGTAATCAAATATGAATGCTAACCATTGTTTCAAGGCAATCATTTCACAAAGGTAATAGAGTTTGATCCCACTGAATATTTTTGATGTGATAAAGAAAATATGTGTCTACTCAACATTAAGAGTCAGTCCTGTTAATAATCATGTGATCAGTTTTTGACAAGCAAAGTACAAGATACACAATTACAAAAGAAAAGATATACAATGATTTTCTTTTTAAACTAAGACATTTTTTTTATTAAAATGTAATTTCTGATCCAGATTAGGTTCCCAAAATGCTGGCAGGAACATATATAGATTTATAAATTATACATTCTTCTGAAATTATAATTTTGAAAAATCTTTAAGCACACTAAATAAAACTACCCACAGAAAATGAGGACTTGGTTAGCTTAAAATCAACAGGAAAATTAGTTTGTTTCCATTAGATGGAATTAGTAAAAAACAATTTTCAATACACCTAACAAATGTAATCAATCCTAAAAAAATTCTTTTTCCAGCAGACAACATTAAAGGAATAAAAAATGAATAGTTTTGGTACATGTTTTCCTTTTTTTAATGTCAAAAATAATCTTTTTGATATCACACAAAATAATTATAAAGATCATAAATTGTTATAAAGGCAGAAAATACTGAGAAATTGAGAAAACTTTTGCTCATAAAAGGGAAACATTTTTGGAACTAAGTAATTTTTAAAAATCTGTGCATTATTATCCAATTGTTTAAGTTACTATAATTTATTCATTTATGAATAATTATGGCAGGCAAAGATTTTTAAAAATTACTTCAGAAATATATGGTCTGATGGAAAAGCATATTTTATTTTTAATTTAAAGAATTCAACAAACATTGACTAAAGGCAGATTAGAGGGAGAGAGAGAGAGAAAAAAAAAGGAAGAAAAAAAAGAAGCAGCATCTAGGAACACAAAAATCCAGTTGATGATGAAATAGAGTTACACTGATTTTTTTTTTTCTTCTCATTGTCTTCTGGGTTTTCTGTCTCTCTGGAGTCCAATATTCATACATGCATAGAGAAATTAGGCAGGAGGCAGCAAGCAATGTAGCGAGAGGCAGAACCAGAGCCAAAGGGGGATTTTGTGGACTCACCTTGGTGGTAAAAGTACCCCTGCAAGTGCCTCTCATCAGGTTCTAAGGTCATGTAGATATCATCATATCTTTGAGTATGGTGCATTTTGTACGGGGTGGGGTGATGATTCACTCTAAAGCCAAGACTAGACATTCTATCTCGTTCTAAAGAGCTGAATTCAGAGTCTTCAGAATCAGTGGTGCCAAAGACTTTCCAAATGGAAGAAGAAAAAAAATAAAATAAGAATTTTTGTGGACAATTCAGTGGAAATTATCTATCCCTGAATATGTCCAAAATGATGACCTAGGTGATTGATGAGTTGCCAAATTAAAATCTCATGATCAGAATGAAATGAGAGAAATGCATAAATGCGGGATGAGATTTTAAAAGAGGTTTTAGAAATTATCTTTTGATAATGAAAGAACTCAAAATAAAATAAGAAATCGATAAAAGCTTTTGTTGGAAAACCTGATCAAATTTGCTTTGCATGCTTTCTGTCATAATCAGATAATAAATATTGGCATGTAATTATTTAATCTGTGCATTCTATACATATTGATATCACACACAAATCTGAATAAATTCTATTGAAGCAAGCATTTTTAAACACCAAGAATCAGAATTCAATCACATCATTTGTTTGTTCAATAATTATTCTTGGAGTATGAAAATTCTAGTTAGTTCCAAAATTTTAAAACTAACTAAAAATTAGTTCAGTTATAAAGATAGCTGAAAACTGAATTCTTACTTTTCAGAAGTTATTTTATTTCATGCATATATATCTCTTGGAGTATGAAAGACCTAATATCTTTAAAAACAAAATCAATTTTACACTGTTTAGTGACCCTTCCAAACAAATGAACACCTAATCCAAATGCTTGGGCTAAAAATTAGTTTTGAAATACATATATTTGTAAATTTCAATATTAGCTGTCAAAGAAACACAGTTGAAGAAAGAAAAAAAAATACTTATTCAAGATTACCTTTAATATTAATAGATTAGGTTGAATTGGCTGTTTATTAATTTTACCAGTATATCAACCCTTGTGGGTCATTTAATGCTGAAACTGAATTTTTCATTCAGGTATGTCTTAAAACAGAAGTTGCAAAGCTCTATTATCTATGGAAGTTGAAAGCATTTTATTTTCTTCAGATATCCTACTATTTGGGCAGTAGGTACATTTTTGAAGAGCATGTTAAAATTGTATGTTTGCTAATATGTTCTTTTTTTTTTTGCTTCTTGCATTCTATCAAGATATGCTTGGTGGTAAGAAATTGATGGAAGTGGGTACACCGAGGTGTAGTTTCTGCCTTGAGCATGTGTGTGGATGTGAGGGAACATGTTCAATTCTTACACTGATGAACACTGTGCTTTGTCTAGAGTCAGCTAATAACCCTATATTCACCTTTCTTATTGTCAACTGATGATCTTATAGATTATTGTTTGGGAACATGTCCGAAACTGCTTGCCATTTTCTTTTGATGTAATGCATAATTTTGTTTTTATAATCTGTAGACGAGAGTTTGATGTTAGTTATTTTCACTTTCATTGCTTCTTTTGCCAGTGTGCCAGCTTCATGATTTCCCTTAGGAATCTAAGCCAATGACTGTTTTGTGCTTTATTAATTGATGATAAGATTCTAGGATTTCTTTCTAGAATTTTCTATCATTTTAAGTGACTTTTTATGACTTGTAGCTTAGCTGCATAGATGAATGCATTATTTACTAGCTTGATTAGCTTATGAATTTCTCTGTTGCTACTATGCCTATTCTGTCTAAGATTTTTGATCCAACTGTGTAGAATGATTTATAGTCATGATATTTGTCTCTTAATTCTCTATAAATATTTCTATTGATTGATTCTTTTTTATAGTGACAATGTCAGGTCTATTTGCGGGTTTTGAGATTGTCTATAGAGCTACTTTGTTTATTGTGACTGGTGTTATCTTATCAGGATTTTTGTTTATTTGTTCTAGTGCTTCTTAAACTGAAGTTCAAGTAAAGGGATGGCTGTTGGCTTATTTCTAATGAACTGAATATACATTCATGTGTTTTTGGGTATGGTTGGTTTGTAGTTTTAGTGTAAATTGGAGGGATTATTTTTTCAATCTGAAAAATATAGGTGGGTCATTGGCTTCTATATAGAGACTTTGCATGGGTGAGGTCTGGAAGGCTCTGAGACTTAATCTCAGGCCTTGATTTTGTATGGTTTGTAGATTTTTTAAGATGGGATTAACATGTGGCACTCGACAATGCATTCTAGTCTAATTTGATATGTGACCTACATATTCTGAGTACTACTTTTTGGTTGGCATCTCCAATTCAAATTTGATATTACTTTTAGAAGCTCTTAGCATTTTTGTTTAAGGTAATCAATGTGCCCCTTGAACTTAATTTTGCTATTTATTATGATTCATAGATATTTTATTTGCTGGACTATGGGAATTAAGTATCTATTTAATTCTAATTCTGGATCGAGGTAATCAGCTAGTTTGTTGCAGAAATGCATATGAACAGTTTTTGTTTTGCAAAATAGGAATCCATTTTCATTTGTTTATTTTTCAAGGGAAGGCAGGTTTGGTGATGAGTATGATATTGAGAGATCATCTACATATTCAATTCCTATATTAATGGTTTTAATAATACTTCTTATTCTGAGAATAAATAATTCAACTGATAAAATGCTACCTTGAGCTACTCCTGCTTCTTGAATGTGTATGTCTGACATTGTGTTTCCATTACGTATTTTTGAATGTTCAGTTTGATAGAAAGTTTTGGAAGAATATACCCATTCCTCTTATCATTCCCATCTTGTGCATGTCTTCTAGGATATCATACTTCCATGTGTTGTCATAGACTTTTTCAAGAATGAAGAATACTGATACCACATGATAACCTTGAACAAAGCCATCATGAATAAAGGATTCTAGCCATATAAGTTGGTCATTGGTTCCTTGATTTTTTCTAGAAGCTACATTAGTAACTAAATAAAATCTTCAAGCAACACATTAGTCAAGTATTTACCATTTTCTTCATTGTCTCGCAAATGCAACTTGTTAGTGCAATGCGTCAGTAGCATGTTGGATTGGAATGATCTTTGCCAGGTTTAAAAATAGAAACAATAACAAACTCAAGCCAAAATTTAAAAATTTGTTTGAACACCATGTATCATTGAAAATCTGGAGAAGTATTAAATTTTATTTTTCTAGTAGGCCTTTTCAAAATAGGTAATAAATTTCATCTGAACCAGTTGCAGAGATTTTAATTTTGTTTATGGAGTCTTTTAGTTCTGTTATAATAACGAGAATATTATATTCTTCATCATTGTTTAAAGTGAATGTAAGTCTTTCTTGTTCCATAATGTTTTTTAAATTTAGAAGTGTAAGGGTTCTGGTTAAGTGGACTGTTGCAGTTTGTGATGTTTTTCCATTAATTTTCCTTATTATTTCCCATATTTTATTTTTGTTTAGTCTGGAAATGTAGTTTTGCCAAGATTCTCTCTTGGATACAGTGTGCTTTTGATTGAGCTTGCTTGTAGTTTTGTAGGCTGATTGTGGTTGGGTTGTATAAAAATATCCTTTCTTGGTTTTAACTGCTTTTCTGCATTCTGCTGTAAGCCAGGGTTTATATGTTTGTAAAGGAGAGTATTGGTTCTGGTTCATTGAGAATTTCCATGTTGATTTGGGATGAGCAGAGTTCAATGAATTTTAACTGGTTAGCTTTGTGCATTTGCCCTTTTGAATTTATTTCTTCTGGTATATGTTTAATTATATTTCGAAAAATTAGTGAATGGCCACTACCACATTGGTCATAATGAACTTTTCATTCAAAGTTAATAAAATTGATGGTTAGGTCAATAGCTGATGCTGATCTGATACCTGGGTGTAGGTATGTGTGCATTTGGTTATTAAGGATACATAGATCAGATGATTCTAGTAGAGATTCTGTAATTTTACCAGTTTGATTGAGGTTCCTACAGCCTCACATTTTGCTGTGCGCATTAAAATCTCCCATTAGTAGAAAGGGAGTGGGAAGTTAATTAATTAGCCATTTTATTTCAGTCTTATTCAGTTTGTGTTTTGAAAGAGTATAAATTTAACATATGGTTATGGTTCAATGAATTGATGCTTTTACTGCCAGGGTCTGTAGATTTGTATTTAATTGTAGTTTTTCATGATCTATTGATTTTTAACCAATATTGTAGTAGTCCCATTTGGCCTATTATCTAGTGTTGGTACATTTATTTTGTGATAAGTTTCATATCCTTTAAAGAAAATGTCAGTTTTTTTGAGAAAGGTCACTTGCAAACAAACTATATTTGGATTGTAATCTGTAAGGCTTGTTTGATTTCTTTATAGTTTAACACCTTTGCAGTTCCATTGTATGACATTTGTATTCTGTTTGTTCATTTGAGTCAGATTTTTTTTTATTGTTATGAGTGGGTCTTAAGGATGACTATGTTTTTGGTTATCAATTTCCAATATTTCATATTTTTTCTACTGTTTGTAATCATGTTCTTCATTGAGTATTTGTATGTTTTTGATTATTTGATATTTCATTTTGTTTTGTTTATCTTTATGTAAGTTGTTGCCATACTTGTTTTTGTTCTGTCAGTGAATTTTTTTCATTTGTGAACTTGTGAGTGTTTTGTTATTGAGAGATTGTTGTCAGTGAATTTTGTGTTGGATTTACATTGTTTGTTGATAGTTTTGGTTCACTGGCATGGGTTGTTTCTAAGTTTACAATTGTTTTGAATGTTTTCAATAGTTTTTTTTTTAATTCTTGAATTTAAAATGTTAGTTCTTGTGATCCCTGTAATTTTTTTTAATATTAGATTTTTATAAATATAGCTTGATGTTGCTTGAGTAAATTTTGTATATGATAGTTTTGATGCTTTTCTTTACTTTTAAGTAGGTAATTTTTTTAGTTTATTTAATCTTTAATTTATCTTTCTCTTTTTTCAAGATTTTACAATTAATTTCTTTTACTATTAGGATATTTTGTTTCATATGGGCATGTGATCTGTGTGGTTACAATCATTCTCTCCACATTTTCCACATATGATTTCCTTTTACATTTATTCTTACCATGTCCATATCTTTCACAGTAGAAGCATATTAATGGGTTTGGAATATATCTTTCTAATCTGGAAACTGTATACCCAATTTTTATTTCCTGTGGTGGTTCTGGTGCATCAAAATCTATATTATTATAATTTTTTAATAGATATTCTTTTTATGTCTGTAATGTTTTGTTTCTAATAGAATTATTGTTCCTAATTTCCTCAAGTGTACACAGTGAGAATTCAGTGCCTCTCACTACACCTCTGGAGGAGTTTAAAAATTGGTGTTTATGTTTATATCATGAAATTTGGTCATGCTTAGTAGAGTTCCTGTGTCATGTTTTTCCTTTGACTTCTATCAGTAATGCATTATTTCCCACCACAGATCCCTATATGTGGGAGATAATAAGAGGGGAAAATCCCATTTGCCTCCTTCCTTCCAGAGTGACATGACTGGTATACTCAAATGTGGGGAGGTTTTCAAGCACCTGTTATATCCAGGATCAACCACCCAAATATGGGCTTTCCTCAGAGGTTGAAACAGCCATGTCAGATTCCTTTGTTCCTAGTCTGATTAACCCTACAGCAACTGCTTACTAAGTCAGTTAAATGTTTGATATGGTAAAGGTGAGTGCATTTTGTTTGTTTTGTTAGTCAGACTTAGAGCTTGAAATAACAAGTCAGTTGATTGAATCAGGCCTCACCAACTGCCCATCTAGCTCAAGTTTGGGCTAAAGTTGTGTGTTAGAGTTTAGGAGTATATGTATAGCCCAACTCCAAAACCCTCAACCACCAGGACCCTCAATCGTCAAGTATTATGGGCTGTCACACATGGCAAACAGGTGGCCCCCTTGGGAAATTTTTACCCTCTGTAGAGGTGCAGTTGGTATATTCTAAAGTCCCACTGACAGGATGGAAATTAGGTTGGAAGAAGAAACAGTCAACAATCTTGAATTTCTGTTAAGCATCTATTAGATTGTCCCTTCCTGCACAAAATATATTTTACTAACAATGAAGCAAACAATATTTAAATCTAACAATTAGATATAACAAAGTAAAGAGATTTGCTTTGCCAAGCTATTTCATTAAATAACTATGAAATAAAAGAACAAGAACAAATATGTAATTGGCATTTAAAAAAAAAACAAAAACAATGGAAGTTTTGAGAAAAGAAATTACAGATGGCTGATTGCAATAATCTTTGGTAGTGGATGAGGAAGAAGTAGCCATGATTGGAACAGTTGATATTCAGATTCCTTAAAACTTACTCAATGTAAATATACCACTTTTGTCCATCAGTGTATTTCTTATATTAAACTTTTTCATATTGCAATATTATTTTTGTTATTGCTGATATTTTTCATTAATTGTTGTTTAAAATATAGATTCCATAATGTTCAAGGTCAGACAATTTTCAACATGTTTTATACAAATTAATAGTCTTTAAATAAAATAATCTTTCTGAAAGCTTTTAAATTACCATGATTCAGTATTAACTAAATATTGTCAGGGAATTGCATTTATTTCTCACATGAATGTATTGACACACTTTTTACATCAATATAAACCTCTGTATGTATTAAGAAAATTGTATCCTATTTGTTTTCATTGAAAGAAGCAATATATTTCCTATGGTTTCAAATAATATCAATTACTTGTATATTTATAACTTCAGAAATATTAAAAGCATGGTAAGTTTAATGTAAGAAAAAAAAAGAAGAAAAGAAACACTAATTTTCAATCACATTAAGAAAACTGAATCTGATTAGGATAGTGTAGTGCTCTCAACAAGTGTAGTTTTGATTTTCATTCACATGACTGCCACATTCATTAATTCTCTAATGATAGCTTCATGACAAAAAAGGGTTAATTTTATCTAACTATTTGGCAGATTCTCTAGAATTCATTTACTTTGGTCTGGGAGATCAAAATCTGAAATTTATTTTTACTGAAAAGGAAGTATTTAAATTCTTATAAAAGGAGTTCCATTTCATCACCACAGTGAAGAATGTGGGAAAACACATAAAAAAAGGGATGTAGGAAATTGAAATTCCCAAATAAAAAATAAAGCCAACAAGTGCTTAATAACTGCCACTGAAAAAAAATATGTAAATAAAAAAAAAGGAAATAGTTAATTTACAAAACAACCAATATCCTTTTGCCTACCTGTGTCTAAAGCAATCAAAATAATAGTTTATTTCAGTCTGTCTGTAAACAAAGTAATTGTAAAAATGAAAATTTTAGGCATATTAACATTGAAGTCAGTCATGTAAATAGCAAGTAAATTTAAACACTTAAATTTATCACTTTGATATTTCTAGAAATTACAATTTGTGTTGCATTTCTTCTTTCTCAACAGTACAATTCTGCTGCACATCTACAAGATTTTCTCTCATAGAAAAATCTGCAACAGGCATGGAGATAATAACGTTTACTTGATAGACAATATTGCTATAAAACATACTTGATGCAAAATTTATATGATTTTTTTAAAGTTATGCATAAATATGTCAAATGTGCAGGTAGTGTAACGGTTATTGGCATGGAAAGTAGAATCAGTGGATTCAGTTCAAGTTCTGGCAGAGTTTGTTGCATTCACTTTCACACTAATGCTCTTGAGAAAGAGATAAAACTATTTCTTCTCCTCCAAAAAACATAGCAGGATAGATAAGGCTCTCTAGCTTGAGTGGTAGCCAGTTTAGGAGATGTACAATACTGAACTTAAAACCACAGAGAAAGCAATGGGGAAACCACTCTGCTATTTTTTCCAAGATGTCATTCACAGATAACGTAAGTTAAAAATAGGAAAAGGAATCTGTGGAGGGCAATGATTACCTATATCCTGCTAATAATACAAGTGTGTGTGTATTAAAAAACAACAAAATTGGTAATGCCAGGTGTTTAGGAAAATTTAAGAAATAAGGCTAGATGATTAGACTTTATCACCTGCAACTGCTGGTATTCATATCTCAAGCAGGTGCATTAGGCTAGGCCAGGCTAGGCTAGACTAGGCTAATCTACCTCAGCACAAAAAGATGCAAATTTGAGTTTTGCTAAAAGCTCCTTCTATATTTCCAATCTATGCTTTTAATTAATAGATATAGAATGATTGTCTGACAAGTTGCAATAAAAAGCAACTGAAATTAAGATGAAAAAGTATGAATAAAAGTAGCATTTGTGGTTTTATTTTTTTCAGCTAATTACCGACAAGTATACTTTTTCAGAGATTTCCATATGAAAAAAGAAGTAACGCGATATGATATTTATCACAGCTCCAAGATCTGGAACTTACCTTTATGTTCCTTTTTGCGAGTGGATTTGATACGGTGGACCTTGCCTGCAGGTAAGGCATCTTCGACTAGAGCATAGTCACTCTCAGGAGGAGACTGGGGAACAGCATCCTGTAAAAACACGTACAGGTTTCATGGCAATGTCGTAAAAAATCTCATTAAACAATTTATAGACATACAGGAGCAGAATTACTCCAGTTAAGTAGTGTTACTGTTAGTAATATATTTGTTTTGTTTATATTATTTTTTACCTAATTAAAGACTCAAGAGCCATTCAAGGAAGTTGGTTTATTGAATGGGATTGTTTAATAGATGCAAGAATTGTAGATTATAAGGTTATGTGGGGTAGATAACAATTGATCCTACTTAATGATATTCAATATGACTGCTACTATATATAAAAGAAAAAAAAAAAAAAAAAAATCAAGGTTTGTTGGTGTGTTCATGCTGTTTGTATCTGATACATTGATCAATTTTAGCAAAATTTTATACATGGCCTTTGTTTGTTTTCCTCAGAAAGATTACACTTTAAAAATAACAAAAGTAAAATTTGAATCATAAACCCATGGACAATAAAATTCATGTTTAGTTATTGATTTTGAGGTAATGATTCTGATTATACTGAAGAAATAAACCTTGTTTTAGCTTAGTGGGGTAGATTGTTCTAGTTCCATGTGTTATACCTTTACTGAATATCTCACTTTCAGTTATCTCCCCCTTAGCAACTCTGCTAAAAGCATGGCATGTGGAACTATAACAATCTATCCCAGTGAACAAAATAAAGAGTTTGGTTCAAAATTCCAATGTATATCACCTGAAGAAGGCTGGAGCATACAACAGCCAAAATGCCATGAATATGACAATAAAGATAAGGACAATTGTCTGAACAATATAAATACTATAAAATGATATATATGCCAACACTCCCAATTTGACATAATGATAACTTTTAAGCATAAGAACCAGTTTCTAATGTAAAAAAAAAATATATATATATATATATATTTCCCATTACAACAAAATATAAAAAACAAAGATGTTTCAAAATATTTTAAAAAATTTTATAACTCTCTATAAAACTTTAGATAAACCAAAGAAAGAAAAAAAAAAATGAAAGAATTATGCATGTGTTTTTGGTGAGGCAAAAAAGATGAAATGTGCACCAGTATAATTTGTTTTAAGTGAGGACAAGGGAAGGTTTCTCGTAACAAAAGGAAATATTATATATATATAAGTTCATCACCCAACAATAACAACATCAAAAACATACTATAACTTCATTTTCAGACACTATTTAATCCATTTTGTGAGTGTAAGGCTGACAATATACAAGTGCATAGACATATACACATACAGCCATACATACCTTAGTTTAACAATAACAAGTAACAAAAAAGGGAGATAATCTGTACCAAAAGGCACATTAAATCATATTGAGGAGTTTTAAAACAACTTTATCAGTTTTAAAATGACATATTTTTTCCTGACAGATATTGCTCCAACTACAAATCTGAAGTTACTAGTTCAAGTAAATGAGCTTCACCTATCAAGCAGCAGATTGAACATCATTCCTACTCTAATTTAGAAAACTATTTTTGGTATTTGGAATATAGACTTATGGACTAAAGTTTGCTTTATTTTTGGAAACCTACAAATAGAAATTTATGAAAAACTTCTATTTTCTATTTTGAAAAAATAAGAAATATGTGAAGTTTTAATTCCTGATTAATTGTAAGTTTAATGGCACCAATGCTGAAAATCAAAAATCTATGATTTGCTGTGAAAAGAATCACTGCTGAAAGCCTTAAAACAAATACAGCTCCAAAACAACTGATTGGTAGTATGTTACAACTGGTTGCATTTTAAATATGCGTCTTGAAGAGATTTTGAAAAGAAACCTACAGAGATGCCAGCTTTTAGAAACTGATTACTTGAAACCAAAATGTTTTCATTGATACTTCCAGTTTCAGCAATGATTCTTAAATGTAACTAATGAACATCGTTATAATTGAAGCATCTCCTGCAACCTGCAATTCATTATGTAATGTATTGAAGGGACTTCTACAGATAACAACCATATCTTTCCACAATTATTGTTAATACATTTTCAATAATTGTATCACTACAAGAATAGTCAATGTAGTCAGAACTTTTTCCAACCAATTTTTGGCAATGATACCCAAGTTTCCCAAAAAATGTTTCAAAAGATTGCATTTTCTCTTTTGCCTCAAATTCAACTAAAACATACCAAAGTAATTGATTTTGGCAATACTTGAATCAAAACCAAATTTAAGTTGAAATTTGTTCAGTAATCTGAGAGAGAGAAAGAAAAACACACAGGTTATTGTTCCTGTAATTAATAAACTGAAATAACTTCAAACTAATTTGAAATGAAATTGTTAAATTGGATGGCTATCAATAAAAGAAATATTTTTATATGGCTCAAATACTCATCTCTTTCAACAAGTCAAATATTGAAAAGCTGGAGTTACAAAACAACTTATCAACAATACCTGATCAAGTAAAGACTACGACTAAAACATAATTTCAAATCTTATGAGATGAGACCCTTCCTCCCATGCTAGCTACATTAATTGTACCTACCTTGGATAACATATGCTATAGTTGAAAAGATAATCCACTTGAAGACGCTTGTGTTTTGTAGGTTTAGAGGGGAGTACATATAACATAGAACTACCACAGACAACATGTAGCAGACAAACAATATTCAGATTGACCTTTAAATTAGAATTTGACTTACCACAAAGAGATGAAAGGTCCATGTTTGTGAGTTATTAAGAGAAAAAAAGGCACAGTAAATAATCATGTTAGTAGTTAATAACAACCATTGGATACAATACATATAAATTGTGTAGGTAAAATATAATCATTATATATTAGAGGAATGTGATGTAATAAATGACAAAAAAGTGCTAAAGGTTGATTGTGAAAAATACTCTAATGTCATAGATAATAAGCAGAAAACAAGTTGTTGTATTACAAAATATGCCAAGATTTTCTTTTCAGTGTTATTTGATGTTATAGCAGCATAGGAAGTGTATTAAAGTATCATCAAAACTTATGTAAATGCAGACAAGGCCGTTATAATCAGTGAAGTAGACACTTACTAATATCTGACAAAGTGTATATCAGAATAGATGATATCAAGCAGCATGATGACAGTATTAGTTTTTGCTATTTTGAAATTGCTAAAATAATGATTATATATATATATATACTTAAATATAAGATGTCTGCTGAAATGGAGACACTTGGCAAATCATCTATGATATAACATTAAATTTAATCCCTTAACAATTTAGTTTTTTTTTCTTTCTAAGTCATTCAACTAATTTTTCTTTTATGCATGCAATCAGTTCATGAAAAAATATATTCTTTATCTTAAGTGATTTTTAGTAAAAAAATATACTCTAAATGAATTATGGATTATATTGAGTTAACTGATCCATATTGAAAAATGAATTAAATTTATATTTTTCAAGAGACTATTGAGGTATCGAAATAAAAGATTGAATGAAAAATCTTCATCAACAAAAAGAAGTGACCAGACAATTTCAATTTTATTTTAGGTGTTTATTCTCGAAATAAGGAGTGATATACATATTCTCATTTCTTTTACACCCTGATAACTTTTTAACACTTTTCTACATGTTTCTGAGCATAGCCCAGGTACCTTTATGTTGCTCAGTCAATATAAGCAACAACACCTTTAGAATCACCACATGTCTACTAAAATACCAAGTAGTTGAACATATATGATAGAATAGAGGGAAAGGACACCAATGCCAGGCATATGATGTAATACAGAATTAATATAAGCCAGTCAGGACCCAAGTTTAAAAGTTAATTAATGGATGTGTAATGATGTAATGCATAATCCAAAAACATTGAAAAGAAATTAATATTAATAAAATGCAACAATCCATTAAAGATGATGAAAGAAAAAAATATGATCAAACATGTTTGCATCTGAAAACAAGTGAAATGTATATTGCAGTACAAAAGATAATTTTTGTATGGTTCATATTAGTTGAAAGAAATACGATTTTTGGTAGAGTAATAACCAATGTAAGAGTGTCAAACATTAGATGCCACTTGTTTTTAATAGTCATCATAAACATTTAGCAATATCACTTCAACACTTTTGATATTATGAAATAGATTTTCCTCTAAATCAACTCACTACAAAAATTAGGAGTAAAATGAAGAAAGAAGTCATAATATGCATGATGTTCTTCAGCAGCAGCTTTAAAGGTAAATCAATGTCCATAGCCCGACAGAGTTGGCAGCAGAATTTTAATCCTAAATATTTTTACTGTTGAATCTATTTGATGATGTGGAAAAGTGTTAAGTGTCAGGGAAGGAGATCAAGTTCAAATACAAATACTGATTGTGCAAAATAAATGGTTTGTTTTTTTAACCATTAGATTATGGACTTATTGATTTATCTACATATGTAGTGTGTTAATTCTATGAAATGAAAACACTTCACAAGTTTTCAGATTTTAGACACATTAATGATCTGCAGAAGAGGTACATTTTTCAACATATTTTTTAAAAATCCAAAGAATAATAAGTACACAATAAAACAACAAACATGAAAATGTTCCAATTGAATTAATATGCATGTAAAAATCATTTTTTGCATTTCACAAAGTAGTCAATAAAAAAAATCCAGTAAATGAGAAACTAGAAACAAAAGATAACTAAGTGATTTATGCTAATGCTGTTGTTATATGTATGTAAGTGTACATATACATAATTTTATGAGTTTTTGAGAAAAAGTTTTTAGATACAAATTATGGTTATTAGGAATATTGTTATTCATTTTATGGAATAGATTAAAATAAGTCATTACAAAAAAGAATATGTTCAAAATTTTTTTTTTTTTCTGGCAATAATGTCTGGATATGAGATTTTTAATTAATTTTATTTGGAGTTTTTACAAACTTTGTTTTGGTTTTAAAGTTTAAAACTTTTTATATTGACTATTTTTAGAAATAGTTCATGAAAGTTGCAAACTTAGTCTATACTCATTGATATCTGACAAAAACTTACAAATCATTTTAAGTATAAATTATTGTGTTTCATGTTTAGGAATTATCACAATCCATATTAAAACAGTATGATGTAGTACAAATTTGAACCAACTACAGTTGGCACAGAGCTTAAAAAGAGTTGGTTAAAGTGGTTAGCTCTTTGACATTTAGTAAGAGTGTAAAAATTTTTTTATAAAAATAATGATTCTAAAATTCAAACATATATACACCATCAATGTATAAGAGGTTTTACAAATTTATTAATGTATTGGCTGCAGAGAATGTATTGGATGGCAAGTTCAAAATACTATAGCTCTTCAAACATTACAAAATAAACTCATTGTGCAAGACAGAAAAACTTACTTAGAGTCTAAATCATAAATTTATTTTTAAATCGTGATCAGACATAATGAGCAATTTGGTAGGAGCAAGAAGTATTTTTGTTTTTTTGCACTTATGTAAATCACACCACACAAAACAATAATCAAGACTGTTTTTGTTATTTACTTATTCTAATATTCTATCAGAAAACCAAGTTCAGTCAATAAAAGATGCGTACTTAGCTATTTCTTCATTAATAGAATGAATTGATTATAATACTTATAATCAAAGTATAAGGCTAACCATTCTTTTATACCAGACTTAAAAAACTAATAATTAAAATCTGTACTTTTAACAGTTTTTAATGAATTACATTATTTACAGAAACTCTAAATAAAAAGGATCGCCAAGTTAAACAAGTACCAATTGAAATTTAGTTTTAAAAGTAGGTACTAAAATATACTAAGATAAAAATAAAACAAAAAAAAAACTACAGAAATAAATTATATGAAAAACTACACCATTTTTCTTACTTTTTAATGCATATTGAAAAAAAATCAGGTGTTTACAAATATTATATATCCATATTTTTATTATTACTCCCTAATAAGAATATTATTTGTAAAATCTTGTTTTTTACTTTCATATCTAAAACAATTGTTGCTAAGAAGAATAAGGACAAACTGATGTCTGTGATGTTTGCTTGTAGAGCAAAATCATGATGTTAAAAATTGTAGGAATGGAATTCCATTGATTCTTAGGATGCACAAAAATGATTCTTAGAACAAACATATTGGATGTTCAGCAAGAAATTCTGATGTGATACTTTTGCAATCTATCTTTGAGTCATCAATTTTGATTAAGGAAATTATATATAGATATAATTTCTAAAGATTGGCTTTATTTTTAATCTCTTTTTTTTATTTCAAACATTATTTTTTAGAGATACTCATGTTTGAAATAAATGCCTCCCATATATATATATATATATATATATATATATATATATGCAAAAATGATAACAGGCCAATTTTTCCAGAGGAACAAATATTTTTTTCATTAAAAGCCCTATGATACTTTATGGTTTATTTTTAGGGAAAAATATGTACTTCATTTAACAAAAAAAAAATCAAGAAAACATGATATGGTACTGGATCGTAATTTATATAAGTTCATAATTCCTACACAAGTGAGAGCACTTTCAGCACAAAACATTTGCAGCAAGCTACAATTTTTTTGAATAATGTACAACAGGCAATTCATCAATTTGAAAACATTAAATTAAAAATTAAACAATAAAAATAGAAAATTAAAATTTCAAAAGATTAAAAATCACTGTAAGAAAACAAAGATGACAGAGGAATTTTTAATTTTTTTTTCAAGATTAAAATAAATGAACAAGTAATAAGATTTTTTTTCTCTTTAAAAAATAAAATAACTAAAGAGAAAATAAACTGACCCCAAAATAATAAAATAAAAATCTGTCATACAAGAAATAAAATACAGCAATAATATACAAGCAATTATCATTAAAAGAAATTAGAGAAAAAAAAAATCAAATAACACTGACAATTTAGAGATCTATTTCTCTTTCAGCACACACACACTCACACACACACACACACACATATATATATATATATATGTGTGCAGAGAAAGTTACACTGTATTCATTAGAATATATATATGTGTGTGTGTGTATATCTATACATACAGATTAAAGGATTCAATATCAGTAGTAAGAGGCTGTGCTGAAGAGAAGAGATGGTAGCAATAGCAAAAAAAAAAAAAAAACAGCAACATCAGCAGCAATAATAATAATATTGTCTTAGTAGTAGTAGTAGTAGTATTTGCTGTAAGAAAGTGGATTACTTTTGGTCATGCACAGACAACAGGGAGCCAAGTCGTTAGCAACAAGGCATGCAGCCAGCTTAGTTAAGGCAATCGCTACTCAAGAGTCACCTGCATCAGGGAGAGGAGAGAAAAAAATCCCTTGACAGGTGACACTAATACACTACACAATGACAAACAATAAGGAATAACTGCAGAAAAGTGGGAAAAAAGGGGAAGATGTAGAAAAAGAAGGATAATGAAAATAAAAGAAGATGGGAATGGGGAAACTTGAAAAGAATGAAGTGAGAGCTGGAAAGATATTTAAAAAAATAACAGAAGGAGGAAAAAGAAAGAAAGGGGGAACAGCTTAAGTAATAAGAGAAAAAGAGAGAAAAATGTGAGTAAAGATAGAAGAAAGGAAAAAGATATAGTAGGAAATGATTGGAGAAAAAAGAAAGAATGGAGGAAAAAAGAAAGATCAAGAATTGCAAATAAAGAGACAAATTCTGGATAAGATATAAAAAATTAAATAATACTGAAATTTTTTTTTAAAGTAGAAAAATGAAATAAAAATAACAAAATATAGACAAAAAGAAACACATAATCTGGTGTGACCAGCCCTTGAAAAGCTGGTCTAAGGAAAGTTAAAGTAAAAGAAAAAATAACAAGGGCAATAGTGACAAATTTAAACGATATGCAGCGTTGCATGCAGCAATGTGTACAGACTAAATTGGCAGGGGTTTTGTTAAGTCTTCAAGAAACTATTTAATATTTCTATTACAGCTTTCAACTGACAATCACACAAACAGATAGACAAGGCAAGGAGGCCCAAACCAGATACACAACTTCATGGTGTGAGAGACAAAGGGGGGCAACCATGCCTACAAAAGTGCTTGTCCCTGCCTTATTAAGAATTTGGTGCTTTACGTTAGAATTGATTATTCTGTAGTTTTTGTTTCTTTTTTTTAATGTAGAAAAAAAATAAAAAAAAAAGTTTTGAAAAATATTACAAACATCTTACACTTTTGGTATGTAGAGTATAAAAACGTTTTTGATTATAAGAATAAAATATATATAATTTATATGTATAAACAATTGAATATTCCCTAATACAAGTCTGTGGGTGACTTTAAAATCTGAACCTTCAAATAAAATTATATAAAATGAAAACCTGGGTGGCAAGAAGGGAATGGTTTGTGCACTCTTTTCTATATACTGAATATGCCTCAGATTCCAATGTTTGGTCACGATATGGGATCCAATATACAATAAGCATTTTAAAAATGTTTACTGCCTCAGCAAGGCTATTCTTGTAAGTAAATGTGAGAATTTTGCTTCCCAACCTGAAATGATTTAAAATTTTAAACATAAATAATGGATCAACTAAAAAACACAGGAAAACTTTTTAGTCGACTACATATTTACCAACGCTACAATGGTACATTTCATTTTAAAACAAGTTTTCTCAAAGAGAGAGAGAGAGAGAGAGAGAAAGTGTGTGTGTGAGTGTGTGTGTGTATATATATATATATATATATATATATATATAAATAAGATTGTTGTTAGTGGATTCACAATAACATTTATTAAACAAATGTAACTCTTGCATTATTAAGTACATGTTTAATTTAGAAATATATTTTAAAGAGTGAGACATGTTTGAGAGTGTCCCAACCTGCAGACTAATACTTTCTACATTGGATATTTGAAGATAGATTAAGAGCCAGGAAGGAGATAATGATTTGAAAATTCCATGGGAAGTTAATCAACACATATCTAGATTTCATAAGATAAAAAAAATAAGGACATTTAAATGATCCTTTAAAAATTCTAGAGAGAAGGAAATGGGAAAATGATTTTATGAACAGGAATGAACACATGGCAGAAAGGATGAACAATTAATAGACCAAAGTTGATTTTTTCTTCTTTTTATCTTATCTCATATTGCAAACCTATTACCTATTGATAAACTTTATGGCAGGTTTGAGAAAATAAATTATACTAACAAATAATATCTTAAAGTAAACTTCTCAAATAATTATAAAAAATGCAACATTATAAGAAATAATTTTAATTAAACAATAAAGTTGACTTAGTTTTATAACCACCAGACCATAATTGGTGGAGGTGGAGACTAAATTTTCAGTTTATTTTAAAACTCATTTTCAATTTTTATCCAAATTCTTAAAAAAAGAAAAGAAAATTATCTGTACAATTTTTAAATAAAAATTTGAATAAAAAAGTTTGCAATATGAACCAAAATAAAAAGTGCTTTGTTTCCGTTAAAAACTGAAATGATTATATTAACAATATGATAAGGAGAGTCATGAATAAGACTGTTTACAGTGTCCTGAGGCGAATGTTGATAGAGGTTCAAGTATCATGAACAGAATTGTTTCAAAAGAGCTGTAGAGGAAAGGCACAAAAAGAATGCACATGAAAATGCACCATGGAGTTTTTATCAAATAATAACTAGCTTTTCTTTTTGTAATTGTAAGGCACAAGTCACAGTGATGAACTTTCAAAATCATTTAAAAAACAATACCAAAAAAAAAAAAAAAAAATTAAAATACCCAGCTCCAAAGACAAGTAAAAAGGTAGCTAATGTTTATTAAGCAAAGAAAACTTGTGACAATAAAATAGATGACAACTCAGATAACAATATAAACAGTATAATAACATTCAAAGAGTAGAGTTAGATTCTGGAAGGAGATAATCCACTTTCAGCTCAGGGATTGGGATTATCCTATCAGTTTTTGACATTAAAGGAGCAAAGAGATTTCTTGAATCTTTTGACAACAATAAAGATGATTTATAGTGTGACAAAAAAATAAAATAAAATAAATAAAATAGTTAAAGATTTTACTTGCATGTCTATTAAAGAGTGATTTTAAATTTGTTGAAACCTTTCAGAAAGCAAGGTTAAATGAGCTGAAATTAATTTTGTAAGTAAATGCTATTTAAAAATTCAGCTAACCACATTCTAACAACAATAAAAATTTAATAAAAGTAAATATTATAAACAAGATCAAATAAACTTCATGTTCGTTAAATACTCACTAATAATATATATATAAAAAAAAAGAATTTCAAGACAGTTTAAGGATGAAGTCTGTTAGATCTCAGCCCATCTTCTAGACTAAGTCTCATTTAAATCTCACCATATCCAATATTGATAAATTTCTGTTATCTGTTAAACAATGACTCAGGATTGATTGTTATGCAAATCTTACTTGACCAGGTTAAAGAGATTGGAAATTCACACAGTTAAATATCAAGGTAATTTTAAGGATGCACAGAACTTTAAACAATCATAATGGCATTTGAGCATATCAGAGAGAATACAAAGAAATCAAGAAGTGTAATTTTACATTCATATCAATATAAAATTTATAATTACTTTTCTTTTTATTAAAGAATTCTAATATTTTTCTTTTCTCTTGATGAGATTGATTGGCAAATAAAGCATAAGATTTGAAAGAAATCAAAACTCAAAGGTTTTACATTTAGATGAGAGTAAAGTTGCTGAATAATTGGCCAATGGCTAATTTGTGAGAAATTATAAACTATTTTCATAACCAGTTAAAGTACAGGAATTTTATTGAAACACATCAACAACTGTATGAATCATCAAAAATAAACACTTCTTTTATTCTTGTATTCTTTTATAACAAACTATGAATCAGCTGAGATTGATTTAATTAAGAATTTCTTCAACAAATGAAAACAATTGTAACTTTGCAATAAATATTTAGTGAACAAGTTCATCCTTTTGTTGCCTATCTCAAGCCAAAACAAAAGATGTAATTTCATCTTCACCTATTAAAATGTTTTTCTGAATGTACCTACTGATAATCAGAGAACTATGTGCAAAACCATTTTTGAAACAGACAGAATTATCTCAGCATATAACAAATACTATTTAAAATAGAATTTTCCTTTTAATCCAAAGTTTACAAAATTAATCTTAATGATGAACCAAAAAATTTGACCAAAAAGACGAAGTAAAATTCAGATTTGTTCTGGATTTTTCTAACAAGCAGTCAAACAATCTGCATCAATTCCAGTTTTTGGCAAATTCTTACACCTATCAAACAAAGAAATTTTTAATCTAAATAGACCCAAAATAATAGCATTGGTTCCATTTTATTTTTTTTAGTATAATCCATTGATCTCCAAACTTTTAAGTACACAGGCCATATCACATATTTTGCATATTTTCATATGGTAAAAAAAAAAAAAATCAATTTTATAAATGAATGAATAAAACTTTAAAACAAATGAATAATTTTAGTTTGGATCATTTTTGTTTTACCATTAACCTGATATTCAAAATAAAAGAGAATTGTTACAATTATAAAGAAATAAAATGTTGTGGCCTATGGAAATAGTTTGGAGACACCCTGACCTAAAACAAAGTGAATAAATATATTATCAAATATAAATTATCAAAACGAATATTTCAAGATGGTGCAGACCAGGTGAAATGTTGCTCACTCTTGTAATCTATCTTTTTCAGAAATTTTCAATCTATTTAGTTTTGCCAATGAATATGCACACAAAAGATGGTAAATTTTACAAGCATTGAAAAACTGAAATATGACCTGGTTTTAGATTGGCATTTTTTCCTTCTTTTGATGGTTAAGAGAGTTACCAAATGAATACTGGAACCAGAACTGTAAAGATTCCAGCAAATACAAATATTTGTTAAATGATTATCTGAAACAATATGCTATGTACCTGATGAAAACAGTAAGTAATTAATAATTACCGATTAAGTGCAACAAAAAAAGTAAACTGACCTAAGAAGATCCTTTGAAGAAAGAAAAGTGAGACGGTGCACCTTTACTTTCCTCTAGAATAGACAAGTGTTCAGTTATTTTTTTTAAACAACTCTTCTGTTAGTAAAGATGCACCAAACATTAGAGAAGGAATAAAACTTAAATATAGTAGATATAAAAACAATAACAAAGATAATGACAATAAAAAAAAAGCAAAAAAAAAACATTGAATATAAACAGCAACTTGCCTCAAAATCACAGACAAAAGACTGCACTGGAATAATTTTAAAATAAAGTCTAAAGGAAGAAATCAGATTATGTTCATATTTCATGGACATGGCCTCTGAAAATTAAAGAATCATTGTTTAATTTGCACCTTAAAATATTCTCCAAATATGACATCTTATCTTTAAAAAAAAAAAAAAAGGAGAGAGAATGATTAAATATACACAAAAGAAATGTGAAAAGTTCTCAGCTCAACCCACTTCCTGAAATCAATATTCTGATGCTTGATCATTGAAATGCCGACTTTGGGAAGTGGGTTAGGAGGAAAGTTTTTTAACACCCTACCCGGTATTCAAAAGTGGATTCTTTTCTGCCATGAAGATAAGCAGAACTGTTCAAGTTGAAAGAAACTGAAACAGCGTGGAAAGAGGTGACTATATGAACAAAGCAATCATAGGGGTTGGGGGTTGAAATAGTGAGATGAAAGTAAGAATTCTGGAATGGGTCAGGAAACTAGAAAGGGTGGGATCAACTGGATAACCTCTGATCACTAAATGCTAAAAACAAGTCAGAAATATTTCAGACAAGTGTGCCTTCTGTTGCTAACCTTTCCTTGTCCTGTGCTAGTTATTCATGTCTCCTTCATTATTATATATATATATATATATATATATATATATATATATATATATATATAATAAAGATATTTATGCATTGATGTGAAACTGTGTGACATTTGTGACAGGGTTGTTATTTGTCATATTTAGATATATATTTGGGTTTTTTGTGTAGTTATTTGCCACCTTACCTTGACTGTACCATAATCAGCTATTTCTATTGGTTCAGGGACAGCGAGTGGAGCCTGGAGACGGCCACTAGTGGGCATGTTTCGGGCGTTGGTAATATTTCGTGTGATCACCTTCGCCACAGGTTCATATTGTTTCCTATTCAAAGGCTGAAGTTAACAAAACAGGAAGAACACAATAAACCAATGCAATCTGGGGTTAGAGAGGGCGGCGAAACAGCATCACAATGTTAATAAGAGTTAATTGAACAAAATAAAACAGCAGATGACATCCACTAGTAATAGTAGTAGTAGTGGTGGTAGTAGTAGTAGTAGTAGTAATAGTAGTAGCAGCAGTGATGGTGGTGGTGGTTGTAGTAATAGTAGTAGTTATAGTAGTAAGGAAGGACTCCTCTGTTGTTAACAGGGGTGATGATGGGTAGTGGTGCTAATAGTGTGGTCATTTGGATTGTACCAGACATGAGGGAATCAGTTAGATAGAAAAGATAGCATGCAACATGTTTCCATAGCAACTGGCACAACAAGCTTGACATTATCTTTCTCCTCCTCCTCCTCTTCATCATCATCATCAAAAGACATTTTAAAAACTTAAAAAAAAACTTAAGTTGATAAATTAAGAACTAAAGTGTCTACTTATGAAAGTATCTTACAAAAAAAAAAAAAATAATGGAATGTGCATGTATAAGAAAATGATAGGAATATTCATAATTTCTTATTTATGATTGATGAAGAAGAACTTTAATAAAAAGAACCAATAGGGAGAAATATACAATGAGTAAGAAGGAAGAAGAAACAAAAAGATCCAATCAGAAGAGAACAAATAAGTTCAGTGATAGGAAGAAGATGGTTAAAAACAGCAAAAAAATGTCACTTCTTTGTATTCAGTTATGACAATGATGAAAGTAAAAAAAGGAAAAAAAAAAAAAAAAAAAAAGAGAAATCTGAATTGACAATTAATACAAAATCAATATAATATCAAATAAGAAGACAAAATCTTATGAACAGTGAAAATGTAATTGCAATTGGTAAATAAATGATCCAGGATTAGTTTTTAAATATTCATTTTTTTTTCCAGTTAAAGAGAAAAAAAAAAAAAAAAAAAGAGAGAAATCCCCAAGAACAGTTTCATATCAGAGATTTGAAAGAATCCTAGCAAATAAAACTTAGCAACATGGATTTTTTTCACAGGACTGTTTATTAAATAACTTGCTATGCTTCTATTGTAATCAAATGTTAAAGTATCTGAAGTATAAAAAGAGATAAGGAACAGTGATCAGAATGTGTGATAATAAAGAATTTAAAATTTAAAAATGTATGTACTGTATATGCAAAAAATTAAATAAATCATATATTTCTGACATCTTATTAAGAAACAGTTCATCATTGCAAATCACTGAAAGATCATAAAATCAATTTGTTTTTCAGACAAAGCAAAACAGATATAAAAATGACAGAATCATGTTGCTGTAGAAAAAAATAAAAATCAAACTTAAAAAATTCATTAAAATATTTCAATATTGTCTGAAATATCAAAACAAAATTTATGCTTTCTTTTTTTTTTTTCTTCAGTCACACCTCAGACCTCCTATACTTTTGAGTTTCTCTAAATGTTTCATTTTTAACAAACATGTTCAGACAAATTTTCATTTGTTACTTCAATACTGTGACCTATAACTTCAAATTCTCACAAATATGCACACACAGGTTCAAAGTATTAGATCTAAATCTAAACTTATTTAGAAATGAAACTTTGTCTGTGTGTGTGCGTGTGTCCGTTACCTATAGATTCCGAAACGGCTGAACTGATTTTCTTGAAAATTTACACAGTTGTACTATAAGTGTCTGCGAGTGTTCTTAACTAGGTTTTGTGTTGAGGTACCCCCCAAATAATTTCGAAAATCGAAAAAAAATCGGGTTATAGAAGGAGTGGTCTGATTTTAATCAAATTTGATACACTCATAGACAAAGACATAAGAAACGATATTCAGAAGTTTCAAGGTTGCAGTTCTTACAATAGTGCAGAAAATTGATAATATATATAAAAGGCAAGATGTTTGTGTGTGTATCTGTTTATCTGCCTGTATGTCTGTATTTTTCAGCCCTTTTATTTTAGTTTTTGCTTCGGGTTTGGCTCTAAGTAGGTATAATTGTAGTTCTTAGTCTCAGCCATGATACCATTTACTCAGAGGACTTATTTAGCCTTCAAAATTCAGTTTACGATGAAAAAAACTTATTTGATATCAATACGAGGAAATCAAAATTTGACTTGCATCCATTCATTTTTCTTTCAGTCTACGGTTTCAGTCTACGGTTTCGCTTTAATTGGAAACAACTATGGCTTTTTAGTCTTTCGTGCCAACGTCCAAAGAGTCTGAGCTCCAGGACCATGGATTAGTTTTAAAGCTTTCATTACACCTGAGCAATGCCGGGCTATACTGCTAGTTAATATTAATTTTAGAACATAAATTTAAAAACTATTACTTTATAATCTTAATAATATATACTGGGTAATTGAAATGTCTTAACAAGAATCTATTTACTGTACCTACAAGCACCTTAAAGTGCATATTTACCTTCTCAATAAAAGACACTGCAAAAAAAAAAAAACAACTCAGATTGCATACAAATCTGAAAAAATAAAATCAATCTGTGATTGCATATAGGTGCAAGCAAGATGGACAGAAAAAAATTCTGTAGGTACAGTAGGTTAAGGAATTTTGTACATAGCAGCTTATTATTTTTTAAGCACAAGGAATTGTTCTGACACATGTAGCATCCCAAATTGGACAATAGATGAAAAGTAATGTTTCAAAATGGATCAGGGTTTTCAAAGTAACCATTATTTACTCATGGTGCCTTGTACCCCTAGATGGTTATCAATTTGCTAAGAATATAAAATTTTACTGTCACTTTCCTTAAATTAAGTTTATTCAAAACTATAAATTGAAACCTAAAGCAGTGTCTTTTTCTATATATTTTTCTTTTTACTATATAGTCACAAACATAAAATTAATAATTTCTGAAGTTATATATATACTGGGTGCGATGGGCAAATTGTCGCCTTTTTATTTATTTTTTTATGTTAGCCCATGCACATTGTTTTCTTGTATTTTGTCAACTGCACAGTAAAGTATGGTCTGTTGGGCACCATCTGAGAAAGAAAGAGCACCATAACATAATTGACTCTGCTAGAAATTTGGAAATGGCATGCTGTACTGTTTAGCACTCATACAAAAAGCTCCAATACAAACATTTCAGAGTGTTTGGGTGTCAATACAGAGAATTCGGAAAGAGTTGAATGAATTCAATGGTGATCACAGCAGTATGGCAGTTTGTAAAACTCACTCTGATCATTCTAAAAAGAAAAGAACTCCCGAATTTGTTGATGAGGGTCTCAGACTTAACAAGGAAGAACTCAGACAATTTCTGTGACCTCATCACACTTACATCAGGCCACCTAATTCCCCTGGTAGAAACCCCCTTGATTATATGTGAAATGCAGTTGAGTGAGAGACCTTTTGTAAGCCCAAAGATGAACTGAAGGCAAGGGTTATGGCAGCATTCACCAACTTAAACAAGAGTTGAAGGAGATTCTGAAATGGTTTAGAGGCAATGGTTGAAGCAAACAGTGATTTTATTGAATAAATTTACTCTTTAGTATTTCAAGTTATTTTTGTGAAGTTTTGGTAAATATATCTGCTAAAATGACATGTCAGTATTATTTTTATTTTTAGTATAATTTAGACCACAGTTTATCCATCACACCCTGTCTGTGTGCGTGTATATGTATTTGTTTGTTTGAACATTATTTTTAATTGATACTCGTTTTTGAGTAGATATTCTACTTTTAATTTAACAATATATATATATATATATATAATTCTGCCAGCCCAAATATTTATGAAAAATTTTGTTAGGAAAATATATGTCATTCAGTAGGATTTGAATCTGGGACCCCTAACTGTGATGCTATTAATTGATCTGATGCATCTTAATCACTCAACCAAACAAAATTTCTCATTCATCTCTCTCATTATATATATATATATATATATATATATATATATATTCACGTATGCACACATCTTTCATGTAAAAAAAATTTTTTTTTCCACTAGTATCTTTCAAACATTAACTCGGCCTTCAGATATATATATAAATATATATTAAATCATTTAAAGCTTTTACTTAATTTTATGTCAAACAATAAAACATTAATAGTAGACTTGCAGTAACTTATTTCTGTGTATGAATTCAACTGTTCTCTGGAAATGGCACAGATTTTTGGTTGTTTTTAAGTTATCGTTAGAGTACTACTCCATCTCCCCTGACTATCATTTCTGCATTATAGATAAAATAAACTGGATTTATATTTTTCCTAATGCACAAATAATATTGATTCCACTTTGATTATTGATTCTTTGTTTAGAATTAGTGCTAACTACAGCAACTATCACATGTAGATTACCAAGTTGTAAGTCTTTTAAGGCAAGTTTCTAATATTGATTCTATATTGAAAGTATGCATTTTTAGTCATACTTTGGAATTTAAAGAATAATAGCTAAAGCTTATCATGAAGCTGGATTATTATTCACTTTATTTGTGTGTTTTATTTGTTTTTTTTTTTTTGATAAGCTTAAAATTATTTTAGCATTGGCTTATTATTGTTTTTATGACTTGTTTAATTCTCTATTGCTATTACCTTTTATCCCAACCAGACAATAAGAAAAAAAAGTGGCAAAACAACAAGTTTGTGTTCTCCTTAATCCTTGTTTCCATTGTAAAAGGTGAGCTCCCAACTTGTGAGATGTAAGTCTTGTTGGAATCTACTACTAAGTCTATGAATTTCTACTGATTGCCCTCAAGGATGAAGAGGTTCTCCATCAAGAGAGTCGCTCTGTTAAAAACCAACAGTAAAATAAATGTTTTAAAATTATATATATATAACTATCAGAATATCAACCCAAAAAACAAAATAGAAATTCTTCCCTTCATGAGAACAATGCTGAATACATGCATGTTATTTTATCCATAGGTTATTTTATTATCAGTGAGAATGTTATTCTTTGGGATTATAATTTATTGCAATGATTACTATTCAAAACATATTTTGGGAGGTTCCTTTCTTATATCTTAATAAGAATAGTCTTAAAATATGAGCAGCTTTTTATTATAAAAAAAAAAAATAAATAAAAGAGGGGGTTCAATTTTTAAAAAATCAACAGTGAACAAAATCAATTTTAAAAAATGTTTTGTTTTTTTAAATAGTTACTTTTTTTTATTTTTGGTATTTATGCTTTTAAAACAACAAAAGTATCTTCCAAGAACAATGATTTTTATATAACTTGTAATTTTGAAATATGTTAATATTAAGTATTTAGACTACTGATTACATTACAGCTTTCCATTCACTGAACTTTCTCAGTTACGGAGAAAGAAGCAATACAAAAAGAAAACAGTTTCTATGTAGTGCCTATAAATCCTCTCCTTTTACTATTAAGAACAGTAAAACATAAGTAAAAAAATGGTAGCAGATATACAGACAGGACCAACTGATTACACCAGTTGTCATGCAATATTTGATATGCAAGATTACTCTCCAATCTTTTTGTCTTTTTGGTTATTTTTCTAATCAAAGAAGTCTGCGCATGCTGCAGTCTACCATAGATCAAACTTATACAATTTAGCATACAGTTTTTATATATTACAGACAGGACTAAGCATTTCTACTTAGTGTTTAGATATGACTTTTTCCCTATGCTCCTTAAGTTTCTCTTTTCAATAGTTAATTTGCTTATTCTTTTCAATATTTTATGGAGATGTTTGCAAATTTTACAAGCACTATCATAAAAGAGAGAGAAACGTCTTCTTTCTAAATAGTTTGTACACCTGAGAAAGTCCATAGAATGGATTAACCACAAAATATAAACCAAAAAAGAATGAGATGAATAATCCAAACGAGTCTTGGAACAATGATATATTATTAATTAACAAGTGAATTAAGAAGGCATGACAAAAAACAGTTATGCTAGTGCCAAATGTTAAGTCATGAAGTTTAATAAAAGTTTGCATTACAACATTTAATTAATCAATGAGCCAATGAAATCAAAATGCAAGACTAAACAAAGCTGGGAGTGAGTGAAAATGGTTGGGTGGCAGTGATAAAAGCCAACAAAATAATTTGCAAATGTGGAATAATAATCTGATAACAACAAAAAAATATCTGCAACCAATTCAGTCTTTTGCTTAAAACCATGAACTTCTAAATGTATTTGACTATCAATTCTTTCAAACATTATAAAGTAAAAGAGCCATTTGATAGAATGGGGAGGAAGCAATCAACCAGTAATTTAAAATATTTTAGCCACTAATAATGATTTCTCATAGGTAGCACTTTTTGTAGTTTTGATAGGATACTCAGTAGTACAGACAGTGCTAAATAACACAATAAAAAATGTTACAAAACAATTGTATGCTGCTGTCTATGTTGGTTTGGAAATAGTACTAATTGCAAGGGAATGACATTTCATGTCATCTTGAAAATGTGTGTGCGTGTGTGTATTTGTATATTTAGGCAGTAAATTCTTTTTTTAGCATGTCAGAATAAATAAATTGCAAACATAATGTGTGCTTATTTTTAATAAAATCTGTTTGTACTCATGAATAATCTTTTGCATATTATAATCGAAAGATTTAAGAAATATGCTGTAACATTTAGGGAAATTTTATTATCCATTTCTCAATATTCCCAAGTCCTTTCAATCACCTTCTGAGATCATCTTCAGAGGTGCACAAAAAATAACTGCAAAACTGTGTTGCTAAAAACTGCTTTAATTTTTTCTTTTTGCTTCAAATGAAATAGTTAACAGTTATGCTTAGTGCTCGTTAGAATGTGAAAATTATCTACTATGGAATTTGTTTTATGTTGTAATGTCATGCCTGTATTAAAGCATGAAAAAATTCAATTCAAGTCATCTACAACAACATTTCTGTCTACATTCACAATATAAAAAAATAATTAACAACACAACTATCCTACACTAAAACAACAAATGCTACAGTTCCTTGAGGCAATATTTATTAAAAAAAGCAGTCACTTAATAGAATCAGCTATGAATACTGTAGTAATGTTCTAAAATGTTTATAAAAAGAACAGTTTTTCATGCTTTAATATGTGCATGACAGTGACATTACAACATAAAAAAAATTCCACAGCAGATAATTTTCACATTCTAATGAACTGATGAAATTTGAAGTAAAAAGAAAAAAAAATTACAATAATTTTTAGCAGCACAGTTTTGTGGTTATTTTTTGTTACTATAACTTACACCACTGAAGATGATCTCAGGAGAGTGAAAGTACTTGGGAACATTGGAAAATGGATAATAAAATCAACTGTAAAAGTTACAGCACATTTCCTACATCTTTCAATTATAATACACAAAAGATTATCCATGAGTATGAATGAATTTATTAAAAATAAGCAAATATAATGTTTGCTATATATATATATATATATATATATATATATATATATATATATATGTATATAAATCTTATGTATAAAGAAGGGGCTTGTAATATTGATAAAATAAATATGAATTATTATATTCCATAAAGCTTATTCAATAAAGATAAATATTTTCATCTAATATTAAAAGTAAGATTTAAATGACTAAATAAATCACTTACAATTTATCTAATGACGAAAATTAAAAATTAATTATTAAAATAATGATTCAAATACATTTTGTTTCAATTGAATTTATTACAAGAAGCCCATAAGATATACTATGAATAATTAATGCTATACTGATTAGGTATTAATGATACCGAGTAACTGAGAATTAATTATAAAAAAAGCTTCTGGGGATTAAACTGACGTTCATTAAATTTTTTTATCCATTAATTAATTAAAAAAGAAAAAACAGTATATCAATCAAATAATATGAAATTACGAAATATTTTCTTAAGTCTATTCTCAACTAAATTTGGTTAAAATTTCAATTTAGAACAGGAAAATTTCAAAACATTTGAGCACCATCTGAGAAAATGTAAATAAAAGTGCATAGAGAAAGAGTAGCAGAGTGGGGTGGAACATTCAGGCTGAAAACATTTCTTCATCTTTGTAACATTTAACTTCTATTGTGATAAAGCAAAGATTTAGCTAATTTTTTATTGCAGAAGAGCAAACAAAAGATAGAAATATTTTTACTGGTGGCAAAAATAAGAAAATAAGAAGGATAAGCTAAACAAAAAGACAGATGGAAAAAATATTTAAATTTTGTATTTCAGAAGCATAAATCTAAAACAATGTACTTTTTAGTTGACATGAATACATTAAGTATTAATGTTATTGTATCTAGAAAATTTTATATTTGCAAATATACACTAAGCAAGAAAGCTCAATGAAAACTTGTAGAATAGAAGAAAATGGCCCATGTTCTTTTAAAAGAAATTTGCGTATTGAGCCAATAGATTTTTCAGTGGAAAAACCGAACAACTACGAAATCATTTTTCCTGAATGCATCATGTGATGCAAGGGACAAATAGACTTGAAAAAATTTTTGAATCTGTTAACAGTTCAAATATATACTGTCACAAGTAATTTTAAAAAAGGGAATGCTTCTCACACAATATGATAAAGTCAAATTTGTATTTCCTTCAATATATTAGATAATCTGTAAAAGGGAAATAAATAAAAATTCTCTTTCTTGATAGTAAAGATCTTCAATGAAGAACAAAAATTAAATCTGAATGTAAATGCTCAAACTTACAACTAAATTTAATAGAGAAACTCTTTAATATTGCTTTGTAGGAAATTGAATTTAAGAAAGTCCAAGATAACAATACTATCAAAGGAAAAAATTGCATGTACAAAATGACTAAATTGGTAAAAGAAACTAAATAACATGTAATTTAAAATTAGTTAGCCAAATCTTATTTTCATTCATATGCTCAATGAAAAGACAGCAATCTTGAAATTGCTTTCCTTGAGAAAATACATATAGATGCATTTGCCCATATTTCTGGAGTTTAAAATCAAACCCAGACAATAAAAAAGGAGATGAATGGCATTTAATTGCTCAATATAATCTTTAGTTTTGTAGAAATATCCTCAAATAGAAAAGAACTTCATCAATGAGCCTTTAAAAATGAAAGAAAACTGTTAAACTTCTTAGAACTTAAGTGAAATTGACAGCATGAAATAATATTTGTGAAATAACTAAATAGCCTAAAATGAAGTAATGATAAAGTGAGATTTAATACTAAGGAGAGGTTTCCTATCAAAAGTGTGAATAAGCAGGAAACACAGGATAAAACAGTTGCAAGAACAACATTGTTAGACAATACCTGCACAGACCAGCAGGCACAGTTGGCAGGAAAGGTGCCAGAGAAATGTCCAGCCACTATCCAGGGTCGCTGAAGAAAAGACGGGTGACCTCTGACCCACGCAAAACAATGAGCAAAACAGTGGATGCCACGATGAAACTGGGACTGAAGAAAAACAAACAATAGGAAAGCACAAAATAGAAGAAATCAAAGTATATATATATATATATATATACTTTTATGAGTAACTGAATGACAAAATGGAAAAAAAATCATATGTAAAACATTTTGTCATTCAAGAGGACTCCTTGAGACTTCTAGTATAAAAAAGTCCTCTTGAAGAATGAAACATTTAGGATTTTTTCCATTTTACCCATTTTAAAAGTGATATATAGATTTATATATCATATTCTCCCATATATTCAGTAAAAAAGCAGAAAAGGATACACAGATGAGGGACAGTGGAGGAGCAAAAGAGGAAGATATACAGTGGGGAATGAGTGAAAGACAAAGAAGAAAAGTATAGGGGAACACAATAGAGAGAATTAGAGGAGGAAAAGGGAAGAAGAGGGAAACACAAGAAGGAGAATGCAAAGAAAGAGATCTATTTGTGAAGGAGAATAAAGTAGTGAAATAAACTAAAGAATTTCAAATTCTAGGCAGGATTTTCTGATCTAATAATGGTATAAATTCAATGCCCCCTGGCACTTTAGACCACCATTTATCATCTTGCCCATCACGCTTTGCTGCAACATAGGAAATACAAAGTAAAGATGGTGTGGTGCAAGTTTCTCTCCATATTTCAATATAAGCATAAACCTAAAATAAATGGAAAATGAGATAAAAAAAAAAAAACAAACAAACAAAAAAAAAACAGAAATAGTTTGTAATCTTTATAAACAATCAATGAGACTACAAGATTATACAATGGTAGAAAGATAAGTGCAAAAATCTAGACAGATCAAAACATTAAAAGTCTTCATAAGTAAAAAAAAAAAAAATCAAGATTGGGGGGGGGGGATTAATTCACAGCCATGACTAGCACTCTCCATTGATAGGCAAGAAATATATCAACTAAATATTCTCTTTCCTGAACTTTATACTGTAACAAATATATGACTAAATCTTTTTAAGTTTATCATTAAAAATATGACTTATGAGAAGAAACTAATTTAATTATTCTCAGAGAAAAAAAGCAGTCAATTCTTAAGCATGTCACAAGTGTAAGGGCAAATCTTATAGACCCGAATTAATATATCAAATCCTGGTTGGGTAAACAGTGTCAGAATAAGGTAAACTAAGAAACTATGTTCACAGGTAATAAATGTTGACAATCTGTGCATTTATTTTATCATTTTCATTACTTTATCTGACTAAATTAATAACAATTTCTATCTTTTTCCCTTCAGTTCTGTTGACTCCAAGGATGTCAAAAGAGTTTTGCATTTTTATCTATAAAGTTTCACCGGGAAGAAGGAGAAAAAGTAGAGTTATATGTTCTATATAACCAGTAATATTGATAAAGAAATGAATCTTGAATAGATCAGATTTTCTACATTAAACTGAAACTGTGTGTAGTCACTCAAAATCCCCCAAATTACCTCTCTCTCTCTCTCTCTATATATATATATATATATAAATGAGTTATGTGTGTGTATATATACACACACACACACAAAAGTAATGACTATGTAAAACTGAGATATTAAATAAATGTAATTTCATCATTTATATTTATTACATGTGTTTTTTATTTTATCCAATTAAGCATTTCTTGCTTGAGTATTAAAAATTAATATTCAATACTAAGTCAAATTTTGAAAAGGTAACAATTTCATCTTTTTCTAATCTGTTCCCCACCCCAAATTTTATAGATAAATGATTGTTTTATGAATGGTTTTATAATTAAATTATTCAAATAAAACCATTTGTCTGTTCTGAATGTAGTAACTACCTGAGTATTTATCTTACACATTGGGACTAAAGAGAAATAAGCAATGTTGATATTTTTAACATCTTGTAGGGAAGGATGTGTGTTGTGGTGCAGTGAATGTTGGCACATAATGAGAAATCAGACAGCCAAGTTCGAATTCCAGTTGAATTCTTTGCATTCACTTATGCGCAAATACCCTGGGAAATGTATTAATCTGTCTTTTCCCTCCAGTTATGGGTTAAATAACAGAACAGATTGGGTTCTATAGCCTTGGATGGCAACCAGTCTACTGCAGAAAGTAATGGCAATCTACTGTGGGAAAATCTTGTCTAGTCAGTCATGTCTCTTTCGAGACATGATCGCCCAAGTGTATCACATATGGCACTTAACTGACTGACTGAAGAAATATATATTTTAATTTTTAAACAAATCATTTTTTTTAAGTTTATAAAATCCATTCTTAAGTCAGTATTGAATCACTTTATCAGTATCTATATGAAATTGGAATGAATATATATATATATATATATATATAAATAAACACAAACAAATACACTTACTACTAAGCTTCATTAAATTTGGTATAGTATGATGAAAACAGGTTGTATTCATATTTTATCAATTTTTTTAAGTGGAGATGGTCTGTTTACCTTAAAAGTCAGGATTTAAAATTTCTTGGTTTCACCCAAACCTAAAAACTAAACACCAGAAAGAAATATATAACTAAGTTATCCAAGTTCCTCTCATACACTTTCACAATATCAATTTTTATTGTATAATTGAATTTTAAAAATATTTTAAAGCATTAACTGAAATTAGTAAAAAAAAAAAAAAATAATAAAAATCACAAAAATTCTATTTCATCTTATGAAAAAAACAAAACAAAAAAAAAATCAGATTCTACAGCAACAAATTCTATCATTTTATAAACTTTGTAGAAAAAATAAACAGGTTTTCATTTTAAATGTGGCAAAGGAGATATTGTATCCCAAATTATTTTCAAGAACAGATATTAATGCAGAGATTCTAATCAATGCTAGAAGTCTACTTATTTGAAAACTTTCACATATCTTTACTGTTAATTTGACAGTATTTCACATTGTTCATGGCACTTAAATTCTGTTTGATAAACCCACAGAATTTTTTCCCTAAAAGAACCAAGTGGATTTATCAATTGAACTCCACAACATGGTTATAAAATGATCTTTATGGTGCTCTTTTAAAAAGGAAGAATAAATGGCAACAATAAGTGGGAGGAAAATGGAATTGGCAAGTCACTTTCTCAAATTATTGTCCTCATCACTGATTTTTCATTTGCCATTAATATTGTAAGAAATGGTATCTATCCTACAGCTTTTGGCATTTTGTCTCTGTTATATCATGGTAGTCAACTGGAGATATAAATAAAAAAATAAAAAATAAAAAAAAATGAAAAGTGACAAATCATTTGAAAATGAGCAATTGCACACCACCACTACTGCTACTGTTGGTATATGGAATGACTGGGTTTGGCAGGACACTGATACTGTCAACAATGAAGAATCATTACCATTCCATGAGTTTTGACAACTGAATTCATTGCTTTTGTTGTGAGCATAGCATTTTGAGCTAACCATTCTACAGCCTTCTTCAGGCATACAAGCTGTACAGAAAAATAGACATCTTTTTTACAGAAAAAGTGGGTAAATAGAAAAGAATAATGGCTAATATATTGCTCAGTTCAAATCATTCCCAGCAACAAGAGCCACATAGATAATATACTTAATAATTGCATAATATAAATGATTCTATATTATGAGTAATCCTCAGTTCCCTCTATACTGAACAAAGCAAACCCCTCTGTATTGAAATTTAAACTGTTCCACTTTTTCCATAAGAGGCTGTAGGATGGATGAGCTGAAGAAATATACTAGCAAATACAACACAAAGAATGAGTTCAATAGTAATGAACAACCAATGGAAGGGCAAGATGATAGACTGACCAAGGTATGCTTACATTTCTTACATAAATATTTGCATATCAAAGCATTAAGACTTGAAAAGTTTGAAAATAAAATTTTAAGCTATTTTATTTTAAAATAAATGTTACACTACAAAATCTACAAATTGGGATTTTATTTTTGTTACAATTTCATTATTCCACTTAATATCTTTTGAAAAGCTATCAATACTAAAATAGATACTTGGTACCTAAAAGTTCAAATTTTACAATGCAGACAATCTAATAAATAAACTTCCACAATGATATTTAACAAAAAGAATTTATGATAAACATGAAGAAAACAAAACATTATGTAATTTGAAAATGTCATTATTGTCAATGATTGTTTGGACAATTGATCTCTGTGTTTATTGTTATCACAAAATGTTAGTCAATCCACTGGTCAGTTTTTTTCCAAGTATACAGTCTATACAGGATGTGGATTTAAAAAAAAATTCAGTAGTGACAATGTGAGGATTAGCATCACTGATTGTATCAATAATTTACCCTCATTTTTTTTTTTAAGCAATAATAATAAAAAAAGGACATTGACAAAGACTACTTGTAAAAAAAATGATTGAGACAGACCCTCTCCCTACTCCTCCATTGATATAAATTTTTCACCTGAGGAAGGCTAATGAATGGATAAGCTGAAAGGTGGTCATCAGAAGGAAATGAAGAGATCAGTAGCCAAAACAATTCATGAAACAAAAGATGGTCATTATTCTCTAAAATGATGCTTTGTAAGAAAACCATTTTGCTTGTTGCCCTGTTAATAAGACTAAAATCTGTTAAAGATATTTGTAGATGTCAAATATTAAAAAAAAAAAATCACAAAACTTGTGCTTTTACAAATAAAAGCATCATAAGGAAATTCAGCTTTTATTTTATTTTTTATTTATTTATTGCTGCCATCCTTTTCATATATGAGGTACTTGTCAAAATAACTAGCCTCAAACGTGTAAAAAGTGATATATATATATATATATATATATATATATATATAGGAAAGAATATTAATAAAAAATTTTGAATTTAAAAATGTACTTTTTTTGGACAGTATTTGTTTATTTTTATTATTGTATTTTATATTTCAGACCGCCCTCGGTCCTTCATCAGAAACGAGTGATGAAGGACCGAGGGCGGTCTGAAATATAAAATACAATAATAAAAATAAACAAATACTGCCCAAAAAAAGTACATTTTTAAATTCAAAACTTTTTATTAATATTCTTTCCTATACATATTAAGACAGTATACATGGATCATCACTATGTTATATATATATATATCTTAACCAGACTTTTAGTGATATGTGAAAAACTCAAATTCCCAGATATCAATTTCAAACAATGAGTTCAATAAACAAATTTAATTAGTGAAAAAGGTTAAACAGAATGATGAACTTAAACCAAAATATTATATGAGAACTTTCATGTAAATACATACCAATCACTTAATATTAAAATATAAAAGGATGTTAGACATTTTCTATTATGTTCTCATCGGTAATGCCATTTACTTATTACTCATTTTAATATGAATAGAAAAAATGCCAATTATTAAATATTCAATTTAAAGTAGAAATTATAGGCTTCCAAAATTCTCAAGGATTAATTTGATATGCAAAATAAGAAAATAGGTTAAATTTTGCAGAATAATGACACCTCAAAACTGAGAGTTAAGAGGTGGAAGTTCATTGTTTAGTTAATCTTCTATACAAGGATAAAACTTTTCTGAAATTCTTAAGTCTTAATGATTATATTGAGCTAAAAAGATTCTTTTTAAAAACTAACATTTTTTTATATTCATAAACCACAGTACAGTGCCTCTCAAATTAATTTTGGTGATTGTACATCATAATTAGATGTGGTACAAAGAGAAGCTTGAGACTTATTGACATAAATAGCTTTGTTCACAATATTAAACTACCTCCAATTAGCTTGAAAACAGTTTTTTTTCAGTCCTTCTTACATGAGGTTTTTGATTTTTGTCAAAATGTATTTACAAAATATTGATAATGCTGTCAAAAAAATCTGTTCAAAAAAATAAATTACAAGATTTGAATGAAACATTGACCCAATTATAGTAAAACAACAGATCACTAACAGTGTTAAAAGAACCACCAAAGAGCGATCACAAGAAAACAACAACACCACTAAGTATGACTGAAAGCAATAAACACCAGAAGCCGAGATATATATATATATAGAGAGAGAGAGAAAGAGAGAGAGATGCGATGCCACCAGAAAGATTGAGCCCCAAAAAGATGATTGATGGAAACAAAGCAATTAGCTAAAACAAACACAGATAAATGTCAAGAGGAACCTGAAATGGGGGTTGACACGTCCAGTTTAACCCCCACAACAGTACAAATTATTAATGTGTTTGCTGCAAGCAAATACATTATTAGTATTGATCCCTTTGTTTTTAATATATGAGAAAATGCTGAAAAGTTCTTAGTTTGACAAAGAAGAAATTTCAAAAAAAGATTCTGATGTTTGGCCATTTGGTTAGATTTTGGGAAGTGTGGTTGACCAAGAATTTTTCAACACATCCTCTCATATTTTGTACACTGAATTTATCTTAGAGTAGTTTTTTTTTCATTTATTAAAACTAGAAAACTCTTTATTGAAATCTAAAAGTGTTCTGTTTTATCATTGCACTTATTTAGCTATTTTGCTGAGAGTTTGACAAATATCCCATGAAAGTAAGTACATAATTTTTATAGCTATTACATAAGAAAAATCATGATTGGTTCAGTAATTTTGAAGCTGAGTTCAATATAATTCTGTTGTTGCTTATCTTAATTGTGTTATGCTGATTTTACTTTGATTTTGTTAGGCATCAACAGCAAACACATGTGCATTTTCCTCTAGAAATGACAATTTCCTTATAAAAATGCTAACAAATAAAGTAGTTTTCAGTGGTAGAAAGAATGACAAGACAGGCAGGAGGAGCTCTCTTTACTCACTTAGAGAACATTCCTTTGGAGGCAAAAATATCCAGAAGCAAATGACCAACAGACAAATGAAGAGAGAAAGAGAGAAGAAACAAGACAACAACTACACCACCAACAAGAAAACAACAACTCTTTTAAGAGGAACACCTTAAAATAGACCAAAAGATCTGTGTTGTTATACAAACAGCTAAAAAAAAAAAACAATTAAAAAAAAAAAAACAAAAAATATATTGTTTTTATTAAAAATAGAAAAAGTGTCATTAATTACATATTTTATGGTATTTAAAGAAACACTTTTTTTTAATTGCAAAATGAGGCATCTATATTTTGTCAGATTGCTTAACTATAAATAAGTAGAAGAAAGGGTGGTCCTTACTGGTTGGTAAAGATTAGTCCTCACCCTGAATCAGGCACAGCCAAACAAAATATTTCATAGCATAGTACAGAAGCTAGTATATTTTGAAACATAATATATTGGTAATCATAAATTGAATAGGTACTGCCTTTTAGCATCATTCTGTCAACCTCTTTGGTGTGTTCTATTTAGGGGAATCAGCTACAAAATCCATCACATATACAAATATTATTCTGCTATCAAAAGAAATAGGAAATTCTTCACTGCTTCTTTTAGTAATTAGTGAACTTGCTTTAGTGTTTAAACAAATAATTTGATATTATCTATTAAGAATGTATTTCAAAAGAAATTTTTAAAAAGTCAAAATTTCGCTTATAAAAATATTAACCAGAAATACATATTCATATATATTTTTTTCAGGAAATTATTTATTTTCCTGGAAATTGTAATAAAACTAGAAGCAAATTGGTTTTCATTTGAATTTAGAAGTTAAATTATAACCATTTAACAAAGATAATTCTGTAAAGGTTCAGTTTGTTTAAAAAGGTATATTTTTAAAAAAATTACATAGTGGAAGTAATATCTAAAAGGCAGTGCTGAAAAGTTCTTTGACTAAGAAGTGATTTTTAAAAAATTCTGATATTTGTTAATTTGTTTAATTTTTTGTTTTTAAGTGAGCTAGGCACAACATTTTTCAGCACCATCTACCTATTTGCTTTCCAACATAATAGGCAAATAAATAAAATAAAGGTTTTAGTGAAACTTTACTCATTTACCAAGCAGCAAAGATGTTTGTTTTTTTTTTAATAAAAGAGTGGAAAAAATATTGAAGATGTTTAATATTACATCTGGTAATGCAACAATTTGCTTATATTTATTCATAAAAAAATATTAGATCAGTTTTGGATACTGTATATTATAATAGTTTTTTTCAGTATTCCATATATTTTCAAAGTATACTTTATAAATAACACAATGTCTGAAAGTACTCTACTAATGAGTTCTAGTTAAAGAGATATAAAAATGAGAAAAATGTATTAAATAAACATAAAAAAACTGGAAAAAGATACATAGAAAAAGGTATTGAGGCAATGAAAAAGAAAATATAAAGGAAAAGTAATGAGGTGATGGAAAAATGAAAAGAAAAAGTATTGAGAAAATGAAAAAGAACATATAAAAGAAAATACTAATATTCTGAATCTTAACTACAATATAGTGAACTGAATAAGGCACCAACTGAAATATTGTGGTAAAACAACAAAAATAAAGACAATTTTCCTGAAATATATGGAATACTGCAAATTCTAAATACATCTTTTAAAAGTTTATTAAATTGGTTATGCATTGATCCTAATTAAAAACGAAGGTTGTTTTAATTCCTCAAACTATCTTTTCTTATATAATGATACAAATATGAGTGTACAACTGTTAAACATGTTGGTTGTAAGCTTTACAAATGAAAACAATACACTTTCATTAATTTCTTTAAGGAGGTCATAGAATTTTTTAATTAAGTTTTCACATCCAAAAACTCAGGTCCATTGTTTCTTAAAAGTTAACTTTATTTTCATAAGTATTAACTTGAAATTTTTGCTGTCAGTGTTTTAATGGTATTGTTTGCTATTGAAAAGAATGGCAACTACTTTTAAAAGAATGACACAATAAGAATGTATATTTGTTTTCACTTTGTTTATTGCAATTATTGTTAAGTGCTATCAATAATTTTGACAATTTCATTTTAGATATTTTCAACTGTATTTTATGTTTAAACATCACAACCTGTCTCTTCTGGCAAACATTGCAATATAATTCAATAACTGTTTACTTATACAACTGTTTTCTCTTGTATATGCCATGATCTTTCTGGTAATTTTGTAACTAATATCTAGACTATTATGAAAGTATTTTTGTAATGTAGGAATTAACAAAACAAAAAAACTTTAGGCATTTTGAAATCATTTTTTTTTAAATTTATGAAGTGACTGACTATATAATTCTCTGATTTTTTAAAATTAAACATAAATTAAAGGTGTTATTAAATTATGGATAGAACTAAATAATGCCAATTATAAAGAAACATGAATAAAAGTCATGCTAGGAACAGGCATGGTTGCTTGGAATCAAAGACAAACTGAATGAACTGTTGCAATGCAATGTATATTCAAGTAGATTGGGAATTTTTTTCTTGAGAATTTGGCTACATATTCAATGCATATCTGTAGAATGTAAAGAGATATGCATAATGGGACTAGATAAGAATTTATGGCTGTATCAGGTATGAATAAAATAATGGAAGAGCAATTGGTTAAGTAAAAAGGGTTGATAGCAAGAATTGGGATCTAGTCAGATAATTAGGACATGTAAAGAAGAAAAAGCAATATATACATAGCGATACAGAAAGCAAATGATTTTCAAATATTAGCACATAATGTGAAAAGGCCCTTTGAAAAATTATTTCTCTTAGTTTCCAAAATTTGAAAATGATTAATATAGAAACAAAGAGAAATTGAATTTTAAACTGTCAAGATTTGACTTTATAAATATTTTATTTACTAATATCACTCATAAAAGTATGTACTTGCTTGCTTCTATAACTGGCTGATAACATAAACCAATTAAAACAAATGGAAGGAACAATTCACAAAAATCAAGTTACAAAATTAAGTAAAGAATCTATATTTCCAAAAACCTGTAAATTTTACATTTATGTATCTTCTAATTGTGGTGGGTGCAAGTAATTATTTGTTTGTTTTTAAGAATGGTATAAATTCACAGCTTTTAAGAGTAAGCATTTGCAATGGAAAAACAAAACAAAAAAAATCAAATTTCACTGGAAGTTTCACTCTTACTTTCATTCCAGATATTCTAATAAGGTAACAGTAACAAAAGCATAAAAAAGGTTGGATTTATGTCCGTTTAAAAAGTAAGAGTACAAAACATTAACAACTGTAACCAGGATTTGTTGTGAAATCAATAACAATGGACAAAAAGCCATTAACCAGGACAAGATTTATTTTTTGGCTGGAGTTTTGCCCTTGAAAAGCAATGGCAAAATTACAACTAACAAATAAATACATTTTTATTAGTACATATTACTTATAAAATTGTCAGTTTCTATAAAATTAATCATTTTAGTTTTTGATAGTAAATTCAGTTGTATGAATATAAGTATGAATATTTTGAATAATTGAAATATAGTTTATCAGATATCATTTTAAAAATATAGAATGGTATGAGAGTATTTTCATAATATAACAGTCAAGAAACTAATGAGAAAAAATATTTACTGTGAATATTAAAAAAATAAATGTACATATGGTTTTTATATTTAATTTCAGTTAAAGAAAAGGGGCATTATGGGTGGATGGCAAAATCTATGAAAACAATAGTTTATCTATGGCCTGAAGAAAGTACCTGATGTGGCAGAAATATCTTCCACATAATGGTAAGACATTAGCTAAATGAACATACCATTGTCACTGTCTTACCACTATGTGTGTATGTATGTAGGGGGTATTTCTGCCACAACCTGTATATAAAAGAAAAAGTTTCAATGAATAAATGTTATCTGCTCAGTGCATGTGATTATATTTGACAGTGAATTTTGAAATAAGGTTCTTCAACTTTCTGCCATAGTAATGAAAATGTTGTTAAGGTAGGAAAGGAGATAAAAAATGAAGAAGGTTCATGAGAAACAGAAACACACTAGGATAGTGACATCAAAAAATGTTTATATTTGACTAGCTTGCCTATACAATAAAAAAGACAACAATATTGAAGCAATTTTAAAATTGATTTAAACTCATAAAATATTAGGAAAAAAATGAATTAAATTTTCTAGTTTATGTTCAATGTTTCTAGAACAGTGGTTCCCAAACTTTTTTCTTTAGGCCATGTTTTTGGAATTAAAATTTGCTAACACCTCACCAAATTCTATGTGATAAAAATTACATTTAAAAAAATCATCATCATCATCATTCTGTGGCCTCGGCCAAGATAGAACTCACTACACCCTTCCAGTATTCCCTATTTGTCATAGCTCCTGTAAGGTCTTCCTTGGCGATATATGTATCTCTGTGTATCCTGTCTGGAAAAGTTAATTTACAAGATCGATTGTGAGATGATGGGTGCCTCCATAATACAAACGATGAAACAAGTTCATCTTTGGCACATGCGCAATGCCCAGCAAACTGGACACATCTCTTTTGAACTAAGGTTGATACTCTTGGTAGGTCTCCATATATCATTTCTAGAGTTGGGTGGTTTCGCCATGAGAAGATGAGTATAACATCCATCTAAACAGCACTGTTGTTTTGCTGGAAGAGTCCAAGTTTCAGATCCATAGATTCAAGATTTAAAAATATAAGAAACAGAGAGAGAAGGTTAAAGGGAAATAACCACAGATTCAAAATCAAAACATTATCATTGATAACTCTCTCTTCCAATTTGCAAACTCTATTCTTAATACTTGATATAATGCAAAAATATCACAATGATGAAATTGGTCAATAATTATCTATAATTATTTATATTGAGACTCATGGATAGAATTGCAAGTAATTCATAATATTTTAAATTTTGAAATCATAATTATTTTTTGGCATATGAACTTTTTGAAACTGTTTCTAAACCTTTGTCTTTCAAACATTCCGCTGCACTGTTCTCTAATATTAAACTAAAGATTCACTGTTGAATAACAATAATTTTTATGTTACCTGAAGAAAAATGATAAGAATGTGAGATGTAGAAAAGTATGGCACACAGAAAGTACATATATATAACGCATTTTATTATATAACTATGCACTTTATTGTTGCCTGTTATCTTATAACCAAAGGTTCCATCTAATGACAAGCAATTCATTTTTTCCCTCCTTAAATACAACTTTCTGTTGGGAAGTAAAGATCTTAAAAAAATCATTAAAAGTAAAAGATATCCAAAGAAAACTGCCAACAAAATAAACAACAATGTATTAGCAACCTGGTCTGACTCATTAGTTTTACTGTTATAGTAACACATGTTTGCTTTGAATGGTATAAAATATCACCTTGTGTTACCATAACAACGGAATATGTTACTAAGAAGTGATTGATAAATATATAAAGTCTAATTTGATTACTATTTTCTCTTAAGATATTACTTCTTTCTTTTGTTCCTTCATCACTGTAGTGTCCGTCAATATTTCACTCCACTCCCGCCCGACCCATGAAACACAGACAAGTAGAATATCCTACTGCTATCAAAGAGCAGACTGGGATTCGTTCCGAGACTTCCTCTGTGACATCCCTTGGAACAACGTCTTTAGTCTTCCCATCGAAGAATGTGCATCCGAGGTCTCCTCCTGGGTTAAGGCTGGCATCGATGCCTTCATCCCTGCTAGGAAATTCCAGCTTAAATCTCATTCGTCTCCATGGTTCTCACCCACTTGCTCAGCTGCCATTGGCCACCGGAATCATTTCTTCCGACTCTATCGTAACTATGCGTCGGAACAAAACAGGCGCCTTTTCACTTCAGCTCGTAATAAGTGTAAAAGGATACTTAACGAAGCTAAGATGTTGTTTGCTGCCAGAATGAAGCAACGCATAGCATGCTCTAAATTCGGCTCTAAAGACTACTGGCGACTCTGTAAAAGAGTACTTAACAAGAGCAAGTCCACAATACCCCCGCTAATCAACAAATTTGAGGTCCTCACCTCCCCAGCAGATAAAGCTGAATGTTTTGCCCGCAGATTCTCGAACAATTCGTGTCTGGACTCATCTGGAGTTTTTACACCCGACTTCTCACCTAGAACCGAGGCACAACTGAATGATGTCCACATTACACCTTCGCTTGTCTCTAAGATAATCTTAAAACTTGACCCTCACAAAGTGAGCGGTGGTGACGGAATCCCAACCATAGTCTTAAAAAAAATGTGCCCCTGAACTCTCCTCTATCCATTCTAAGCTCTACAACCTCTGCCTATCTGCTTCCTGCTTTCCTGCCTGTTGGAAATCTTCCTCTATAGTTCCTATATTTAAAAACACTGGAGAACCCTCTGACCCTGCAAATTACCGCCCTATCAGCCTTCTTCCGATCTTTGGCAAAGTGTTCGAAGCCATTATCAACGCCGAGGTGGTTCAGCATCTCACAGCACACAGGCTCCTCTCGGACAAGCAATATGGTTTCCGCTTCACCAGGTCTACTGCTGATATGCTAACGACCATCACCGAGTACATATACCAGGCACTCGACAGGAATGGCGAAGCTCGAACCGTTGCATTGGATATATCTAAGGCGTTCGACAGAGTTTGGCATGCTGGCCTTCTATGTAAACTGCGGAGCTATGGTATAACTGGACATTTGTTTGAACTAATCGAGTCATTCCTCTCTAACCGCACAATGAAAGTGGTATTAAACGGACATGCCTCTCAGAACTACCATACAAACGCAGATGTCCCCCAAGGCTCCATCTTAGGTCCTACACTCTTCCTGATATATATTAATGATCTCCCTGATTCCATAAGAACCCAAATAGGTTTGTACGCCGATGACACCACAGTTTACTCTCGCCTCCAACAAAAATCTGGTGTAGGCGTCAAAGCTAAACTCGCAGCCGAGATTGAAAAAGACCTCCAATCCATATTGGACTGGGGTAAGAAATGGCTAGTAAATTTTAATGCTTCTAAAACGAAGCTACTGTCAATTAACCATCATCGACAATCTCACCTACCTCCCATTAGCATGGACCAGGCTTGCCTTCCAGAGAGTAAAACACTACGCCTCCTTGGTCTCACACTTTCAGCGGACCTCAAATGGAATGACTATATCGAATCCATTGCTAAATCCGCTGCTATGAAAGTCGGTTCTCTGTGTAGGGCCCGGAAGTTTTTTCCGTCTAAATCTATACTGCACATTTACAAATCTACCATCCGCCTGTGCATTGAATACTGCTGCCATATCTGGTCGGGTGCCCCTGCTGTTCTCCTCGGGCTTCTCGATAAGGTTCAGAGGAGGGTCTGTAATGTGATAGATACCGACTTGGCAGACCGCCTGCAGTCTCTCTCCCACCGGCGAGACGTGGCTTCCCTGTGTCTCTTCTATAAATACTTTCACGGCTTCTGCTCCGATGAACTTAGATCACTGGTGCCCCCTAAATACGAATTTGCATGAGATACTAGATTAGCAACTAGATCCCACCCTTTTACAGTGAAACCGATAAAATGCAGCTGTAACTTCTACTCCAACAGTTTCTTTCCTCGCACTTCCCGACTGTGGAATTCTCTTCCAAACGATTGCTTCCCCGACGGCTACAATCTCCAGGAGTTTAAATGTAAGGTCAATACACACCTCCTAACACACTAACCTGCTCCCATTCTATCAAGCACCCTTCCCATCTGCCCGACCCTCATCCTCGCTATCCTTACTCATCTGTCATCTTTCTCCTGACATTCCCTATGTCTATCCACTCCTTCTCTTTACCTTCCTCTATGTAGCCCCATGCGCAATAGTGGCAGAAGAATGCCTTGCTTGGGGTGAGATGATTAAAAAAAAAAAAAATCATCTTATTTTATCTTAATAGGTTTAATTTTCCCACTGAAAATAAATACCAAAAACTCACATTGTGGAAAAATTTAATTCTATCACTCAACAATTTAAATAACAATGACATCCAATGTTTAGGTCTCAGAAATTTTCAGAGAATATTCATGGTATGGTTTCTGGTAATGTCTTAAGGTATTTAGCTTTTAAATAATCTTGGATAATAATAAAAATGATTTCTTGTTTAGATTTTGAAAAAAAAATTATCAAAATGCATGTTTAATTATTTCTGTTCTACTATAAATATTTTTAGAAAAAAATGTAAGTTCATAATTATTATTGTGTTTCAGGGGACCAAAACAGTTTTATTAAAATTGAAAGCTTTGAGGATAATGCAGAGCTTTTGTTTTGTGTTTAATTTTCTCAGCTTCCATAAATATCCAAAATAATTTGATAAAGACAATTCTCTTTTTATCATCATTATTAAATTCATTGTTTAGTTTGGATATTCAGTGAGAACAAGTCTCCCTAATATTCAACACTCATTTTAGTATCCTTATTGCTAGTTATAATAATGTCATTCTAACTTTTCCACCTATTTCCAGTTCTTCCAATCTTTTTCCTAGGCTTTTCAGAACTGTTCTCAGTGCTACAATAATGACTTGCAGAACTGTTATTTTCATGATACACAAATCTCTCAACACTGTCAACATATCTAAACTTTTGCATTTTGTCAGATATTACTATTATACAAACAATGAACAAAAACACTAATTTTCATTAATGTATTAAATTTTATAAAGTGTAACTAAAAGGAATTTATTTTAATTCTCAAAAGTATTAAACAATGCAATTTTTTTTATCATATTGTTAACAAAGAGACAGACATACATTGCTTTTAAAATCAATTTTCTAATCATATCCAATTTCATTTCATAATATTGAAAATGCAAGTGTCAAAATATTAGAGAGAACAGCAATGTACAATTTGGCAGCTCATTCATAGGTTTAATTAAATGTATCTAGCAAATAGACTGTTGTCAAAAAATCTTGTACATAATCCATAGTAGTCGGAATATTTTGAAGGAGAAATAATAATAAAAATGGCCTTTTTTCACAATATGCTAGAGAGATTCAAAGACAAATTGTTCAAAATTCTGCAAGAGGACAGTAAGTAAAAATATTTTTTCTTTTTTGTAAGAGTATTAAAAAAAATTTTAAAGAAAAAACATTTTGAAAACAAAATTCAAATATTTTTTTTCTTAATCAAGGCAATAAACAGAACAAAAGCATAAATAAATTCAAGTATACAAAATATTTTAGGGAGATATGCTTGCATGTGTTAATTCCTGAATATATCAAAACAACCTTTTTTTTTCACTATAATTGTCATTTATTTTAAATCAAGAGTTACTGTTTATATAAAGGCAAATATTTCTGCCTTATTACAAAATTACTGTTTTTCTTATATTTTATATTCAACAAATATCATTACCTAATTGATCAAAATCAAAGCATTTAATAGTAAAAGTTTGGGCTCTAAAATCTGTGTATGCAATAGAAAAATAAAATGATAGCCTTCATCATTCACAATCTCCCAAGAATGAAGGTTGCCAGAAGAAATTGTCCTTAAATCCTCTATAATGCTTACATCAAATTTTTAATTTTTATTTTTGCTGATAAGAATCATGTTTTATGACATTTCTTTGACATAATTTCTGACTAATTAAAGAAGGCACCATTAATTTGATAAATCATATAGAATACTGAAATTCTTCAAGTGTGTGTGTGTAAAATATCTTCCATTAAAACTGATTTGTCCCATTAGCAGTAATAAACAACACAGACTGGATATAAATTCTTCTTAGTTAGTATCAATGATAAAGAAAAAATAAAATCATGCAGTAAATAGTATTATTTGTAGCCAATAGCATCCATCAAAAGATAGATACCATTTCTCACACTGGTAATGAGAGGCCAGACTGGTAGACAAATGAGTAGTTTTCATTTGTTTAACATTACAAGATGGGTTCAGAAGAGAGATGTGTCTAATACTTATACATGAGACAAAAATGTGGTACATAGGCACATAGTATCAAATCTGTCTATTTGGCTTAAGAGAGATCAATTTTTATGGACCTTCTATTTGGTCAAAATATATGACTAGAAATATATTCAAAGCATCATTTTGTTTGATATTTTATAATAAACACTTTTGAAGTATTAATCATTTAAGTTTTCTGGAAAGTAAAAATAAAGATAAAAAAAGAAATGGGATTAAAGGTAGACTGAAGTATATAGAACATTCCAAGTAGACTAAAAGAAGTTACTTTAGTTCAATTTAAAACAAAATGAGATTATAAGATTTAACAATTACCCTGAAAAATTAAGGATATTTCTTAAACTAGAATACAGAACAGACTATTATAATTGTGGTCCCAAAAAGAATTATTTTATATTTCTCTACTACAACCTCAAAAAGATGACAAAATTTTATGAATTTAAGAATGGTACTAGAACGTAAAATTGGAAAGCAGAGTTCAGATTCCAGTTGAATCCCTTGCATTCACTTACATGCAAATACCTGTGTGAAAAGTATTAATCTGCCTCTTCCCTCCAGTTCTGGGTTAAATAACAGGACACATTGGGTTTTATAGCCTTGGCTGGCAACCAGTCTACTGCAGAAAGTAATGGCAACCTACTGCAGGATAATCTTCTACCCAGTCAGTCATGTCTCTTTTGAGACATGATCACCCAAGTGTGTATTACATATGGCACTTAAATAACTGACCAAATTGTTGGCAAGGTCTTATCACTTTACAGTTAAAATGGCTAGAGGTAACTAAGTTCTACGCTAACAGTTTTTCTATTGCACCTCTCACTTGTGGAAATCATTTCTGGCTTCTTGCTTGCCAGCCAGCTTTGATCTTCAAAAATCTAAATGCAATGTAAATTGTTATCTTTCATTTTCTTAATTCTTGTTCTTTTACTGTTCTCTCTACTTAATTGTGTTTTTATCATATTCTCTAACACCCAGTAACCTCTTGTGCCTTAGTTGCTTTATTGCTTTGCTTGGGGTGAATTGAGTAAAAAAAAAAAAAAAAAAAAACCTATTAAAGTCTGAAGAATGATTATTGACAGTACTATTAAAAGGAGAGAAATTGCAAATTTGCAACTAAAAGACATCAATTCACAGCCAACAGGACAGTGCAGTTAACAAGAAATTCATAATTTCTAAGCTCTTTATACACAGGGTAAAAATTCAAAACAATTACCAATTCAAACTATATAAAAATATTTTCATATTAGAAAAATACTTTATTTTGTTGTTTTATAAATTATTATGAAATGCAAATGATAATACATATTTTGGGGATAAAAAATAAGGAACCTTAATTTTGATGCCAAACAGACAAATGACTAGCTGAAAACCCAGAAATGACAAGTATACCAACATTTTGTAACTGCTTCAATTAAACTAAAAGAATGAGAAAATACTTTTAAATTTGATTTACAAAATAAAAATTGTTTCCAGTATTTACTGCTGTATTATACAAGTATAAGATTATATGTCAGCCAATGATGGCCTAACATTTCTTAATCTGAACAAATTTACAAAAGAGTTCTCCAAGAAGTTCTTTTAGCTCATATATGATTAATACTTTGATGCAGATATTATCTGTCAATCTGAAATAAAATGAAAAATTTGTTTTGATTTAGCTCTGAAGATAGACAGATTTCACACCATGCAGCCTATATTTTTTCTATGAACGGTGATTCTCATGATGTTACATCTTATTTTTTATGTCCATTCCTAAAAGCCTGAAAAAAGAAGACAATGATGATGATGATAGGATATTTCCTCCCCTCCCACCTTCTTCCAGCATTCTCTAGTTTCTCTGGCCAGTCATAGCAGCAACATTAGCATGGATAGAGAAAGGTAAATGGATGTAAGAAAGGATGAACAAAACAAACAGATAGACGGATGGACAAAAAGACCAACCAAAAAAAATGAGCTGTCTGCTCAGTGGACATGCTAAGCAAGATATGGCACTATAAATGTTAAAAGAGAAGAGAAATAACAAACAGATTGAGGCACAAGGTTGGAAGTTAGTGGGAGGACTATCTTACCCCTGGCTCCAGTCGATTCCCTGAAGCCTTGGTACTGCCTTTGGTAGACTTGTACAGGTTGTTCTCAGCCCATACCGTATCATCTGCTTGACAAGTGGGACTATCATAAACTGGGAATTCCAATAATCCTAATAAAAGCAAAAAAATGGGGAGGAGAAAAAGAAAAAAGAAAATATAGAATTATAAAATTACTGCATATTTTAAAATAGACAATTGAAATTAGAAGTATTTTTCAATTACAATTAATTACTATACAACAAACATATATTTATTATTTTTATTTGCTAAGCTAGGTCCTAATAGTTAAATCAGAAGTCACAATCAGATCAGGATTAGTGCAATTAAAAATTGTTAAAAGTTAACAGTTACAGATTACAAATAGTATACTGTAGTGTAATGTGTGTATAAAATATATCATAGTAAGGGCTAAAACATAAACTTGAATAATTCTCAAATCATAAGCTGTCTGAAAGATGCTAAATGACAATAGTAGCTTGTTGACAATGTTTGTTATCCATATGATAATTCCACACTGCTTAGTATTTACCAATATTTGCCACATTCTGAATTGTCAATGGCAGTCTTATTATGCAATAATGAATAAATCATTGTAATGCTTTTTGTGGTGATTCACTAACAGAGAAAAATGATTGCAATCTTGTGATTCTTTCATGCTCCTGTTTCATCTTGATTTTGGCCAGTTGTAATACACAAATAAACATTGAATTCTCTCCTACTAAAATGGCTAACTCAATTGACAATAATGCTTAAAGATTAACTTTTATATTAAATCTTTTGGACTATCCTTTATCTATTCGTGTTGTCCAACAAGTAACTAACTCTGGTTTTGTTATCAATTTTAAGTTACTTTTATATATTGTTCATAATTGATATCAGAAAATTTAAATTGCTATCTTTGATTTTTGCAATCAATTTATAGTCATAATTACTGTCATAAAAACATTAGGAACATAGTAAATTGTTCTATTGAGTAGACAAGAGTGAAACTGGCTTTTTTAAAAATTCTTTTATCAAGAACTATGACAGACAAAACTGCTTCAAAGATTCACTAAAATAAACTCTGTTTTTTAAACCTATAAGTAAAATAAGACTTGCAAGAGAATTAAGAATCAATGAACACTGATAAACAGATTTTAAAGATTTAAATTTAATTAAATTTTGCAGACTTAATTTTCCTCTGATGCATAAGAACATTATACTGCAAAAGAATTTAAAGAGGAGAAGCTTTTCACACCAGTATTTCAAGTTTATGGAGTAACATTAAACAACTAAAAAGACTTCTTTCATTGTAACAAATTTTAGGTAAACTATAGGTCAATAGTACAATCATAAAAGAAACAATCCTAAGTAGAATAATAAAAAATAAACAAAAAACAACAACAATTCAATAATACTCTTTATATAAGTTGTTAAGTGCAAACATTAACAATTCAATAATGTGACCATTCAATCACATCAAAACAACACTATATAGTTGTTAAATAATAAATGTAAGCAGCAAGAATAGGATCAAAACTTGTGACTTATATACTCTTCTTGGGTTACTCTTAAAATAAATAAATAAATAAATAAAAAATCTAAAATTAAAAGTTCCAGTGGTCATAAAATGACACCAGTTACACTACAGACTCCCCTGGTAGTTACTGACATGACAGTAAATAACCTCAAGATTATTATTATGAAATCATTAATTTTTGACAGGAAATGTATATGAAAATATGGTTGGTGGTACAAAACTACATTACTGTTATCAATAGATCAAAATATTTATTATTACCACTCACGATGATAATATTTAATGAATAAAATTGAAAAACAGGCTAGCTAACTGGTTTTGAACCTCGCTCAACAGAGATAAATCGAAGTTAATAAAGAAATAATTATCTTTAAAAATAAGATGGACAAGATGTAGAGAGAAAAAAAAATCCTAAATGGAAATGAGATGAAGGCCAAACATATGCTCCTTTTGTTTGCATGATAAAGGTTTTAAAGATTAAATATAGATGACCTCTAACACTTTAAGCTAATAATTTGATTGGGACAGGCTTATGATGGAGAAAAAAAAATGACAGGTTTTTGCTAAACCAGTCTTTTCCTTAATACTGAAGTATGTTCTTCCCCCCATACCATAATAGTTCCTTGATTTATTCCTTTAAATGTAGTCGAGGACCACACTACATAACGAGTACTATTCAAAGACTGGATGCCAGAATTAAACAACACATATCTACAAAAATCTGTAATTTGAACTATTTTTATTCAGACAAGCTAACCAACACATACAGGTTTTCTATTGCAGAACACCTGATAACCATAATTGTGCCACAAATTTTAGTGCGTAATTTTGATCCTAACTATAATTACTAGCTTAAAGTGTCGTTTTAATCTTTAAAACCTTCACAGCAGGAGGAGCAGTATTTGTCTATATTTCTGAGATGAGGTAGTATTTACACTATTTATATTATTTGGACTATTGTTCTCATTTTTGTTGCCATTTGTATGATGTTTCGGCTAGGAATTTTGAACTGAACCCTTTATTAGAATCACTGGGGTGTATCATTTTTGTTCCTTGTGCAAAGCCTCTTTTGGTAGTCATGGATTATCTACCTCTAACCCGACTCTCTAAGTTACTTGTTCACCACTGCTGTAGCCTACAATTCTTTGGGTCAAGTCACTGGAACTAACCTATGCCTATATTCACTGGGCCATGTGTCCTTAAGTACAAGAACAACTGAATTTCTGAGACTTATAAATCTAATGTTCAGTAACAATTTTTTACTATTGCAATTTCTGATGTTAATGGTTTTCTCTAGAATTTTTTTACAAGAACTCATATTGCAATTTTTGATGCTAATGATATTACTGGTTCCTATATTGTATTCATCTCTATGCTTGTTAGGCTTAGGATGTTTTTGTAGCCTAGCATAGTTTACATAGTTTCCAGGGGTGTTCTCTATCATTTCAACTTCATCCCATAGGGGGCAGTGATCTCTTTTTCCCTCCATATGTGATCAGTTACACCTGATTTTTCTGTCTCCCCTCATGTTACAGCCTTGTGATGTTCTTACCTTACTTTAAGGGGGCAGCCTGTTTCTTCTTTATATTTCTTTCCACAGCTACATGGAATAGTGTACACACAGTCCTTAGTCATGTCCCCCTCTGTTGGGGGGTCTTACTTGGGAGAGGTACCTGCGAAGTGTAAGAACCACTTCTGAAGATTGTCCTGATGTTATATGAACCACAGACCCTTTGTATTTTCTCTGATAACCCCTTCACATAGAGTAGACAGACTGAGGCTGTTTTCTGCGAGTTGTTATTCTCATGCACCCTTTCTTCCATGTTGTTGTCATGTACCCTGGATAATTGTTACATTGTAGGGCACTGCTTATACTGACCATTTCCTGTTCGTATATCTATGGGTTGCTGCTTATAACTTTTGCCCGATATTGCAGGCAGTTGACAATCCCTTTCTTTACATTGTATAGGTGGTGGGAGTTGAAGTTGAGGTATTGTCTGGTGAATGTTGGCTTACAGTAAATGAATATCTTGAACCCCTCCTATTCGAGTTATTAGCACATCCAGGAATGCCAGTTTGTTATCACTCTTTTTCTATAGTGAACTGTACTGATGATCTTATTGAGTTCACATGGTCCAGTAGCATCTGGACTGCCAGAATATGAAGGTCTCATCCATATATCTCGCTGTTAAGTTGGCTTTAGAGCTGTGGATTCTAATGCCATCTCTTCAAAGTATTCCACTTATATGTTAGCCAGTGATGGTTATAATGCTAAGCTCATTGCTAAGCTTTCATCATGTCAATATAAGTCTGATCCAAAGAGTATTGTGTGCAGAAAATCAGCATCTCCATCAGGTTATCTAGTGGAATACTGGTACATTCTCCTAAGGATAAGTCTGAGGCCAGTCTGTCACTGACTACCAATAGTGTCTTCACTGTGGGTACCTTGGTGAGCAGATTCACCACATCTAGGCTCACCATCTGGTTGCATTGGATGGGAGCATCTTTGATAAGTTCCATGATTTGGGTGGAGTTTCGAACATATGATGGTGACTTTCCTATCAGTGGGTCAATTATATCTATAAGGAAGCAACTCGGAGGGTGGTACACCGAGCTTAGAGTGCTAACAATCGGCCTAAGCAGTATACCATCTTTGCGAATCTTAGGTAAACTATACATGTGAGATAGCTTGCTGTAATGTTGGGATAACTGCCTGTATGTTCTTAACACACACACTTAAGTCCCTCTAATATCATAATTTTATTATTTTTACTTCATTCTTTTTGAATGCAAATCTCCACTGGAAAAAAAAAATTGTAAAGGAAAATAGGAAGGGAGAGTTTCAAGAGAAGTAATTCTTGGACAAGCGGTTTCCTTTGAGTAGATCCTGAGTTTCTATTGGCCTCTATTTGTGCAGGATTACAGTGAAAAGGTTGTAAACTTTTTGGTTCTTTTGCCTTGTAAACAATTTCCCCAATCCATTTTCTCTCTTCCAAAACTCTGCTGACCACAACAAGCGTAGCCTTTCAATGTATACGTGACCGTTCTGCTTGTATCCTTGTTTTGCTCGTTTTTTATCTCCTTATCCACAGCCAAAATTTACATCTATGAAAAGATAATCTCATGCGAGTATCTGACTCCGAGATCTATTTGTTATAAATGTATAACCTGTGAAGTTGCCATTTTTTTTTGATAATTTACATGCAGAGCACATTCAAATCTGTGTTCGTCATGGAGCTAAATCATTTTTTTTCTAGCATTGCAAAAAATGCATGCAGCTCCGGAGCTTTTTACTTTCTGTGGCAGTTCACTACAAACATTTTTCTATACAGTATCATAGTTGTCTTAATGCATGGGTATGATGGGAACTTACTATTAAGATAGGGATCCCATGCTAATCTGTGTATATTAATTATGTGACTTGTGTTACAGAAACATATTTTTTAGAAAATACGTCAAGCCACATGCATTGTGATTGGTGAAAATATATAACAGAAAGATCCGTTTGAGTTGATTCTCAAATAAAAAAAAGTAAGTGGGAGAATGTCCTCTTTTGATGTAGAAGCTGGAAAAGGTGAGGAATTTCTTCAAAGAGACCACCCACCTATATAAACAAAAGGGCTGGTTTGTATTGCCAGTTCAATTCACTTACAGACAATTTCACTATCACAAAGATTAAAGAACTGACCTTGACTCCTGACAAGCAGTCTTTGCACAGTCCTACCACAGGCTCACTGGTACAACATTTGTTTCTAACTTTTGATATTGTGACCAAGACTATTTTTGACTTTCTGTTGGAGACAATATTATCTTTCATTTTTTTCTCTGGTTTGATTTAATTCTTAAATATTCCCCTCTAGACTGCATCAATATTGTTTTGAATGTTTAATTATAATATATTTTTATTTTTGTAAATAAATAATTTTTATTGTTTTAAAACTCTAGCATTGATAATATTTCTTTATTCTCCTTTTCTTTTTGTCAAAACCCGTGACAAAATGGAGACCCATCCTAATTTTGATGTTCATTTTAAAAGAAAACCAGCAATGCAGCTTTCTTAACTGAAACAAATAATTTTCTCATTCAAGGTTTATTTCACAACAACAAAGAAAGTAATTTATATTCCTCTTCAGATATTTTTTGATAACACTGATTTTGTATTTGTTTAAAATGATTTTTCTTGAAGATTTTTTTATTCATCCATTTTGGATGAAGAATTTCACTTATTAAAAATGGCAGTTATTGCAACTACCTACATATTTTGATTTAAACATTAATGCAAATATGAAAAAGCAGAAGTAACATTAGACCCACTGTAATACTATTAACAGCAATGACAATTATTGGATATATTTATACATAAACCCAGGTATAGGGCTATAGATGGATTATTGAACATCTATACAGTAAGCATGTAGTGGTTATTTAAAATTATGAATTTATGATGCAGTACTAATTACCAGATATTGATAGTTTGTGAATATATGAATTTTTAATTGTGCAAATTGAGAAAAGTGTTGAATGTAGTCTTCTAGACCTATATATAAATGAGGCTAGATCAGTCTCAGCTAAGTCACTGGCAGTTTTGTGAATCAGGACATAGTAAAGGGTTTGTATTACTAATAAATACTGTTCATACAATGAAAAAAAGGACTTGTTTATTATGGAAACAGAATGTTTAAATATTTATGTATTGTTGTAAGCCCACTTATATAATACGACCTTACATACTGGTATTGAACTTAATACTAAATATATAAGATATATATTTCCAGGTGAATAACCCTTTCAGCAGAAATGAAACAATGTTTTGAATGGAGCACAGAAGAAGAGAGCTGCAGAAGAGATGGAGAAAATAGGAAAACTTTCAAAATTAACATTATGGCTCAACACAGGTGCAATGACAACCACTCATACCATTCCGTCAGCCATAGCTATGGCATGACAGCATATTTGATAAGGTATAAAGAAACTGAAAGTGTAGATACTTGAGCAACATCGCTCAGAATAGGAATATTGGTATAAAGTGTTGAGATGTGTGGGTTCTCTAATTTGCTTTCCTGCCTCCAGAGGTTTGCCATTTCATGAAGAAAATCATATTATTGGGTCAGCAAAAAAGGGCAACTATTTAAGTATGTAAGAGCTGCTGAGTGAATTTCACTCTTTCTTGGAAGAATATCTCAAAATGTATGAAAACCCTGGAAAAGGGAATCTGTGATATTCATCTGCAAATATTTGGGAGGAAGTTATTGAATTAATGGGACAACAGGTTTGTTGTACTATTCTTGAAAAAGTAAAAGAGCTGAAGTATTATTTAATAAGTGTAGATTCCACTCCAGAAATCTCACACACAGATCAACATTTACTGTCCAATACATTAAAGGCTGTGAGCCTGTGAAATGTTTCTTGATGCTCATTCCCATTTTTTCTCTTGAAGAATGGAGTTATCTAACAGACACTGTTGTGGATTTTCTTAATGAGAACGAAATTCCAACTGCTGTAGTCAGTCATAGGATGATGCCTCAAATATGTCTGGATGATATACTGAATTGCAGGCACAGATTCAACTCAAAGAGTTGATATCTATGTCTTCCTGTGCTGGACACAGCCTAAACTTGGTGGGAGTAAAAGCAGCAGAGTGTTATCTACAGACTGTAAAATCCTTTGATTTTGTTCAGCATCTGTATTCATTTTTTGCTGTTTCTACTCATCACTGGAATATATTCACATCATCTCTAGGAAAAGATTTCATGGTCCAGCATCTGTTTGACACATGAGGGTTTTGAGAAAATAAGACAGTCACTGATTTCCTTATCAGCTGACAGTGAACAGCAAGTGAATAGAATGCAAGAGGCAGAAGGATTGAGCAAGAAAAAAAAATTTAAAAATGGAAAACCTGGAAACAATCTTTCTCACAATTCTTTGGACTGACATGCTAGAAAGAATGAACAAAACATGCAAGGTTTTGTAATCAAAGGATGTGAACATCCTTGTTATAATGAATCTTCTTGAGTCTATGAAAACCTATCTTTAGAAAATTAGAGACAAATTTTGTGAATATGAATTCTAAGTCGGGAGTATGTGTCCAGATACAGATTACAGTGATGGCGGAAAAACAGAAATGAAAAAGTGTGTGTCTTAATAGATATGATACATCAATAGAAAAGGTACTTTTCAGTAAAACTAAAAAATTCAAGAGTGAAACTTTACTCCCTATTTTAGGCACACTAATCTTTGAACTGACAAAACATGTACAGGCTATTCATAGATTGGAAATTTATTTTCCTTCTTCAGTGAATTGAAAACCATTGCTTCTGATGCACTAAAAAAAAAAAAGTGTGAACATCTGGCTAATTTATATCACAAAGACCTGAATTATGTTAACCTTTTAAATGAATGTGAGCTTCTCAAGCCCTGCATGGCTCTTGATGGAAACTGTGAGACTTTACTTGCACTGTAGACAAAAATAATTTCAGACAATTTGAAACTTGTATTTAAAAATGTTGAAATTACACTCAGTGTTCATGTACATGATGGTGACTAACTGTACAGGAGAACATTCTTTATTAAGACTGAAACTTATAAAAAATCTGCTTTGTATCACATTGGGGCAGCATCATTTGAACTGGCTTTCACACATGTGCCTGGAAAATAACATCCTATTTATGAAGACCATTGACTTCAAGTCAATAATAAAGCAATTCTCTGAAAAGAAATGTTGCAAATGCTTGTTATAAGAAATTCATAGTAACTTCATACTGTGCTACCTAATCTGTGTGGCTAACTGAGTATTATTGTATTTTTCAAGCCTTGTGTATTGTTCAAATGTTTATCATGTTGATTAGTTGCTGCTGTACAAGATGTTTTTAATGTTTTAACACTAATTTTGATGAAGTACCAACAAAATAAATATATGTTTAATATTATCGACCATTTACTTTTTATTCCTGTGAGTGGTTGTTGTAGGGGCCCCAGTACACTGGTTTGCCCAGGGGCCAATAATGCTGTTAAAAGGGCCCTGCCTGGTACAGACCTATAGACAAAATCATTAAAAGAAAAATGACAACACAGTAATTCATTGCTGCTCAAAGTCTGGATCAGACAATGGTTAAACATTTTCTAACTGCTACTGCAGTCAGTGGTCTTTTACAAACATCATGGGATCCATGCTTTGGGTTTCTAAAAGCAAACAATCTATACAAGATACGCATATTTATAAGAACAAATACAGACAGAAACAACAAGAATAATGAAGTCCAATAGCATGCAGTTTTGAGAAGTCAAGTTTACTTTTAAGTGAATTTAAGGAAAAAAAGCCTTAATTTTTCAACTTAAGTTAATTCAATAATTATTTCTACTGATAAGTTTTTAATTTTAAATTTCATCTTTTCAAGAAATGTACAAATAACTAAAAAGATTCTAAGATATATAAAAATTGTCAAAAAACAGGATATATCAATTTCTTTTATTTTAAATTTTTATGAAAAGTTTCATGGAAAAGTTCTGTGAAATCAGACTCAGAACTGTGTGTTATTTGAAATTTCACATTTATTAATAATAATAATTCAAAAGTTTTATTATCTGTTTAATAATTTTATGAATTATTTTACAACCTCTTTCTCAGATACTAAAAAAAATCTGTCTTTTACATTATTTATCTGAAAAATCTGTTATATATTTTATATGAAAATTGTTTCTCATTATTTCACTAATGTGGTACAAATTAAAAGTTAAGACTTTTTTTCTGCCTTACACCAAAAAAGTAAGCTTAACTTATTTTTCTATGTGTTGGCTCATCTACACCAGCAATTTCCCTATATACATGACTATGTGAAGGTAGAAATTAATATGGACAACAAACTTAGTGTGTACATTGTAATCAATTGTAGCAACATTGATGTAAATAGCTTGATGTGTTAGAGATTATACTGAAATGACAGGTAGTGGATATATTGTCAGCCAAGATGTGAACTTTTTATATATAATTCTTTTTGAAATTGTGATAAAAAAGAAAAGACAATTTTAAAAAGTATTCTTGAAAATCTTATATGAAATACATCAAATTAACCTAGTCATAAAAATACTACAAAAACTTTTGGTGAAGAATGACAGATGGAAAATAAGAATAATTTCCTGAGAAATGATGCTGATACTGACTTGTATTTTTGTGTTAAGTGGTTAGTAGATACTACTAAACCCAGACCGTGAAAAATGATGGCTTGTTTTTTTATCATAACCTTGTAATATATGGTAGAAAAAATTTTATATCTTTTGTTTGTTGGATGTATTCAAACAATATTAGAACTTGTAATTACACCTACAATATTAATACTAAATTTATCTCTTAATAGTTATTCAATTATATATTTAGAGAGTAAAAGTGTGTTGAATTTAGGATACCATAATTCACCTATTCAGATTAAATATATGGTGACAGATGCATTTTGTGCAGCAATGTTAATAAAACCTCAATAATATATTTGTTTGAGTGTAATTATTACTTGTAAATAAATGCTTATTATTACAGCTTTCAGTCTGTCTTATTAGACTTAGATAGGACATGAAATATATAAGTAGACATTGATAATTATTATATGGATTGATTTGAAAAAAATTTCAACCTTTGGTTATCTTATGATATAGTAACTCTCATACTAGCACATCATCTGGGCCTCGAGCTTCAGGCAACAACACATATGTAGGTATCTGCTTATCTTGCAAGATAAAGGTAGTGCCCCTTGCTGGTGAGACTGGCATGACCTCTCCAGGGTGCACATTGAGGTCATGCTTATACTACATGCCCTTCACCTCTTTCTGTACTGAGAAGATCCAAAAAAATACTGGGCAATTACATTCGGGGCTGATTTGGCTGCATGAGTTGCCAGTGTTGACAGCCAACCTCTTTCAGAACTCCACTTCAGGTTTTCTATTTGGATTTACTTCCATAGTCATTGACAACTCTTCTCTAATTTGTGGAAAATAGTTACTATATTCATAATACATGATATAATGCAAAATGATCACAATGATAAAATTGGTAAATAATTATTTATAACTACTGGGACTCATGCAGGTAAATACAAGTAATCCATCATAATATTTTAAATTTTGAAATCTTATTTATTTTGGCATTTGAGATTTTTAAAAATTTTAAAATCTTTGTCTTTCAATCAATCTGCCTCACCTGCTATCCACTTCCACCATATCACATCATTTAGAAACCACTGCCCAAGGAAGATATAGTATTGATTAATGTGTTTTTTGTAATATTTCTGATTTCAACCCTCATTTTAAAGTTGTATTGATCTGTATCTGATCATTTACTCAGTAATATTACCTGAATGTTTCAAAGGGGATTGCATTTTTATTTTCCATCATTCTATGTACAGCAATTAATTTGGGACTGTAATTATTTCAAAATAAGTTTCACTGTTGAAAATTTGCTTGCAATGATAGATTCTTTATCCAATGATGTTAGAAGTGTACATGTGTATCCTTTCATTAATTGTATCTTACGAATACTTAGGAAGAGAAAATTATAAGTTAGATAATTAACTTTTATAGAAAAGTTGACAATTTAAAAGGAATCAAACCATTAAGCTTCTTTGGAACTTCAAAATTTTGGACAAGTTCCAATATAATTCTGATGAGTAAACTATCACATTAAAATATGTTTGCTTCAAAAGACTGGCATTTCTTTAGAAAAAAAAAAAAAAAAAAAAAAGGAAAGAAAAAAGGCAATCTTGGGTCTTCGTGTAAATAAGAAAATGAAGTGCTAAAAGATGTTTTTTCTCCTTGACACCAATATTATTTTAACTATCTTCACTCCTCAACAAGGTTTAATTTTTATGTTTTGTTCTTGGCAATTCACTACAAAAATAATAAACACCATTTATTAGATTCTTTATTTACACTACATATATTATTTTATTTATTAGCAAAACATCTGCTAATTGCCAATTGATTCAAACTTTATAAAATGGTAAATAATAATGATTTCCTTATTGTTGGTTCACATATTTTAATGATTTAATAAATGTTTACAGATTTATGAATACAAAAATGGTTTTCATATTTATTTCTTTATAGATTGGTAAATGATAAATATTGCATTGCATTAATTTTAATTGTATTTTTTTTAATAAATAAGCTGATACTGTTTAATATTCTTGTTGTAAACTCTCAAAAACAAAAAAAAATCATTTTCATCATGTTTAAGTTTTATTACAAATCTAATCATTGCTTTTAAAACAATAAACATTGCCAAGGAGTGAAAATAATTAAAATAATAGTGGTGTTAAAGGAAAAAACTGTCCTTTTGACACCCCATTTTTTTCTGCAGGTACAAAGGTCCAAGTGTGCCAAAAATCTGAAAGATTAGAAGGCTAAGTCCATCTTTCAAAAAATTATCTTTGTACAGTCAACATTGAAAAAGCAATTCTAGTGAGAGCTAACAGGCATGTTTATCTACAATCATTGTTCATTTTCTTTTGTGTATCCCTAAAATTTATGAAAGTGAATTTAGAATAATGAAAGATTAATTAATAGATTTTTAATGTTATGACTTATAAAAAGACCGAGGAAAAAATTGCATTAACTTAAATATCAAAATATGAGTATCTGTTATGAATAAATCAATTTCAAACCTGTTTTTTAAGTTAATAAATGCATAATAAATACATAAATATAAAATTTACAAAAAGCCATCAAGAACGAAGAAACTTAGAATTCCAGAGAATGACAAAGACAATCAGAAATGTTTGGCTTTCTTTCAACCTTCATTGGCCAAAATTCCAAGGACACTCAACAGGTATGAAATGCTTAAACAAAATAAAGAAAACAACTTCTGAAGTAACATTGTGCTTATGTTTCTTGAAGTGAAATAACACTTATCAAGCAAGCATCAACATGGCCACTATAAATGATATGATGACACAAGAAAAAAAAAAGTAAAATTGAGATTTAATGATAGACCAGTGAGAAATAGTAACTCAGCTAGGAGAAAGACTGTGATTTAAACTCTCCTTAAAACCTGTAGTCTGTGATGATCTAGTGAATATGTCAGTTTTGGCTACCATACAGGGTTAAGATTTTAGACATGACTCTTTAAGTAAAGATAGACAATTCTTTTATTAGTTAATCTGAGAAACAAGCTCTAAGTATTCAATGAATGGGCAAATGTGTCTAGAGTGTAACATTTAATTTATGGAGCAATGTGGAATATGCACACATACATTTTTATGACTATAAGCATTATTTTAGCAGATATACCACTAAAATAATGTTTATAGCAATAAATATAATGCTGGATTAAATTACGGCGATATATATATTAATACAGCAAGTGAGATGTTAATTAATAATTATGTATATGTGAGTAAAATGTCTAGAACTTGGCATTTCTTATACTTGATGCCTTTTTAAACTCAATGAAATTTAGCATTAGAGTCAAAAGAACCAAGTCAAAGAGCTGACTTTATTAATATATTTTGAAAATACTTTGCTATAATCATCTGAACAATTTTTTTACTAACATATAAACCTGCATCCTACCTGAATGACCTACACTTTAAAGCCAAGTCACAAAAATATTGCTAAGAACCTCTAAGAATATTCTTTTTCTTCACTTAATTGTTTGCTGAAACTATAACTGAAATACAATGAATATGTATTGTCTATGAAATAAAATGATTTTCAAAAGTTATCAATAAGTAACTTAGCATTTATTTACACTATTTAGATTGTTTGAACTGTTGCTTTTATCTTTTTTGCCATATTCACATTTTGGTCATTGTACACTCTGACTATCTTCAGGTGATTGGAATTTTGAACTGAACCATTTATTTCATTCACTGGGGTAGATTGTTCTAGTTCCATGAGCCCTCAAGGACATATGGCCTTGTGCATAAAAACGTTGGCTGGATCCAGTGAATTGACCCAAAGAGCTGTGAGTTCAATATATGGCTACAGCAGAGGTGAACAAAAAATTAGTGAGAATTAAACGGGAGATAACTGATACTAAGACATCTGGAAGAGCCATGACTTGTGGATTAAAACACATGAACCTGGTGAACGAAATAAAGGCTTCAGTTCAAAATTCCAATCATCTGAAGAAGGTTGGAGTATACAACAGCCAAAACATTATGAATATGGTAACCAAGATGAGGACAACAGTTTGAACAATGTAAGTAGTGTAAATAGTTACAATACCTCATAGATAAACTTAGCATTAATTACTATATTTTAGCCTAAATCAAACATATTTTTAAAATTAAAATGTGTTATAAGATATTTTATTTAAATATTAATTAGATATTTTTTAAATATGAGAATTGTGTTTTATAAAGTGATTATTTTAAAAATATTTTTTCATAATTTAAGGTTTAGCATACTTATAGTAAACACTACTTAATCTAGAGTTTAACAGACCTATTAAAGATAGATATACATAAGCATACATTAAAACAGAAGACAACCTCAAATTACTGTAAAACAATTAAAGTGCATGAAAAAGAAAAGAAAATTTGTAAGGATGTAAGGGCAGATAACCCAGTACTAATTATGTGAGAAACTTGTTAAAAAATTCTCTTAAATATTGCAGTTGAAAATGGTCCAAGTTAAGAATAAGAAAGCTGTAAGTATATATATATATATATATATATATATATATATATATATATATATAAGAAAAGTCACCAATACTGTAAGCAGCTGCTGTTTCCAAAAGTGTTCTAACACAATATATATATATATATAAATCAAAGTGAAGAGAACCAACAGTTTTACGATTCTGAGTTCTCTGGCATTTTTTTTTTTTTTATAAAAGTGCTCAATACAATAAATAATGTAGAGCATAATATATGCATGAGTGAGAGACTGATGAGCAAACTCAAAATACCAAACAAATCTGCCAGAAATACATTTGAGGCATGCAGGACATTAAAATGTTTGTGTGTAAACAAAAAAAAAAAAATAAATGAATGAATGAATAAAAATAACTAAAAAAATTGAGAGAGAGAGAGAGAGAAAACTAAAACAAAAGACATTTTAACCAAAAACAATGATAATAGTATAGCAAATGGACAGAGGACAACAGCATGGGTGGTGTTGATGGTGGGATGAGTGACAGTGAAAAAGAATGTGAGGGAGGACAAATGACTAAAGGAGAGTGAAATTTACAGTTGAAAGGAACTTTGCACCATTGTCAGTGCCAGCCACCTCCAACGAATACTACAGGGTCACCAGACAGGGAAAAAACAAACTGAAGCTATGAATGGGAAAGGAAAGATGGAAAGAAGGCAGTGGTAGATGAAGAAAGAAATGTCAGGTTAGACATCTACAAAGTAGACATTAAGCAAAATGGATCCAATAAGCAGCTTTCTGACAAAAACATATGCACACAGTATTTCAGGTGTGTGCATATATATATATATATATATATATATATATACACACACACACACGTGTGTGTATATATGCATAAGTGTACAGAATAATTTATCAGTGCATGAAATACACATATAGATATGATATGTGTGCATACGAAGAGGCATTTCTGTGCTAGTGTGTGATAATATTAGAGAATGTGTATGTGTGTTTTTGCAGTTACTAAAAGAAATTTACTTTAATGATAATGAAAAAATATGTATGTTTTCATGTGTGTGGTTCTATAACTCATTTATATCTGTGTATTATACATCCTATTACATGTGAATTTATATTCTTGTCTGGGAATAACGTTTGTGCCTGAACTGGATTCTGCATGCAAATGTTGGTATGTAAAATTTTAAGTATTTCTAAATGAAAAACCACTAACCTGTTTAAAAAATGTAAACAAAAATATGTTTTTATATAGACCTTGAAACATCTTCATAATAATTTGTGTGATTATGTGGAACTGTGTGTTCAAAGGCATGCCTAAATGACTATGTGTGTATGTGCAAAAGCAGCCAATCACCTTCAAGCTCCTCTTTGCTGGCCAACCCCATGCTGTTTGATTTCTTGAAGGGGTAGTATGCGGACGGTGGATGGAGATCAGCCTCGGCTACTGGATCGCTTATTCCGTACAAACTAAACAAGTGCATGGCATCGGTCACATCTGCAGCTGGGTAGGATTTGCGATGGTGCTCTCTATATTGTTCTGAAAATGAGCAATGGGCAGTCAGATACATGACCTTAGATAACACAGGTGGCTACACACTGTTGGTTGGCTAATAAGGCAACTGACTAGAGATCAGATGAACGAGAATTTCGGGTAGGATGAAAAAGATACTGAAATATTGGAAAAAACAGATTTATTATCAGATTTAATAGCAATTATTCTTATCAAATTGTAGATGTGCCTTATTTTAAACTTGTAAAATATAAATGAAAAAATGACAGAACTGTAATTCTCACTAAGGATAAAAGTATTTTTGAGAAATATTTTTATAACAGCAATATTTTTATTATAGATTAAATTAGAGTATATATAATTTAGAATGTGTTTTGGTCATGTGTGAACCTTTTCATAAAACATTGTTAAACAAAGGCTTGAGTTTCTATTGATAGCATAATATGTTCGATCTCATTGGGTTTTCAACCGGTGAGTTAGACAAAACTAAATTTCATAAGGATCTACCAAACTGCTTACAATACAGACATATGTAAAGAAAAAAATGTTGGTTTTGCTAGCCACTGCTCCTGAGTTCCATGCTCATTTGTGGGTCTCTATTGAAATTTTTTTTTTACCAAACCAATAAATGTCCTGAATTGTAGTAAAAACTTCACTTGACAATTTTATCCATTCTCAAACATTTGTTCACAAAATATTTTCAGACTGATATTTTTTTTTTTTTAATCATAAAAAGATTAAGTAAAACAATAATAGTGTCAAGGATAAAAACTGTCTTTTTGATTCACCATTTTTTGTGGATACAAAGGTTAAAGATCTCCAAATTTTGAATAAGAATATTAGAATACAGAATAATTAATTTTCTCTCTTTGATGAATCTGGTTGCAAGTGTAACAAAAAATTGCTGACTTTAATAAGATAATTTTCAAAGTAAAATTTGATTACTTATGAAATCTATATCAATAAATTGATATATATCATTAAGTATTTATTAGATAAGCATGTATATTTCTGTAAAGAATAAACGTGAATATCAAAATATGTCAAGAGAAATTGTGATTCAATAAGTGACCAATTTCTCTCATTGCATGATGTAAACCTGGTCACTTATTATGAAATAGTGGTAGTAACTTTTTATATTATAACTGCAGATGATGTTTTATTTATAAACTGAAGTTATGAAACAATACACAAAATTAAAAAATTTGAAAATCTTTTCACAAAATAATTTTCAGGAGAAATGTGTTTATTATCAGCATCCATATAAAACACTTCATGTGTATATCTGAGTATGTACAGATGTTTGCATGAGACAAGACAGAATTTAACATGTATTTCATATATATGGATGTCTAATGTGTGTGTACACACAGTGTATTGAGGCAGCAGATAGTTATCTAGACATATATTGTTAAATATAACAGACAATGAATGTCTATTATGTTTAATCACAAGCCATTCTAAACATCATATTTTAGATTTAATTTCTAGACAAAAATAAAGACAAAAACTGTCCAACATTTGGATATTTTTTTTATTATACTGGTCTTAAGCTTTCAGCTCACATGAGCCATCTTCAGAGTGGTTGTAGGGACATTAAAATATTCACCATCAAAGATGATGATATCTTGTGTTGACATAAAACATTGCTATTATGACGATAACAGTCATAGAATAGCAGACGCAGGTCATAAATTAGTAATACAGTTCTATGTCATATCCCGTGAGAGACCGAAATGTTAACAACAGAACCCTATGTCTAAATGCAATGTAATGTGTTGTGACTAGTTTGAAATGTGATTTTATTGAGTGTGGGTTGCTTTAATTTAATGTAGATGGCCTCCAATATCTGAAGGTTCTTTCTGATGTGTGTATGTATGAGTATTATTATGTTATTGACTAAAGCCTGTCTAATATTATGTACATGACTATGCTTTTCTAAGGAATGTTGTTTAATAGAACTATGATCAGAAAGGTGACAGGTAATTCTATGAGAGTGTGTGATTGTAGTAAAACCAATATATGTAGTTAGTTTATTATTAGTATCAGAGATACAATCTCTGAATGGGCATGTAAAATGATACACTACATTGGTTTTCTGTAGAGGATTTACTCGTGTGTTTGTAGGGTTATTAGAGATTATGAGGTGAATCGTTTTAAATTTTTTATAATATATGATGAGCTTAATTTGTTTATTATTATTAATGCGGTTAACATTTCTACTTATGTTTTTGAACACTGTTTCATGTTTGTAATTATTAGGCATTTGGTCGCAATAACGTACACTATTATAATTGATATTATTAATTTTGTTATTAAGCTTACCGCGATACATTTTAATTTGTTGATCAATGACAAACTTAGGAAATCCATTGATAACAAGTGTTTGTTTAATATTATGCAATTCTTTGTAAAATATGGCTTTGGAAGAAGATATTTGTGTGCATTGAATTAAGTTTTTTTGTGGTGGCTAACTTGTATCATTGGGAGCATTCACTATCATAATTAAGAAGACACGAGTTTATGCTAGTTGGTTTCCTATATAGAGAAGAAGTAAATCTATGTGTGCTGGAATCAATAAATACATCAAGGAATGGAATTTTATTATTAATACTAAGTTCTGATGTAAATTTGAGGACGGAGGAGTTTCAAATTTGTTTTAAGTTCTGTAATTTGATCAATATTTTTTAACTAAAACAAAAATGTTATCTATGTATCTTACATATATAGGGGGTTTATTAGTGTCGTTAAGTATTTTATTTTTTAGATGTGTTATATAAGAATTAGAAAAAAGGGAACCTAAAGATGATCCCATTGGAATACTATATATTTGAGTAGAAATATTACCTAGTGGGTCATAAAAAGGTATTTGAGTGGTGATGCTAATAATAATTTTTTTTTTAAATAGTGGGTTTAATAATGATTGACGGGAGAGTAGTATGATTGTATACATCACAGATAATGATGTCAATCGTTTCATGAATGAGAACATTAGTGAATAATAAATGGATATAAAAACTTTATTCACTGATGTTCCCATCCATGAAACTGATACTAATAATAAACCAACTACATATATTGTTTTTACTACAACCACACACTCCTATAGACTTACTTGTTACCTTTCTGATCATAATTCTATTAAACAACATTTCTTAGAAAAACGTAGCCATGTATGTAATATTAGATTTTAGTTGATAACACAATAATACTCACACATACACACAGTAAAAAGAATCTTCAGATATTGGAGGCCATCTACATTAAGTTAAAGTAAACTGCACTAAAAAAAATTACATTTTAAATTAGTCACAGCACATTACATTGCATTTAGAAACATGGTTCTGTTGTTAACATTTCGGTCTCTCACGTGGTATGACATCATAGAACTGAATTACCAATTTAGGACTCACATCTGCTGTTTGGTGACCATTATCGTTGTATAGCAATGTTTTATATCAACACAAATTAATATCATCTTTGATAGTGAATATCCTTACTTTAATGTCCCTACAACCAGTCCAAAGATGGCTAATGTAGCCGAAAGCATAGAACCAGCGTAATAAAAAATATCCAAATGTTGAACAATTTCTGTCTTTATTTTCACCAGAAATTAAAGCTAAAATATGATGTTTAGAATAGCCCATGATTAAACATATATATATATATATATATATATATATATATATATATATATATCTCAGCATGCAGTGTGGATATAGAAGAATCCAAAGAAGTATCCTGTACATACAGTGGTAGGATAACTCTCTAAGAGAGCTCTAAGCATATATGCATATAAATATATATAAAGCAAATATAAGAAAAATGAAGACAGACACGTTATTTCATGGTGAATCGGAAATATAGGCCTATTTCAGGTGAACCATTGTCAGCTTCCATCTTTATTTTACAGTTAGGTTGGTTAGGTGATTTTAATTTTTAGACTCCAGTTTCTTTTACCGTTAACTCATATTGTTTTTTATTTTTTATTTTCTCCTATCGTCTTTTCTTTCTATTTTAAATTTATTCTATCATCTTTTATTATTTATTCCTATTTTAAATTTATTCTATCATCTTTTCTAATTTAAATTTATCCCTCTGCTCCGCTTTCCTTTTTTTTCTTCTTCCCTTTTCGTTTACGCTTCAAGATACTTACCCTTTCTTTTTAACGCTCTCTCTCTCTCTCTCTTTCTCACCTAACCCACTTTCTTTATGTTTCAAACCCACGGGTCGGCAACCTACCTAACTGTTAGACGAATATATCTTCGAACTTTTGTTGATATTGGCCGCTACGTGTGTTATCTGATTATATATTGCGTGTATATATGATTGTTTATGAATATGTGTATGTGTCCACCAAACTGATGTATTTTTTCTTAAATTTTCTCTTTTAAGGAAGCGACCGTTATTTTTGTTTGTTTTTTTAGGTCTTTGTGAATTTCATTTGTGTAAAATCTTTTGTAAAATAAAGATGGAAGCTGACGATGGTTCGCCTGAAATAGGCCTATATTTCCGATTCACCATGAAATAACGTGTCTTCATTTTTCTTTTATATATATAAATAAATGAGATTATAACTATACTCGTGTCGAAAAACCTTCCATGAATCTACAAAGAAGGGAAAAAACGGTTTTAAAAAAGAAAGTACATGAACATCAGTCAAAAGGGTTCAGACCGAGTCAGCACATAGCCTAAAGAAAAAACCCTGATACGAGTAATCAACGAACAAAAAGCGCTCAATACTTAGGTAGAACGAAATAAGTAAAAATGCCTAGTGAGCCAGACAAACCTACCTAGGATCATCAGGGAAAGCTGGCCAGCTTTCCCTGACAATCTGTTTAGGTGAAACCTCAGTAGGCTTGTCTGGCTCACTATACATATATATATATATATATGCCTGGCTACTCATATCTGATAATACCTGCCTATCAGAGTGGTTAGCTAATCCACATTGCAGATACCTGCTTAGTCACACTTGTGTTTGTTCAACATCCACAGAGCCTACCTGTGATTTATACTGCAACTATGCTGAGCAGACATTAGTTATAGTTTCTGGGAGAGAGCGCGTTATCTAGCGTGAACAACAGTCTAAACAAGGCCAGGGCGCTCAAACCCTCAGTCACGATGACTTGTGACTTTGAGTTAGAGCAACTATCGACGACTCCTCAAAGGAAAATTTACCAAATTTCACTCACAAGGCTTGGATCTTTCCAAAGGTGCCATATGGTGGGATTGTCTCCTCCAGATCGATAACCTCAAGAAGTCACCTTCCCGACAAATCGACCATGGTGAGATTCGAACCAGGGCTTCATGGTCAGAAAGCAAATGATCTAACCACTCTGCTATGCACCCATGATTATATATATATATATATATATATATATATATACACACACAAACACACACAGGTTTCATTAAAAATGACAGACAAGGTATTATCATTAAAAATTTTTACACAATTTTTCATGTGTTCAGATATTTTTTTTCTTTCTGGAACTCAAAGTATATAAAAAATTTATTGATAATACCTTGTCTGTCATTTTTAATGAAAAGGTATAAAAGCAAAATTGTTGCCCAAATACACTATATATATATATATATATATATATATATATATATATATATATATATGCCTGACATGTAATAGCAGGGCGGAAATCCCCTTATTCACTGTTTCACTTTCTGTGATTTCAATTAACATATGGAAATAATTCATTAAAATGTAATTTATATCAAGAACTTTTATTTTTAACCATTTGATGAGATTAAAAAAAACAAAACAAATAAAAACAGATGTCATATTTCAATGCATTTTTTATATAAACTTTAAATAATACATTATTAGATTATTAAATCTTAGGCTTAGCTTCTATTCTTTAATTCCTTTGAAAATAAAATGGCAATTTTATAAAAAAGATCTTACTGACAATTTTAGTGACTTGTGATGAAAATAAAATTAACACTCAAAGTGAATAAAATCTCATTTAACCAACTTAATTATGGCTTTAAACCTAAGTTGGAAGTAATGGGCTTTTAATTGGACCATGTTTGGCACAAGGTTAAACTTTTAAAGAACTCAGTAATGGCTATCATTACCAACTTACAAGATCAATATGCAAACAAATGCTCTGTTTGAATTTCTGGAATGAGGAATTATTATTTATATTTCAATTAATGTCTATCATGTTTTTACCATTTTGGCCTTCAGCTCTCGTTAGGTGTCTGTCAATCTTGTATACCCTTCAGGGAAAATAGTAACAAAAATGAGGACATGAATCCGAGTATAAACAATGTAAATAAAAAATTATCTCCCAAATTGATTTAATCTCTGATAAAATCATATTCCACAAGTTACTTTATGTTTAACAGCTCAGGATATATAAAAGGGTGCTGAAAGGTTCTCTACCCAACCATAAAACCTTTCCTCCAAAAATCTGATATTTGGTCATTTGATCAGATGTTGGGAAATGGATCAGGTCAATAGGTTTTCAGTGTGTGTGTGTGTGTGAATAAAAATTCTATGTTCATCTACTTAATGAGGTGTTGGCACTATATATACTTGCAATATACCTCTTACCTGATAAGATATGATGAACTTTAAAACCACCCAAAGTTTTCTCTGGGATCTGGTGTCAGTATACTCACAGATCTTTAACTATTGTAAATTCATGGTGGGGATACTGCAGAGTGAAATTTTTGGTTCAATGCATCCTATAAATGCTCAATGGGATTGTGATCTGTTTCTTCCTGCTGTACAACTTGTGCAGATTGTAAAAGGTATTGTTCTTCTGAAAGATGCTAATATCATAGAAACCTATTGCCATAGAAGAGTGTACCTGATCTTTAATGATGATGAGGTAACTGGTATATGACAAAGTACCATCCATATGACTGGTAGGACATGATGTTCCATTGCAGAATGTTGTCCAAACCATCCCACTGCTGATGCTTACTGTTTTCTCATAGTGTATATTGGTGCCATTGCTTCCCAAAAATAACAAGGCACACATACCCTGTTATACACTTTAATCATCAAACCAGCTAATCATCTGATACAAGGTTTGATTCTAATGTACATATACCTCTTTATGATACTTTCAGCACAAGAGACTTTGGTTAGGAGGAGGGAACCAGCTTTATATAACCCATGACCATAAATCGAAAACCTCAAGGTATCATTAGGGATAAAAAAATTTTTTTAAAATCATGTGGATAACATATATATATATATATATATATATATATAACTGTTTTAATCAGAATGTGTTATAAATTTTCATATTTTGTATGACACTTGTCATTTAATAAATCTATTGATGAAGAACTGGAATAATACTTGTATAAATAAACTTTTCTATTGTAAAAATGGCTATAAAATCAATCTGAAATTTGGGAAGCAGATTATTTTGTATATATTATTGCAAAAGTAATTTGTACATGATGAAGAGAACAGATGGTCAGGGTGGAAAAATGGATAAGAACATGGTGGGATTTGGATTGAGGAAGGAAGGTAAGAGTCTATGCCAGCCAATCATTGTTAGGTTTTCTGTTCAGCAGTTCCACAGAATAAAAAATGTGGTAAAAATGTTGTCAGAATTGAATATTGAGTTCAAAGAATTTAATGAAAGAACAAAAATGAACACTAAGAGTTTCAGATTTTTTTCTAGTGCATGAAGCATAAAATTTTTTTTTTTTTTTTTTTTTTACAAATGTAAAAACAAACATTGATTTTATATCCCTTTTGGGACTTTCAATCTAAGCTGAGACTAAAACATGGTTTTCAGGAACAGTTCTGAATTCATGCTAAACTTATTAGCATCCCAAATTTGATAGAATTAGAAAATATAAAACAATACTTGTTAAGTGATGTTTCTTCCAAAGTTAAGTGAGACAGATTACAAAAAGGCAGCTAGGTGACAATGAAAGCATAAACTGACTGGTTACAACAGTCAGCTAAAATTAACAAGTAAATAACAAGTGAAAAGAGACTTACTGATTAGTCAATTATAACAAAAACATGTCTCTCTTTAGTCAGTCATGATATAATGATACAATCTTAATGCATATAATAAAATTGAAACTTGATTTGTTTGTTGTAGGAATTCACATTTTGATAATTTCAGGTGCACTGCTTGTTTATATTAATTGATATGAAGAGAAAAACTGGAAGGACTCTTTATTTTTCTAAATCAAATTAATCAGTTTTGGGTTGTTATAGTTAACAGGATTTAAAAATACAAAATCTTTGCAAAACATTTTATATAGTCTAAGCATTAAAGAAAGGCTATGATCATTTTTCCATAAAAATAATAACTGCCAATAATTTCCTTAAAAAGAAAAAGATGGGAATATGACAAAACATAATATACAAAGTCACCAACAGCAGTTTTCAATGAAAACAAGAACAAGTCAACTGGAATTGTTGGAGAAATATCTTACTAGAAAAATACTCTGGAGAAAATATCAAGTTATCAGTAGATACATCTGCAAATATAAATGATACTCAGATAAAAGACTTTTTATGATGAAAGATTATCGGTATAAAATACACTTATTTGAATATATACTTTATCTTTTCAGAAAAAGTACATAAATACACAGACAGAAGCAGATTGATGTAGACAAGCTTAAAACAGGGTTATATGAAACACTGACTAGCTGAATAGGCCAACAACTCACACAAAGAGGAAAGGAGAGAATGAGCAAAAGGAAAGAGCAAACATTGAAAACATATGCATGTTATGATCAAATAACCATTTAAATACTAACTACAAGGCCAAAGTCAAAACATTAATTAGCATGGTATTCAATAAATACAGTGCTAAAACAACACACAAAAGCGAAAAACCATTTCTAATTTTTTTTTTAAAAGAAACAACTGGGAAACTAATAAAACAAAGAAGAATCAATACTTTTTTTATTAGGTGTATTCTTGAATTTCTTTTTTTCAGAATGGCCAAAGCATTATAAATCAACATTTATCTTTGATATGAGCAGACATGATGTCAATAATCAATAAATTAATGATATAGGAAGATAAGTCTTTCTTTCTCCATCCATGAGAATTCATTAGAAAAGAATATTTGCATAATATCCAAAATATGATTATTTTGTATAAGCTGAATAATTATTTTCATATATACATGTCAAATTTGAAACAGTTTTACACATTAATGATATCCCCATTTATTTACAAGGGAGGATCAATAAATTTATAGCCTGACAAAGTTGAAAGATTAATTTCAATGTACCGCCCACAAACTGTTCTCCGACAAGCAATATGGATTCTGATTTGACAGGTCCACAGCCGACCTGCTAACAACTGTAATGGAGTACATGCTACAGGCCCTTGATGAGTCTGACGAGGCTCGCGCGGTTGCTCTGGATATCTCCAAGGCTTTCGACAGGGTTTGGCACCCTGGCCTCCTATGCAAACTACGCGGTTATGGTATTACCGGTCGCCTGCTTGACCTAATCCAATCTTTCTTAAATAACCGCAAAATGAAGGTCGTTCTGAATGGGCATGCCTCTTCGTCCTACAGCACGAATGCTGGTGTCCCACAAGGCTCTATCCTGGGCCCAACGCTCTTCCTTATTTTCATCAACGACCTCCCAGATGAGATCAAGTCCCAAGTAGGCATCTACGCTGATGACACTACAATATACTCCCGCTCCAGTAAGAAACCTGTCGTGGCAGACAGACATAATCTCGCTGCTGACCTTGAGCGGGATCTACACTCTGTGGTGAACTGGGGCAAGAAGTGGCTTGTCAACTTCAATTCCTCTAAGACCAAGCTGTTGTCTGTCAACCATTACAGGCAACCTCTTCTGCCTCCCATAAGCATGGACCAGATGATTCTCCCGGAGAGTAATACACTACGCCTCCTCGGACTTACCCTGTCCTCAGACCTCAAATGGAAGCACTATATTGAATCCATAGCAAAATCTACTGCTAAGAAGATTGGGTCACTATGTCGATCCAGGATGTTTTTTCCACCTGAATCCATCCTTCATATATACAAGTCAACCATCCGTCCGTGCATGGAGTACTGCTGCCATTTATGGTCAGGTGCCCCTGCCGTTCTCCTCAGTGTTCTTGACAAGCTCCAAAGGAGAGTCTGTAATGTGATAGGTACTGATCTGGCGACTCGTCTGCAGCCACTTTCCCATCGTCGAAATGTGGCCTCCCTCTGTCTCTTCTATAAATACTTTCATGGCTTCTGCTCGGATGAGCTTAAGTCACTGATGCCTCCTCAACAGGTGTTTACCCGTGCAACCAGACTGGCAACTGGGTCCCACCCATTCACAGTCAGGTTAGCCAAACGCAGACGACAATTCTACTCCTGCAGCTTCCTCTCTCGCACTTCCCGCCTGTGGAACTCACTCCCGTATTCTTGCTTTCCTGATGGCTACGACCTCCAGAAATTTAAAAGCAAAGTTAATACTCACCTACTAACCACTGGACTCTAGCTCTCTCCCCTCCCCTGTATAATCTTCACGTTCTCTCCGCCCATGTATCTGTCATTGCACCTGCTTTCTCAGCTTTCTATTGTTCCTTTCTAACTAGCTTGTACTTCTCACTCTTTTCTAATTAATCTTTCTACATTTATGTAACCCCCTGCACATCAGTGGCGTTTCTGCCTTGCTTGGGGTGAAATGATTAAAAAAAAAAAATAATATTAAATCTATGTATAGACAAGTGTTAGTTTAAGTGCATTAACAAGGAAGGAGATTATATTGAAAAATAAATATTTTTCATGGGGAAATATGCATATTATACTATTAGGTTATAAACTTAAGTAGCTATAATTCTTTCTGTGATGCAGAAAAATCCTTTTTTCATTATATTAGTTGAGCATTTGTTTGTTATACACACTTTAATTTGCATTGTAAATATATGTGTAATTATATAAAGTTTTTCAATCTCTTTAACTCTTAACTGCTGGTTTAGATTGTAACAGTAACTGTACTTTTACCTCAGAAATTAAGGCACAATTTTTCAGTAACCAAAGTACTGTGATAAAAACAAGTAAAATGAGAAAATTGGTCTGAAAAAATCTAGGAAAAAAATAACAACTTGTCTAAGAAAAATCAAAATTTTTTCACCATTTTGTACTTGTTTGTTTTAAAAGCCAGAATTCACAAATTTATTAAGTGAAACTAAAGTTTTTTTTATTTTTGAATGAGGAAATGGTCAAGAATTTGAAAAGCATCATTCACCATAACTTACCTTTATTTAACCTTTATCACACTGCATTATTAATATTACTTCCTTTTCCACTGCAAGAATTTTTTATCAATTGAAGTAACCTTATTATTAATTTCACTTGAAGGTGTTTTCTGTTGCCATAGCAGGATATGACAACACAATTATGAAATTCAAACAGATTCAGGGATCATAGTTACCTTAAGTAACAGGATAAACCTTTTGTACAACAAATGAAGTCTAATACAGAGTGATAAATATTAAGTCATGTCATATCTTATTAGTAATCTTTATTTCTGTAAGCTGCAGTGGTTCACTAACCAAATTACTATTTTTATTTCAATGAAGACAGATATAGATAATTCAACAAATGTGAGGAATTATAATTGCTAAAATGTCATTTAATATAAGGTACTCTTTGAGCAGAATTTTGTAAGAATCCAGCTTTCCAACCCATGATCTTATGAAAATGAGACCATATAGAAAAACAATTCTTTAATATCTTGAGAGAATGTACAACCATGAAGAATAAATTAAGATTTCATTAATGCTTTGTGGAAAATATGAAATGAAAATCAATATAAAAGAAAATGAAAGAGAGAGGTGTGAAGAATTCTTAGCAAATAGATATATGACAACAATACATTCATAGCCACTTGAACAAACTCAATTGTGACAGAACAGGAGTTAGAAATATGTTGACAGCAGGAAACATTACTTGAAGAAGCAAACAACACACATACTAAATCTATTCTCTCTCACACACACACAGCTTTATATTACACATATATTGTGCATACCTATATGGGAATACATATTATGTATACATAATATGTCATATAAAATATAACCCAAAATTGTTTATGGAATACTGAAAGTAAAATTTCTGAACTTTTGTTTTTTTTCTAACATTTCATCAGGTGATTCTCCATGATTGGCCAACAACTACAACAATCTGTTTTATTCTGTTTTACTTACATTTGTTTTATTGTTTTATATCTTCTATTCATAGATCTGAAAGTTTTATTTGTGTTATATTTGAGGCAATTGAAAAGCAAAGTGGATTTAAAAAGTAACTATAAAATGAACATTTAATAAAGAATATAAAAATTAGAAAGTTACACATTATTGACATAATGAAGATGAATACTCAAGGCAAATATTCTTATCTTTTCAAAGCAAAATAAAAGTTCTAATAAATAAAACTATAAAAAAAATGTAAATTTAAAAATTATAATAATGCCAAAAATATTCAGAAAATATTTCTTGTCACTATATATTTTATATAGAGTGGATACACATCTTTTTTTAACTATAATCTACAGGTCTGAGTTTTTTTGATAATCTTTAAAGACATATTTTCTTTATTAAAGACTTTGGAAAACCCAGGCTAGTAGACAAAAATTATGCTGTTAAAAAAAAAAAGCAGAGATGTCTACTTAAATACGTGTATATACTAAGTATGTGTGTGTGTGTGCGTGTCTGTACACAAAGGAGTGCTGAAAAGTTTGTGTCCTGAATAAGAAATAATGCCCCAAATTCTGATGCTTGGTCATTTGGCCAAATTCAGAGAAATGTGTCAAGCCAACAACTTTTTAGCATCCAAATCCTGTACACACATTATGTCAGATTTAATATGCAACTCAATTTTTTCACATTAAATTAAAACTTTTATTGAACAACTTATGCAATATGGTGTATGACTTTCAGTTTATAACAGCTATCCTTAAAATCATTGACAAGAATGCTTTGGGCAAGTTAGATTTTATTATACAAAGTGAAACAATTTTATTATTTACTAATAAAGCTACATCATATAGGTAAGAGAAATATATTTAATGCTGTAATCCATATAATTAAATAAATTATTTTACATGTTAATATGGGCTTCTTATTTTTATATAAAATTAATCATTCTTTTAACCATTGGTTTTGTTAACTTTTTGACTGTTTTGATCTTAATGATGTACAGTTTTTATAGCACACCAAACATCAGTATATTTTTCATAAATAATTAAAAATTTGATAATTTAAATTTTTATTAAAACTGGCTATTCTACAAGTTCACTAAAACTGTTAATAATATAAAGAAAAATCTATTCCCTTTGTGTGAGGAAAATAGTCTATTGATTATAATACTGATAGAGTTTAATACATGAAAATTTCAATAAGTAATTATTTTAAACAAATAGTCCCTAGAAAGAGCATGAATTCCAAACAGCTTGTGCCATAAACTAGTTTGATTCAAATACAGAGATTGTTTTTATAAATTAAAAGCCAATAAAAAAATAATTCATTCAAATCAATTTTAATTCATCAACAAAAATCTATTTTTTTTAATTCATTCACAATTGTTTCAGTTAAAGAATAGCTAAAACAATGAAGGAAAATCTCAATGACCTTATAAAAACAAAAATAACATTAGAAGCTGTTGTCCTAAATGATCTTTAAAATATGTTAGGTATGCATATGAAATTATGTATACATATACATAAAGTTCACCAACAAAGCTTAAAGCAAATAAAACAAATGAACTCTGAAAAATGAAAAAACGTGCTTTGCAGCAGAATAACAAAAAGCAACACAGCATTCTCCTCATCACTTTGAATTACTCTTGCAATTATGAGCTGAAACATTTGTCAAGAATTACACTCTCTCTAAACATTGCAAAAAATACTTGGGGATTGTGTAAGCTTTTTAAAAAATGCAGAGGATCAGTCAGGTTTTTATTTTTAATTTGGGATAAGGTGATAAGAGAACTTCACATAAAAGCTTTGAATCAACAGCAGCAGTCATTACAGGAGCTGAAAAAAGCATCTCATCTCGCACAAAGACGACAAACAAGAAGAAAGGACTCAGGATTGAAAAGGTAATTTGCAATTGGCTTTCAAAGCATAAAATATGAAATAGGAAGAACATTTCCTTACACAATACAAATGAGCTGAGATATTAAAAAATCCAAAAGATTCACATTTTAAAATATGACTTGGGAGGAGTTTTAGAGGTAAAAAGGAAAATGGTAAATATTTGTATGTCGTCTTAGTGCAGTCCACCCATGTCATTTTGGAGGGTATATGAGGGGAGAAGGGAATGTTGGAGATGGAGAAGAAATAAAAAACAGCTTTATGCAAACACGCCAAAGCAAAATGGCGGAGGATGGGGGCAATAGAGCAAACAATCTTTTTAATTTGTTTTTTTTTAATAAATATCCAAGGCATATAGACAACACATAACAGACAGACAAACAAAGACAGACAAGAGAGAGAGAGAGAGAGAGAGAAAAAAAAAAAACGAGGAAAAACAAGAAGCAACAGCAAATCAGCTGTTTGTACCTTCCAAATCATCCTCATCTGGCCCTGAAAAAAGATTCATTTCAATTAGCATATAAAATCCAGAAAAACCAACATTATTATTATTATTATTATTTAACAAAATGATTGAAATAACTTCCAATATTTTGCCACATTTAGAGAAGAGCACAAGTTAAGAAAAGGACTCGTGTTTAACAACATTTCAAAATATTGTTAAACTATCTTTTCTTTAATTTCTGCTCTTCTCCATGTGTTGCCTTATTATTATTATTAAATACTGAAAGATACATCATTTTCTTTCCTTTTATTCCACAGAATTACATAACTTTGATGACTAATGTAGAAATAATTGAACTAAATATGCCTTACAATTCCATGATTATATTTTTGATTGAATATTGGGAGAAGGTAGTAGAAGCTATAATTCTGATGTCAGTAAGAGATTTTCATCCTGGAATATATGTAGAGCAAAGTAATTATATATATATATATATATATATATATATATATATATATATATATATATACATTTATTAGAATACTGGTTTTGGAAACTTGGTTGGACGAAGAATTATTTAATTATTTAGTATAAGATAGACTTCTATTTATTTATTTATTTATTTATTTATTCCCAGGAGTCATTAAAAAAGACTTACAATTCAAATTACTTAAAATGCAGTATACTATTGTTAATTTTTGCAATTTTGATTAGAGCATTTATCTATTGAGTCATAAATCATTTTTGTTTCTGCTTATCAACTATATTCTTGAAAAAATAAAGTACAATTAGACTTTATTCAATAAGATATTCACCATATAGTCAGTTGTGGAGATTTATCCTTGTCAGTTCACTGTCATTTTTCATTACCTGTTAAAAAATGGGTTATTTCTCTGCTGTGAAAAGAGACTGGTCTCTTTGGATAAATGATCTACTTTGTACTTTTTTTTACTCTGAGTATGTGGAACCAAAATACTTGCTTTCTTTTCTAAGTGTTGGCCTATGACAGATTGTGATATGCTTAACATTTGTGCTAATTGCCAATTATTTTGCTGTATATTATTTACCACTCATGATTTTAGAGTTTTCATCATCAAAGTTCCAATAACATTTCTCTGAAACAAAACTTTGCCAACCAATTTCATACTTGCCAGTCAGTTATGACTCCTTGGCCATCAACACTACATCTTTTTCAAAACGTCTCCATATTTATTCCTTTACTGGAATTCCTATTATGTGACATAAATGCACTTTCAATCTTCCCATTCATGGGGTTGTGAAATTTATTCTTTGATCTATTGTGCACACTGCTATGCAAAACTATGTTAATGTACTCTAAATTTATTAACTTCCACATATGATTAAAAGTTAGGATAATATGTTTGTTGTTACAATTTGTTTTCAAAAATGAAAATTTCTTCTGACTCAACCTAATAATAATTAAGAATGTCATTAAAAGAGGTTGGGTTTCTTCATAATTGGTTACCAACAAGGAGTTATAAAAGAAAATTGGCATTTTTTTTTCACTTTGAATGCATCTTGAACCTAAAAATCAATGATGAAAACACACCAATTTTTAAAATATTAACTTCAATTTTTATAGTTACAAGTATAATAAATATTAACAAAATATCACTTTATTAGGCTCTCTGTTTTAACCTGTTTATTGACAAAAATATTTGCCATGTTATAAGAATAACACAAGTAAACAAGTTACTTCATTCATGCAGCAAACAAAAATTTAAATGCAAAAAGTTTATTAAAAGACATATTCTTAAATTTATTGTGATGTTCTGTTACGAGTTTTTTTATAATTATTTTTTTATGTTTATATCTAAACAGAATCAAATTATGAGAGAATCTAGAAGAAAAAGACATTTCATCAAAAACAAATCCAAAAATACAATATTAATCTTTACAAATAGACAACTAAAAGGATACACTCTCTGAAATGCAATCATTAATAAAATCATTTTCAGTATTCTTCCTATTGAATTTGAACAAATAGATGAAATTTGTTAAAGTCTACTTAATATAAATTATCAACATATATACCATGTTAAAAGCATGGCACCACAAAATAAAAGTTCTAGATTCTATTTTTTTTTTTTTATTTGATTCTTTTATAAAATGAAACTTTAAAAAAAATATATATATTGCTCTACTTTAAGCACTTAGTTCAATATTATTGTAATAGATTGAGGATAAGAGAAAGAATTTATTCTTGTGCTTAGTTTTCAGTTGCAACCAAAAGTTAGGTGACTGAAGACATCTTAATAGCACTATGAATAATATGAATAGATTACAAAAAATAGTTTCATGGTCCAACAGATATAGTTTCATCTTGAATAATCTCATAACTATTATTTTGTAATGTCTAAGAGAAAAGTAATCTTATTTTTGAATGAGTAAAACCTTAAGAGGAGTAGACAGAAACAATGTACAGAGTATTAAATAGGTGTTTGTGGTTTGTTAACATTAAAAAAATTCCTAAACATTGTAAATGAGTGGGGAAACTGGATAACTATATTTTTACCATTGAAAAAATAGATCTAAGTCATTAATTTACCCAGAATATTTCAATTAAAAATAATTTTTTTAAAAGAATCCTTTAAATGGCAAATTCAAGTTATCAAAATTCTCAATTTCTATTTTGTATTTGTTGATTTACAATGCAGATATAATGTAGACAAGAAAATATACTTTTATGAAATAATTATACCCTCATACTCATTATAACTTAAAAAAAACTAAAATTTACTACTTTTACTTTGATTTGGAAAAAATTATGAAAAATAAAACTATCTTTATCATTTCCTGAGATATGAAGTTGTATGTAAATCAATTTCCATTAAGACAGACATTCTGATTCTTAACCTCATAGCATTTAGTAAAACATATCAGTAGTTAAGGGATTACAAAATTTTGCATATATCATTGGAGATTCTCCAAACAACTGAATGCTTGGTACAAATAAAAGATGGTACTGTTAAGATTATTTTGCCAGAACAGTTGCATTATTACAGAGAAAATAAAAGGAGAGATTTACCAAGATTATCATCTAACATTTCCTAAAGTAATTTTTTAAATGAATTCCAAAAAAAGATATATTGTTTTATTCAAATACATAACCAAGCTATTCAACTAACAATTATATGGAATAGTTTTGTTAATAAATTGTGTAAAAGTTACCTATTCAATTATGACTGGGCACAATGATGTTTAACTCAGATAATCAAAGAGAAATGGATGTTATCAAAGAGCCATATTTTCTTGCTTTTATCATGCACAGATTTGTTAGATTTTTTTTTTATGAGAGACTGTTTTCCATTTTATGTTGCTTGTTAGGGAGTATTAAAATCTCAATGAACGGGGAATAAAAATAAAGAGATTAAGAAAAGGTTCATCTATAATGACAAGTCATAAAAAGTAACAGAAAAGTAGAAAAATGGCCACTGACTATTGGCCATAAGAGATGAAGAAGCATGCAAAAACATTATTCATTATCACATCTGAAAAAAGTAAAAAAGAATTACCAAAATAGAAGAGGCTGAAATTCTGATATAAAAAGGTTATTTTATTTTTTTAATGAAAGTTAAAATGTACTTTGTATGCAAAATCCAAGTTTACATTGTATTCTGTGACCAAAATTTGGATTCTGTTGCTGCTGTTAACCAACACCATCAATGATCTTTCAATAAAGAGAATTTACAGAGTGATTGAAAAGTAACTTCCCACTTTAAAATGCTTATAATTTTTAAAAGAAATGAATATTAGAGGAAAGCATTTAGCATGAGGTTTTATTTTAAATTCCATATTGGCACTAGATTTCTCTACCAGCTTCTTGAGTCACTCAGGAATCATGTCAACTGATTTCACCAGGAACTCTTGTCATATGGAAGATATAACTTCTTGTATTTGTCCTTCAAGTTCTCCCAAAGTCTTAGTTTAGTTTAGTAGACTTTCTCCTTTAACTAATGTCAAAGAAAAAAATCACAGGGTGTTAAGTCAGGACTCCTGGCTGGCCACTCATACATAAAATAGAAGTTACTTTTCAATCACACTGTATATTCATACAAAAGTAAAGGTCTATGCTGTTTCTTGCAAAAATAGATGAAGTAAAAAATAAAATAGTTAAAATTCTCCTGAAGAATTCATGTCACCACTATTTTATGACAGTGAATATTAAAGAAACAGACTCCCTTGTCCTTTTTCAAGCTAGTTAAGTTTATATATATTTTTTATGTTTGTAACTTCTTTTTGCTGTACTAGAATTATCTCCATTGCACTGGAGACAGCAAGTGTCAATGATGAATTGTTACAAGATGCTTATGAAACAGGGAAGGGAAAAGACCAACTCCTTTAAAAATTAGAGTACAACAATAATAATTATAAAAAATAATATATATTTAAAGACTACATGTTGAAAGATTCTAATAATTGTAAGGACTTAAGAAAACTTAAATTTCATATATACTGTTATTTGTAAAGGAATGTGTAAACTAGTCTAATAATAATATTAGAACAAATTATGGTATCAAGCTTGTAATGCAATCAGTAAACTAGTTTGATTTTTACTAGTTTACAAAGGTTTTAGACAAAATATTTTAAAAATTAATTCTTGAAATGAAACCAAATAGAAATTTGCACCGTTTTTAATAAATAAATTCTTAGAAACAATTTGTTTTTACAATGAAAAATAATCATATATTGGTATATGTATGGTTCTTAATAGCAAAGTCTTTTTTAGGTTTATGTACTATTTTGAGACACAATTCCCAGAAGAGAGCAATGAGTTGATCGGGTAAAATGTTTTACAATGCCAAAAAAATCATTATCAGCTGAAATAAAAAACACCCTCAAGAACTTTATCTTTGCTTACAAGAAGGTAAAGAAATAAACCAGTGAAAAACATTGTTGTAAAAAAAAAGTAGGATAAGGATAATAGTAAAAAAGAAAAAAAAGAAGAATTAAATAATGAAAATAACCTTTTTCAAAATTTAAGCAGAAAAAAAGATGTAGATTACCAAATCTAAAAGTGCAATTCTATTTGAGCAAAAGTAAATCAAATAATTATTTTCCCAAATCCTTATGTTCATTAAATGAAATAAGGTTTGTTTTTTAATGATAATAATAAGGAAATGACTTTTCAATGAAGAAACATTTATGACAAGTCATTTTATGTCAAGCTGAGTTGAAGATAACAGACTGCAATGCATCAACTGCAGAAAAATTGTACATACACATTAAGGAAAGCGAAGAAAATGTTTATTTTATTTTTACTTGCAGATACTCACCAACACATTTGTTGCGACGACTTTTTACTTGGCTTGGTTTGATGAGGTGTTCTCCGTTCGTCTGAGCAGCCACACTACTAATGATTTCATAGTCAGTTAGGGATGAAACTGGTGGGGGAGATGGCGATGAAACCCGCTCATGCTCACTATCCGAATGGTACTGGTTTGGGAAAACCAGATGATCATACAACGGTTCGGACTCCTCGGTACTTTGACTGCGAAGATGAATAAAAAGAAAGTTGAGAGAAGAGACAGAAAAAAAAAATTATTGTAAAGACTATTTTTCCCTAATTTCTGATCATGTGATACTCAAAAGTACTGAAAAAGAATATTTTATGACATACTGACACTTTTAAAATGTAAATCTTTAAAAATAATCCATTTACCTTAAGATAATTTTTCTTCACTGATCATATTGCTGATGTCCTTGTAACATATTTTAACCAGTATCATTTTCTTATGGCCTCAGTGACATTATAGCTTTTTTATAATTTAGCAAGTTATAGAATGTAATAAAGTATTTCTTATATTGTGAACAGAAATTAAGAATCAAATCAATGAGTTATCTAGAACAACAAATTCAAAGATGTTAAGGCAAAAAAAAAAACAAAAAAAAAACAAAAATCATTTGTTTTATCATTATGCCCAACGCACACTTATATGATGATTTGTTTGAAGGAAACATCTTTAAAGCTAGGCATTTTTTTTTAGAGTGAAATTGAAGGTAGGCCCTTATTTTTATGGCTTGAGTTGAAGCTAGGTACATTTTTTTTTATAGTATGGATTGAAGGTAGTTACATTTTTTTACAGTTTGGCATGAAGCTAAGCACTTTTTTTACAATTTGGGTTTTCTTCAAAATTAGACAGAAGATATGCACTCTTTTACAATTGAAGTGAAGCTAGGTACTTTTTTAAGAGTTTGGGTTGAAGCTAAAACCTTTTTCACATTTAGTTTGAACATGGATGTTTCTTTTACAGCAAGATTGAACATGTTTTTTTTTACAGCTAAACTGAACATGGGCACTTCTTTTACAGCTAGACTGAACATGGGCATTTCTTGTGCAGCTAGAGTGAACATAGGAATTCAAAATCAAATTTACAATGAAGCAAAACGTTTTCTTAGATTGAATTGAGTTGTTATTTTCAGAGTTAGATTGAATTGAGTTGTTATTTTCAGAGTTAGATTGAATTGAGTTGTTATTTTCAGAGTTAGATTGAATTGAGTTGTTATTTTCAGAGTTAGATTGAATTGAGTTGTTATTTTCAGAGTTAGATTGAATTGAGTTGTTATTTTCAGAGTTAGATTGAATTGAGTTGTTATTTTCAGAGTTAGATTGAATTGAGTTGTTATTTTCAGAGTTAGATTGAATTGAGTTGTTATTTTCAGAGTTAGATTGAATTGAGTTGTTATTTTCAGAGTTAGATTGAATTGAGTTGTTATTTTCAGAGTTAGATTGAATTGAGTTGTTATTTTCAGAGTTAGATTGAATTGAGTTGTTATTTTCAGAGTTAGATTGAATTGAGTTGTTATTTTCAGAGTTAGATTGAATTGAGTTGTTATTTTCAGAGTTAGATTGAATTGAGTTGTTATTTTCAGAGTTAGATTGAATTGAGTTGTTATTTTCAGAGTTAGATTGAATGGAGTTGTTATTTTCAGAGTTAGATTGAATGGAGTTGTTATTTTCAGAGTTAGATTGAATGGAGTTGTTATTTTCAGAGTTAGATTGAATGGAGTTGTTATTTTCAGAGTTAGATTGAATGGAGTTGCTATTTTCAGAGTTAGATTGAATGGAGTTGCTATTTTCAGAGTTAGATTGAATGGAGTTGTTATTTTCAGAGTTAGATTGAATGGAGTTGTTATTTTCAGAGTTAGATTGAATGGAGTTGTTATTTTCAGAGTTAGATTGAATGGAGTTGTTATTTTCAGAGTTAGATTGAAATGTGTTGTTATTTTCAGAGTTAGATTGAATGGAGTTGTTATTTTCAGAGTTAGATTGAATGGAGTTGTTATTTTCAGAGTTAGATTGAATGGAGTTGTTATTTTCAGAGTTAGATTGAATTGAGTTGTTATTTTCAGTTAGATTGAATTGTTAGAGTTCAGAATTAGATTGAATTGTTATTGTTATTTTTAGTTAGATTGAATTGAGTTGTTATTTTCAGTTAGATTGAATTGAGTATATTTTTCAGAGTTAGATTGAATTGTTGTTATTTTCAGAGTTAGATTGAATTGAGTTGTTATTTTCAGAGTTAGATTGAATTGAGTTGTTATTTTCAGAGTTAGATTGAATTGAGTTGTTATTTTCAGAGTTAGATTGAATTGAGTTGTTATTTTCAGAGTTAGATTGAATTGATTGTTATTTTCAGAGTTAGATTGAATTGAGTTGTTATTTTCAGAGTTAGATTGAATTGAGTTGTTATTTTCAGAGTTAGATTGAATTGAGTTGTTATTTTCAGAGTTAGATTGAATTGAGTTGTTATTTTCAGAGTTAGATTGAATTGAGTTGTTATTTTCAGAGTTAGATTGAATTGAGTTGTTATTTTCAGAGTTAGATTGAATTGAGTTGTTATTTTCAGAGTTAGTTGAATTGATTGTTATTTTCAAAGTTAGATTGAATTGTTAGATTTTCAGAGTTAGATTGAATTGAATTATTTTCAGTTAGTTGATTTTGGTTAGAGTATATTTTAGAGTTGAATTGAGTTGTTATTTTCAGAGTTAGATTGAATGGAGTTGTTATTATTTTCAGAGTCATTATTTTGATTGAATTAAGAGTTGTTATTTTCAGAGTTAGATTGAATTCAGAGTTATTTTCAGAGTTAGATTGAATTGAGTTGTTATTTTCAGAGTTAGATTGAATGAGTTGTTATTTTCAGAGTTAGATTGAATGGAGTTGTTATTTTCAGAGTTAGATTGAATGGAATGTTATTTTCAGAGTTAGATTGAATGGAGTTGTTATTTTCAGAGTTAGATTGAATGGAGTTATTTTTCAGAGTTAGATTGAATGGAGTTGTTATTTTCAGAGTTAGATTGAATGGAGTTGTTATTTTCAGAGTTAGATTGAATGGAGTTGTTATTTTCAGAGTTAGATTGAATGGAGTTGTTATTTTCAGAGTTAAGATTGAATGGAGTTGTTATTTTCAGATTAGATTGAATGGAGTTGTTATTTTCAGAGTTAGATTGAATTGAGTTGTTATTTTCAAGTTAGATTGAATTGAGTTGTTATTTTCAAAGTTAGATTGAATTGAGTTGTTATTTTCAGAGTTAGATTGAATTGAGTTGTTATTTTCAGAGTTAGATTGAATTGAGTTGTTATTTTCAGAGTTAGATTGAATTGAGTTGTTATTTTCAGAGTTAGATTGAATTGAGTTGTTATTTTCAGTTAGTTAGATTGAATTGAGTTGTTATTTTCAGAGTTAGATTGAATTGAGTTGTTATTTTCAGAGTTAGATTGAATTGAGTTGTTATTTTCAGAGTTAGATTGAATTGAGTTGTTATTTTCAGAGTTAGATTGAATTGAGTTGTTATTTTCAGAGTTAGATTGAATTGAGTTGTTATTTTCAGAGTTAAATTGAATTGAGTTATTATTTTTAGAGTTAGATTAACTCTGAGGATGCAGCTAATTTGGAACCATTTTTATATAGTCTTGGTTGGTTGTTTTTTTTATTAGTTTTTAATATTTCTTGCAACGTACGGATTTTTTTAATGCATATCAAGATACAACAGATACTCACATTTACTATATACATATTTGCAGCTTTATTGTTAGAAAAGTTATTTATTATTTAATGTTTTAATCAAACAATTATTTTATCTTTCTTTCCCATGCAGAAAAAAAATCTTTCTTTTTAACACACCAAATATATCAACTTAAAATTTAATTCAGTTGCTAAATGTTCAAATTAAATTTGTAGAACAGACTCATCATTAAATTACTGAATAAATTAAGGTAGAAATAAAAAAATCATCTACAAATTAATATGGTATAAAGCGAATCCTCTTTCAACATCTGATTATATTTCTGAGATGAGGTATTGTAAGTTTTTAGACTACATTGTTCACACTGTTGTTCTCATCTTTATCCTCATATTCACAATATTTTGGCTGTTATACACTCCAGCCTTCTTCAGAATCTGTCTATATTTCTGCAATTTACATTTTTAAAGAGCTTGGTTCAAAATTCCAATGTATATGCAGAAGTGGGAGCACAGTATATAAGGACAAGAAAACACGTGTATATTTTAATGACACAGAATAAGGAATTTATTTACAAATTTACAGTTGTAATTGTCAGTAGATTATTTCAAAACAAGTAATCACACATTAAATGTTTATAGATTTGGTAAATAGGGAAAATGTTCATATTAAAATATCAGACACTAAACATATTTCCAAATTTCATTTTCACATAAAAGTATTAAGTTGAATTCCATATAAACAAGGTTTCCAAAATGATTAACAAATTGAAAGAGTTCATTTTTCCACATTAAAATATTACAGTGGAATTCAATATAAAAGATGTATTGTTAGGTACTTATCTTCAACCATCAAAAGAGTCTTTGCAATCAGCAGTAGATATTACAGGATAATAATGTATTAGCATGAAATGTGATATTGGTAATATTCAGAAGCTAGTCTCTGCTTTTCTTTCTCTTCACAGACAAACACCTTTTTGGTCGGGAGGAGGGGGGGGAGAAATATGACATAAGTCATTGAAAGTTAAATTTGTTATTTTTGTAAATCACTATTTTCATTGGTTAGAAAATTAATCCACAATTGCAATCTTTTCTTTTTTTTTATTCTTAGTCAAAATAGATTTTCACACTTTGTAAGTTTGCAAACAGTGAAGGAAAGAATATTTTTATTTCATATTCACCACATATACCACCTGAAGAAAGGCATGAGTGTAGAACAGCTGAAATGTTGTGAATATGACAATAAAAATGAGGACCAATGTAGCATAAATAGTGAATCTTTCTTTTTATCCAAGCTTCCATTTATATTCAGTGATGATGCCTGCACATCATGTCCTAACATTTTTCCTTCCTTCCCTGTTGGTTTTCTTGATTAGATCTAGATCTGATTCACTTAATTTTTAACAGGGACACTTATAACTATATAAAAATGTGAGATAACTTTATGAAGAAAATATATGAAAGTTAATAACCATTGTTTAATGGATTTTAATTTCACAAAATTACTTGGTAAGCTCAGAGTGAAAGCTGAATAAATTACGTGTTGTTGATTTTAGTTGAAATGTCTACTCACCAACCCCAGTCTGGTGAGATGCACCTGTTAATAGTGCTACTCTTCGTTGTGTGATACAAATCATTCGGCTTGGGTAGAGGAGCAGGAGGTCTCTTTTCAATGGTGGGATTCAGCTCAAACAAGATGTTGGAAGGTGGCTCTGATACATGGTGGAAGAAACTTTCTGTTTCTTCACGTCGTTCCCATGCATCTTTGAAGAATGGATTAAAAATTGAATCTAGAAAAATAAAAATGGAAAAGTTAGAGAAATAATTCCATGTTCTATAACAGTATTTGCACTTTTGATTTTAATACCTTTCAATAATTTAATTCTTAAAAAAATAAAATAAAATAAAAAATACATTACACTAGCCAACCTGTGTAATAACAATAAAAAAAAAAACTCTAAATGTTATTTGAACAACCAAACTCATTTGTGTATTTAAATGTTGTTAAAACAAGATTTTAGCTGTGCCAGTTTTTAGTGGCAGTTAGGTGAATAATCAACGAGAGAGAGAGAATACCTTATTTTTTTAGGAGAAAATACATTAATGAAAACATAAAAAAATGAAAATGCTGGTCATTAATGTACTAATCAGAACACTTAATTTCTACATTAATGTGTACACAGCTGTAACCATTAACCATTTACCCAAGTGATTCCTGATGAGTTCCCAAACACTTTTGTTAGGCAAAGAAAACTAAATCATGTCAAAATCCATACAAGCCAATATTTGCCACCCTCTTCAATTTTCATATTCTTCAATGGTGTTCACTATGAATTATTTAAACTTTAGAGTTAGTAAAGTCTAGCATTCTGATTCTACCTCCTCTTTGGCAATGACATTTTTTCTTATGTCCCTTGAGCCTGATTCAGAAGTATAGTATGTTTACTCATATTTCATTTTTTTTTCAATGCAATGCCCTTTCATGACATCGGTGATTATGGCTCTTCACAGATTATTTTCTTTATTATCTGGAAATTGCAATGCATTTTTGGGAAAGATAGTGGAGTGGTTTCTTGTTGCTTTCTTCATAGTCTTAAATTCAGAGTTTCCATTCTCTTAGACTGGCTGTCACTCAAGATTAGAGAGACTAGTCTATTTAATTCATAGCCAAAAGAAGAAATGGATCCATGCCTTTCCCAGGGGATTAAATTAAAAAAATGTATGCCACTGACTAAGTTGGAACTTGAACTCACCAATTCCAATTTCCACCCTGATTGACCAATACACTACCTACCTGCATACTTTTAAATACACTTTTCCATTAAAGAAAATGTTGCAAAATTCTTATTTCTTATTTGAAGACCCTAAAGTGACTGTTATAATCACAAAGGCTAAAAATATGAAATGATGTTTTTGTTCACCATTTTGTATGATGCAGCATAAGAATGGAATTTGAAAAAAAAACATTCTTCTGTTTGTTGAAGAAATGGTAGCATTTGAAAGGTTGAACAAGTTTATAAAATCTTTTGAGAAGATAGTGTGTTTCAAACTGACAGTTTGGTTGAAATGAATTCAACACTGTGTTCTTGTTCAGTTTGTAAAAAAAAAAAATAAAGTAATTAAGTGAACTATAAGAGTGACATAGGTCAGTCAGTACAATAGCCAATTCAGTTAGTAAATGTCCCTCTTAACCAAAACACAAATGATCAAAAATTTGCTTCAAAATATCACTTTTTGACTTAATGATTAATTAGCATTCTCTTGGGTTTTATTATTTATTCTTCCATATTATAGAAATGCACAAACATTTAATTAAGAACTGATATGAGTTGGGTAAGTTACAAAGTCATCCTTTTGAGAAGGCTGTCTCCGAATAGAATTGACTTTGCAGCAAAGTGCTTTTTACAAGCAAACAATTTTGTATGTTACTTTTGATAGAACCAAATAAAATTAACAATTATGAACTTGTTGGATTTCCCCAACGTTTTTAATGCAATATTTGTCTATAGTTCTGAGATGAGGTAATATTTACACTATTTACATTATTCAAACTATTGTCCTCATCTTGGTTGCCATTTGTACGATGTTTCAGCCATTGTATGCTCTGGTCTTCTTCTGCTAGGAATTTGAAACCGAACCCTTTATGATGATCACTGGGGTATATCATTCTCATTCCTTGTGTGAAACCTCTTTTGGTAGTCAGGAGTTATCTTTCTCTAACCTGACTCTGTAAGTTACTTGTTCACTACTGCTGTAGCCTGGTATTGAACTCACAACTCTTTAGGTCAAGTCACTGGAACTAACCAACATTTATATCCAAAATCCTAAATTCTATAGCATCTATATTCACTGGCCCAGCAGTGGTGAACAAGTAACTCAAAGAGTCGGGTTAGAGGAAGATAATTCCTGACTACCAAAAGAGGTTTCACACAAGGAATGAGAATGGTATACCCCAGTGATCGTAATAAAGTGTTCGGTTTGAAATTCCTAGCACCTGAAGAAGGCCGGAACATACAATGGCAAAAATGTTGTACAAATGGCAACCAAAATGAGAACAATAGTCTAAATAATGTAAAAAGTGTTTTTAATGCAAGCTGTGTACAAATGTACGTGTGTGTGTGTTTGATGTCAATTCATCAGCCAAAAAAATTAAATATGAATACATTTGCTGTGTACATGTTGGAAAATTTTGATTTGGACTGCAGATATGACCTCAATCCTACTAAACATCATCAAGTTATTATGGACTTACTCAAAGAACCGCAAATTCTTGACAGAATTTGATTCAAATGAATGACAAAAATCTTGGAGAAATTACAAAATGAAAAACAAATGTATAAAAAGCTCTTCTTTAAATTTAAAATTAGTTTAGAATTTGTGAAAGTTTCTCATGAAAAATCATTTTAAAAATATTGATTGTATATTGTTTTAGTGTGTTTTGTTTAATGGCATATAAACTCCTTGTGGACCATTTAATGCCTAAATTTAATTTTCATGGGAGCTTTGAAGTAATAAAAATATGGTATATGTTATTTTGCTTTCACAAGTGAATACGCAGTAGATGGTACTCAACTTTTGTGCATATACATATTTGTGTCGACATAATTACTAGAAGTGGTGATAGGTGTGTTTTAAGTAGGTGCCTCCACTTATTTGCTAAAAAACAGTATAGCATGGTAAAAAGAAACTCCAAATTTAAAAACAAAGTTTTATCATCAAAATATACATATTATTGTCAAGAGGAAAGACCAAAGTATTTGTTTTTATAATTGTTTTGCTCAAAGCAAGGCAAGAACACCACTGGTGCGCAGGGGGTTAGAGAAAGAAAAGGTATAGGAGATATTGGAAAAAGGATAAGAGAAAGATGGGAATCATGGAGATAGACAATGGCAATTGACATTGCATTTAAACTTGGAGATTGTAGCTATCAGGGAAGAAAGTATATGGAAGGGAGTTCCACAGGCAGGAAGTTTGAGAAAAGAAACTGCTAAGTAAAAGTGACAGTTACATTTGACTATTTTGATGATAAAAGGGTGGGACTTAGATGCCAATCTAGTAGCAAGAGTAAGTTCATGTAGTTGGGACACCAGGAAAAGAAGATCATCAAAGCAGAAACCATGAAAATATTTCTAGAAAAGTCAGCAGGAAGCCACATCCTGTTGGCAATAAAGTGACTGAAGTTGCCAATTACATTGCAGATCCTCTTTTGAATTTTGTCAAGAACCCTGAGACGAATAGCAGGAGCACCCACCCAGATATGACAACAGACAAATAGTTACTCCTTCACTGAAAATCTGTTCCAAATAGTAAAATAAAAAAATGCAATAAAACTATGACATTTTTTAATTAGATAAGCTTTTAATTGCTTTTTAAAATGATATATATTAAGAACATTATAGTCTGAAGAAAAAAATTATTTTCAATGAATACTGAATTTTTAGAAGAATTGTTTTCATTTTTTTAATTATAAATAATTCATAAAGTTTAAAAACTTTGTCTGCATTAGGTCATTAAATGAAGACTCTATTTACTAAGCAAAAACTGAAAAGCTAAATACAAATCAATGTTAATACTGTAAAAGGACTTTGCAGGCTGTTTCAAATTGTGGAATGGATGTTAGGATAAATATAAGAGGTTCAAAGGAGAACTCTTTGAAGGGACTAATGTGTTATTGCCCTTGGCAGGATATTTTTTTTTTCATAAATATTAAAAATGGCTGTAGACTTTGCAGACAGACATATAATGGAAATTTGTTTTTCATATAAATTATTAGAATATATTGTAATTTAGCACTACACTTGTTATACCTACTAAAGAAAATGTGAGATTTAAACTTTGCAAGGTATAGGCTTATATAATAAAATAAAGAATGCTTTGGACAATGTAGACTTCAACAAACAAACTGTCAAAATTGGAAAATAACTTTCTGCATAAAGTATAATGATTACTCTCAGCGGACCTCAAATGGAATGACTACGTTGAATCCATTGCTAAATCCGCAGCTATGAAAGTCGGCTCTCTGTGCAGGGCCCGGAAATTCTTTCTGCCTGAATCTATCATGCACTTATATAAATCTACCATCTGCCCGTGCATTGAGTACTGCTGCCACATCTGGTCGGGTGCCCCTTCTATTCTCCTCGGGGTTCTTGACAAAATACAGCAAAGAATCTGTAATGTGATTGATACCGACTTGGCCGACCACCTGCAGTCTCTCTCTCACCGGCGTGACGTGGCTTCCCTGTGCCTCTTCTATAAATACTTTCATGGCTTCTGCTCTGACGAACTTAAATCACTGGTGCCCACTAGATGTGAATTTGCACGAGATATTAGATTGGCAACTAGGTCCAACCCTTTTACAGTGAAACCGATGAAATGTAACCGCAATTTCTACTCCAACAGCTTCTTTCCTCGCACTTCCTGCCTAAAATGTAGGGTCAATAGACACCTCCTAACACACTAACTCACACCCACCCTCCCCAACTCTCTCCCTATGTACATCCCAAGTTGTCTACAACCCTCCTTCTGATATTTCCTATACCCAATTGCTCTATGTAACCCCCTGTGCTATAGTGGCAGTGGAATGCCTTGCTTGGGGTGACACGATAAAAAAAAAATTTTGCAAGAAAATTATAGAAATTTGTTTTTACATGTACTGAATTGAATGATTTAAAGAAAATACTAAAAAACTCCAACCCTACATAAACAGCAAGATATGTAAAAAAAATCTCTAAGCTAAAAGTTAAATCATTTTAAAGAAGACATCTTTAAAATAATTTAAAATTCTAGAGAAAAACTCCTTCCTCTTTATTTCAGTGAAAATTGCTTTTCAACACAACAAGTGTTTTTTAGTAAATTTCATGTTTATAAGTAACTCACGCACAGACACACACACAGTTTCTTTGTTTTCATATGATAGGTTTATGACGAGGAGTGTTTATCAAAGATTAGCTTTTCACTCACGTTGATGCTGAAAATGTGGTGGTGTAGTCATGAAGTGTGCTTTGAGTATATCAGCAACAGCATTGCCCTCTGAGATCAATGATTTTACATGTTCATCAGCTGCACTGGTGGTGTCTGTAATAGCCAAGACTAGAATAGGCAGCTGATGACGAAGATGTGATGCAAAGGCCCTGGAAATTAAAACAGAAAGAAATTAACATGATTAATAAGTCAATTGCCAAACAAAAAATGACAGAAGATAGAAATAAAAGAGCTTGATATTAAACTATTTCAAGAAGTATATATTATGAAATAAGGACAGTTCTTTCCTAAAATAATTGTTTAGAAAATACTGCTTACATGTTCTTTGTTGGCAAAAAAAAGTACACTTGACTACACATATGTTTTTGTTTTGATTTAATCTAATTAGAAGTGGTAGAAATATTAACTGATAAATATATACAAACTAAAATACAAATAAGAAACAGGTGATCAGAAAGAGAAGTAAATTATGTATGTATGTATGTATGTATGTATGTATGTAAAATACTAGAAGATTTGGATACACCTGTCTAGTACTTTTTAGGTCAGCTTTAAGAAAAGTACAGCAGCCATCAGCCACTCTCAAAAATGAAAGATGTTCATATAAAACTTGGGTATAAAACTAAAACCTAGAATCTTCTTATAAAAGCTGTCTTCACTATGACAATTAAAAAGTTAATTTATAATAAATACATCGTTTTATTCATTCAAATACAAATTACAGAAGTTGTGTTTTAATTTTTCAATTAATGTCAAAGGTTAACTCTTAAAGAGATTGGTTTCTTTTAACAAGTCAGAGTGGTATAAATATGATCATGAAGTCCTAAAAAAATCAATGTTAGTTCCAATATGAATGAATAATGACTTTAATCAACTAAATTCAAATCAGAAAAGAAAATACATAAAGCATAAGATTTAAAATTAAATAATTTATGATACAAATGCCATGAAATACTTAGATAAATAACACATTTTTATTTCATTATAACATAAATTTGCTATTAAAAAAAATAACTTCAGTCAAAATACTAGTGCATATATTGAAACTTGAATATCTTGATATGTAAGGATGCGATGGATAAATTATCACCATTTTATATATTAATTTTGCACATATATGTGGCTTGTTTTTGATTTTGTTAACTGCACAGTACAGTAGGGTCAGTTCGGCACTGTCAGTGAGAAAAATATCACCATGACAATTCTCTCTCCCAGAAACTAGGAAGTGTCATACTGTACTGCTTGGCATTTGGACTGGAAGCTTCAATATGAATATTCAGAGTGTTTATATGTCAATCTGAGGACAGTGCAGAATATTCAAAAAGGGTTTGAGGAGTCTAATGGTGATTACCAAAATATGGCTACTAAGAAAATTCAATTTGACTGTTCTGATAAGAAAAGAACTCCTGCATTTGTTAGTGAGGAACTTCAATTCAACATGGAAGACTACATCAAGTGCCTTGAGGAGGTAGTGTTGTCCTGGATCAAGAGGGTGGCTGCTGGAAGACTGGCAACAGAACACTGTACTATGCCACACAAGCAAGAGAACTGAGTCATGGATGTCAGAATGTCTGTGACCACTACATCTAGCTACCTAAATCCCCAGTCTGAAACCACCTTGATTATTATGTGTGGGATGCACTTGCGTGAAGGCAAGAATTATGGTAGCATTAACCAACTTAAATAAGGAGACCACCCAGGAGAGCTGCAGGAGATTCTGAAAGTCTTTGCTGGTTATGGTTGAAGCAATGGTGATTTTATTGAATAAATTTACTCTTTAGTATTTCAAGATAGTTTTGCATAATTCTGGTAAATATATCTGCTAAAATGTGTTATTTTCATTTTTGCATAATTTAGACCACATCCTTTATATATCATAGCTAAAAGCTAAGGAGTTAGCAATACAGAGTTAATTCCCTCATAAAGAAAGAGTAAAGATCATCTTCTACAGGCTGCATCCCTTCAGGATGAGGACAATTATGGCTCTTTCACTCCTATTCCTTGTGGCCCTTAGCATTTCTCCCTTTGTCAAACCTTCTGCATTTCCCATTCTGCAATCACGAAAACTCACTTAGTAAGTGACCCACAGACATCCCCTGTTGTTTTTGCTATGACCTGTGAGTGTCAAATTTTCCAAGCTCTCCTTTCTTATTATGTGTCCAAGAAATTTCAGCTAAGCATAAAACTCCATTTTGTTTTCATTTTCCTCAAGACTTGTTGATGAAGTGTTTCATCCATGGTATTTTTCATCTTCATCTGTGAAGAGATTGTCCAGCATTCACTGCCGTAGAAGAGGACTGATATTAAATAATAGTTTAGCACTCTTCTTTCTTTCTTATGAAATTTTCTAGTTTCTCAGCTTAGATTTGAAATGTGTTTTTTGGCTATTCCAATGTGCTTTGGATTTTACTATCACATTTTTCATCTTCTGTTAAAAATACTTTCCAGATATTTAAACTCTTTACTTGAGGGATGTTGATATCTCCAATATAGTGTTCACATTTTGGGCTGTTACTTAATTTACGAAGACAGACCTACAGAGGTTCTTCAGCATGTTGCCCCTGATGTACATTTTGTTTATCAGTTCTGTGATCTTGTCTAAGGCTATGAGTATCTCTATTACAATCACATCTGGTCCCACTGCTTTGTTCCTCTTCATCTTGTCTAGTACCAATCTTACTTCAGACTTTAATATCTTCCTTCCTTCAATATTTTTGTGAATTATCAGGTTCTCTCTCTTTCATTGTGAAGTAATTCTCTAATGCTTTCATGCCATCTCTGGAGGATTTTCTCTTTTTCTATTATGAATGTTCCCTGCCTTGATTTTATACAATCTGTTGATGAGCACACTTTTTGTCCTGATAATTCTTTATTGTGATGAATACTTGCTTTATCTGTGTTGTTGTTCATCCTTTCTTGATATTTTTATTCAGCTATTCCTTTTTAGTCTGCCTACATTTGTTTTTAATTTCTGTTTTTAGTGTCCAGTGTATGATTCCATTCCTCAGCACTGTTTGATATCACTTTTTCATCATCTCTAGGATTTCATCTGTTGTTTTATTTTCCTTGGAATGATCCCATTTGCCAATGTCACTAGTGCTTCTCTCAATGCATTCTATTTTGTAATTCCACTAAAGTTACATTTTTTTTTACTGTCTTTATACATCTCCTTACAACTTGGGTCATTTGGGAACAATTTCATTTTCTTGTTCTTTTCTGAACTTGGCATTAAGGTCGTCCATGTAAAAAATTATACATTACATGAAGTACTGAATGCCCTTGAGAAAAGTATGAATTCACATCTCCTTATATCAGATATCAAGACAAAAAAAATGTCATCAATATACAGTGACAAGGCCTTATGCAAACCACTGCCCCATAACTATGCTACTTTGCATGATAGTAGTAAAAAGATACTACTCCTATAGGCAACCATAGAAGAGTCCAAAAATAACAGCCTCAAATACAGTCTGAAGACATGAAATATTTAAAGATATAGACAAAAAAAAGTCATTAAAATGAACTTGGTGTTTCGACAAGTCAACAATATTTTCAATGGATTTCCATTAATAACAAATATTTTCTAATTCAGACATTTTCAAAGAGCCTCAACTGCCATGATTTAGGCAAATCATCTTTTAGTCATAACAAATATTTCAATATTTCAAAAATTTCAAGAAATACTGATGGGTTACTGCATCTCAACTATCGCTCCATACATATTTAAAATTTGTTAACCTGTTTAACCTTTTGTAGTTAACAAGTCACGTGTTAAACGAAAACGAAAACAAAACCAAAATCAAAATGTAAGTTCCAAGGGAGATAAGTAAGATGGGATTAATTATAAACAGGAATATTAACAAATTATTTACTTTGTGTTTTAAAGTAGTTAAAAAGAAACAAAAAAACTTGAGCTACCCCAGAAACAATAAAAATATTGTAGCAATGCATATTCTTACCTCATGGTAGAGAGGGAAGCTCGTCTTTGAGCAGAATAAATCAACAAGTAACCATGGAACAGTTCATCCTTCATAAGGTTGGCACCGTGATACGATGTAAGAATGATTTCCACTCGCACTCGCATGTCATCAAGAAATACTTCAATCATCCACTGGCCATTTTCTTCATTGATGACACGAAAGAAATCTTGGTTGAGCAATGGGGCAAGAGAAAACTCAATGGAAAACTTATCCCCACACATCATGCAGACAGCAATCCTAAAAAAAATTAATAAATGAAAGATTACAGAAAACATTTTATAGCAAAATGCTTAATTTTTTAAAGTAGGAATATTGATAGAGAAAAAATGAGCATTGTCAAAAAGTAAAACCTGAGTGACAGAAGAGAGTAAGTGTGTTAAAGTGTGTTAAAATTAAATAGAAACCCCACCAAAACTCTGAAAACTTACGTTAATAGACTTATAACATATAACAAAGCTGTTGTAGGATCCATGAATGGCACTCTCGCATTGCTTGATGTCGAAAATATATTTACCAATGTACCTGTTGCTGAAACTATCGAGACAATAATTAACTCTGTATATAAACATTATTCAATCCCACCTCTATCTATCAATTCCCAAATTCTTAAAAAACTCTTACTTGCCTGCACCACTAAAGTATCTTTTTACAATCATCTTGGCAATATTTACATCCAAACTAATGGTGGAAGTATGGGAAACCCTCTTGGTTCATACTTCTCAAACTTTCATATGTCCCATGTTAAGAACATATAACTATAAAGCTGAATACTATTGAACATTTTAAAAATGAAGCAACCAGTTTCGCTCTTGATCTTCAGGTCTCATCAGGAGATTAAATCATGGATAAATGAAGAGAGAGAAAAAAAATATAATATGAAAGGCAAAGAAGTACTAGAGGCTAATGATAGCAAGTCCCTGCAAACATTCACGTTGTTTATAGAGTGAAGGTTTGCAGGACCTGATATACAGAGTTTAATGTTGACTGGTTCACAATTATGTCCAACAGTATTTAGCTTTATACTTTCATAATCTATAATCAGGTTCTGCACCTACAAAAATATCTTTAACTATATATATATATATATATATATACACACACACACATGTATATACATGCTGATATTATTTATTTAGAATTTATAACATAAATACATTATAATATCGCTACAAAAGTAGCTATTTTGTTTCGATGCTACTTGTCTCATCACCATCACTTGATTAGACACAAGTAATATCAAAACAAAATAGCTACTTTTGTAGTGATATGCTATAAATTCTAAATAAATATTATTTGCTCTACTTTGTAACAAGCACTGTTTTTAAGAATAGTGATATTTGGTTCTGGAATTTTATTCCACCCATACCTACCCTATATATATATGTGTGTGTGTGTGTGTGTATATATATATATATATATATATACACACACATTGTGGTAGCAATCTCACTTTTATGCAAGTTTCATTTAAAAAGACAATGATGCTATTATATTTGTATTATCAGAAAAGATGTTACAGATAGAATTCCATATCCGTAACATACTTGTTGATAATAGAAATATAATAGCAGCATTCACAAGTTAAAAAAAAATGGTTAAAAATAATAGGAGCATAATTAAAATAGAAAAATTCACTACTTAATAATATCATCTATGAACACAGCAACAATGTGCTCACTGTTTTTGGAATATAATGTGGTTAGCTTCAAAAGGCACGTCATTTTTCCAACATGGAATTTAAATGCTGCTAGAAAGATAGGAAAAAGTAGTGTCTAGTAATGGACAATATCTTCAGTAACTTGTTTCTTACTAATTTTTGTAAATAAAACATTGCTTTTCATGAAAAATCAGTGAGAACTTATTCAAGGTCCTAATATTTTTTTCAGCAGCAACAACCACAGGATAATATACACAGTACACAGGAGGCAAAAATAATGAAAAAGGAGTCAGCTTAATACTGAAATTAAAAAAAAAAAAAAAGGAAATGCGTTCTGGGATACTGCCAGTTCTTTGAAAGAGTTTTTCTGGTCAAACTGAAAGGGAAACAGATCATTCAACATAGCAATTGTAGTGATCTATGCACAAACAACGCAAAGCACTGAGGAAGAAATAGAATCTTTTTACTTCACTCTAGACAATGCTAAGGCTCAATGTAAAAGCCAAGAAATTAAAATCATCATGGGAGATTTGAATGCCAAAGTAGGCAAGGAGAAGGAAAGTATGACAACTGGCAACTTTGAATTAGGAATCCGCAACGAATGAGGAGAAAAATGGGTTCAATGGTGCACAGCAAATGATCAGGTAATAACTAACACCTGGTTTCAAGAACACCCACAACATCTATGGACATGGAGAAGCCCAGGAGGCGACACAAAAAACCAGATAGACTACATGACCATAAACAGGAGATTCAGAAACGCAGTGATTCAATGCAAAGCCTATCCAGGCGCCGACTATAGAAGAAACCACATCCCAGTCATCTGCAAACTAAAGGTGAAACTCCGGAGATTGAAGAAGCCTAGTGCAGCACCAAAACTAAAATACAATACGCTCGTGAATGACCTCAACCTACAGAAAGAATATACTAACAGCGTGAAAATCAAATACGAAGAACAAATTGGAAAAGGACACTCGAAATGGGACTCACTAAAGGAAGTGATAGTGACAGCAGCAAACAACATTGCCCCAAAGGAAATAAGGCACAGAAGAAAAAAATGAGTGGATGACTGAAGAGATTCTCGACATGATGCAAAGGAGACAGAAAATTATGTCAAGACATGGAATGGAATACAAAAGACTACACAAGGAAATAAGAAAATGCAAGCAGGCTAAAGAGGAATGGCTCAATGAGAAATGTGTAAAGAGACTGAGCAGGCATAATAAAGCAGACATGCATAAAGAAATAAAAGAACTGACAGAACAAAAAACCTGCTCCTCAAGGATGGAACAATTATATTGGAGAAAGAGGAAATACACTAACAATGGAAAGAATATAAAAAAGATCTTTTTCACAACAAGAGGAAGCAACCAATAATACACAAAGATGAGAACAAGGAATTCCTGGAAGAATTTGGTATAGAGAAAATTACAGAAATAATAAATTAAATTTATAATAGTGGTGTAATACCAGATGACCTCAGCAAGTCGATCTTCATAGCACTGCCTAAGAAGCCAGTTGCAAATGAGTGCGAACTCCACAGAACCATCAGTTTAATAAGCCATATAACAAAACTGATTGTCCGAATCCTGATGAATAGAGCGAGAAGCAGAATCAGGTCAGAAATAGGCTGAGAACAGTGCAGGTTCATTAAAGACACTGGAACAAGGAATGCCATATGTATGATTAGGATGGCAATACAAATGAAGAAGGACTTGTACCTATGTTTTATCAATTATGCAAAGGCGTTTAACAAAATACGCCACAAAGAATTGATGGAGATGCTTGGCAGCCCCAACATATTTGGGAAAGACCTAAGAGTAATCAAGAATCTCTACTGGCAGCAAACAGCCTGCATATGGACAGGTAATGAAGTCAGCAGATATACAAAAACAGAAAGGGGTGTAAGACAAGGATGTGTCTTTTCACTGGATCTATTCAACTTGTTCAGCGAGACTATTCTGAGAAGCCTAAAAGTTATGTCAGGATTCATCATCAGAGACCACGATTTAAACAACATAAGGTATGCAGATGATGCAGTGCAGATAGCAGACAAGGAAACTACAAGACCCTACAGAAAGAAGTTGAAGAGAGTGACAAAAAAGGACTATAAATAAACTGCAAGAAAACTGAATGCATGGTCATGAGCAAAAAGGGCAGCCCAAAATGTCAAATACATGTGGGGGATACTAAAATAAAGCAGGTACAAAAATTTAAATACCTGGGAAGTTTTAACAGAAGAGGGAAAGTGCAACACAGAGATCTGAAGGCGATTTGGTATGGTGAAGGAAGCATTCCAGAAGCATTAAGAAACAGGAAAATTTTGCTAGAAACAAAGAAGAGAGTACTGGATTGCTATGTGATGTCAGTTCTTCAATATGGAAGTGAATGTGGGACAATATCATCGAAGTTGAAGGAAAAACTTGAAGCAAGTGAAATGTGATTCTACAGAAGGATGTTGCAAATATCATGGATCAAGCATGTGAGCAATGATGAGGTTTTGGAAAGGATGGAAATGAAAAGGAAATTAATACTGAGCATCAGGAAAAGACAGCTAAAGTTCCTGGGGCATGCAATGAGGAAGGAGGGCTCGGAAAACCTGATACTAACAAGCCAGATAGAGGGGAAAAAGAAACAAGGGAAGGCAGCGGATAACATATTTGTAGGACCTGATCAAGTGGATGACGGAACGAGGGTTGCATGGTGTAACAAGAGAAAGCATGCTAAGAGCCACCAGGGATAGGGAGATGTGGAAAGCCATGATCGCCTCCGTCCTGAAAGGACAGGGCACATAGAAGAAGAAGAAAAAAAAGAAGATTTTATTCTGTATATTGTTGATATAAAAGTCATTTCTGTATCAACTTATGGAGAGTATGCAGTTGGTATTTTGCATGTACAAACACAGATTGTGATCATTAGGTGTCTAGGAAAGTTACATTTCGGCTGCAAGATGAAAAAAATCTATATATGTGAGAGAGAGAAATATATGACTTTTTGTTTTCATAAAATGAACAAATTATCCAGGACATAAATTGAGGAGATGATTAAAGGATTTACTTTAAATCTGCCTCCAGAAAATCTGAGCAGTGCCAACTCGATAACAGTCCAGATGCAACAGGGCGAATAATGCTTTGCAATGCTTTCTCAATTTGAATCTGGCTGATTTTTCTTCTTTCACTGGCATCTAGTTCATGTGGAATGTAATAGAATTTGCACTGCAGTCTGAAAAAATATAAGCAAAAGAATAACAATTCAGTCCAAGCCAGAGAAAGAAAACTTTATCACATGCAACAAAAGGACAATTACAAAGAATGTACTGAAGGTGATCAATGTTTGATTGATAAAAGTTAATCTTGTCTATAAATTTCCAAGTCTATACACATTATCCCTGGAACATTTGAGAGTGACTATTTTAATCTTGCAGTCTGATTAAAAATTAATTTAAACTGTATATAATTCTAATTATTTATATTGTTCAAACTGTTGTTCTCATTTTTATTGCCATGGTGAATGTGAATATGGAATTAAAGATGAGGACAGCAGTTTGAATAATGTAAATACCACCCCATCTCAGAAGTATAGATAAACGTATATAATTCTATTTTTACATCAAAGTGACTCTTATTGCACAGAACAAATATTCAATAAAAGATAGAACACAAAAAATATAAAAGTAATACATGTAATAATATGCTACATAGAAAAATGCTTATTTATTTACATTCTAGTATGCCATAAAATGTAAAGTTATTTTATGCAGGTGAATTCATATCCCAATATAATACAGAGTATAATGCAAATTTGCTCTTATGACCTAATAGCCACAGCATAAAATATAAAAAGTAAAAAAGATGTTACACTTGTTGCTAAGAAGTATGGCCAAGGTTTCTACTCCAGTAGTTGATACATGGATTAGGAAAATAACCAACAGAAATGAACAACAAAATCCAGGATAACAATTTGACAAAATTTAATATAAAGCCACAATGATATGGAGGAAACATGTCTGCATGGAAAGGTATGTGCAGTGTATGTGATATGAGGATAAATACAGTTAACTTTTGTCCATAGTCTGAAATAAAAAAAATACACTTTTTTACTTTTTCTTCTTTCGCTTTTTTTTTTAATATTTCATTTTTCTTTTAGTTCAGTTTTTTATATTCTTTTCAAAGTTGCAAGCTTCTGTTGATAATGTTCATTTGCTTTTTGCAGTCTTGATAGCATAAAAATTTTCTTTCAGTGAAAAAGATTTAATGTTGTTTGACTGATGCATTCTCAGTTTTTCTTAACTGGAAGAATCATACATGCCCTTACATTTGGTAATTAACACAGTAATTCACTGTTGCTTTTTGGTTTGTGACTAGTTAATCAAATAAATGTCTGTATGTAGTATGGGATTAATATTAATGAGTTAGATACAATGTTTGGTGGCTTCATTAATCAATCTCCTCATATGCATAAGTATACATAATGTGTAGAGACTAGAAAAAAATTCTAAATTATCTTCATATTTCTACAATTTTATCAAAATATATTTATTTTATCTCAAACTGATACACTAAGTACTCTCTTAATTTATTCTCTAAATTTTTATTTTGTTTGCTTCTACTTTGTAATATAAAGTCATTTCTAATACAAATACTGTTTGCACAATGATAGGATGCAAAACCAAGAAAACATTTTTAACATGAAGAGTCATGATAGTGTGTTTTCTGAAATAAAAATTCAAAAACTATTTGTAAGATTATCATGTAAATAAAAGACAAATAAAACATATAACAGTTAATAATTGATGCTATAATGGTAAAGAGGACTTACTTAGTAGCTAACTGCCAGCCTTGATCCCTCAATTGCTCAACTTCTCGATCACTAATCACTGAGTTGTGTATTTGGATTATCACAAAACGCAACCTATCCAGCACTTGGCCATCTTCACAAGCCAAGTCAGACTGCCAAGTCTGCTCCAAACTGTATCGCACATATTCAAATGTATGAACAGAATTATACACACAGACACAGCCTGAAATTTAAAAAAAAATTATGTACATATATACAGGGTGCCATGCATGAATTGTCAACTAAATTACACTAAAATGAAAATAACACTGACATCTCATTTTAACAGACATATTTACCAAAATTAAACAAAAATATATTGAAATATTAAAGAGTAAGTTTTTTCAATAAAATCGCCATTGGTTTCAACCATGGCCTGCAGGATCAGTTTGCAATCTCTGGCATTTCTTCTGGATGGTCTCCTTGTTTAAGCTGGTGAATGCTGCCATAATCCATGCCATCAGTTTATCTTTGGTATTACCAGGAGTTTTGTTGGCCTCTCGTTCAACTGAACCAGGACAGCACTACCTCCTCAAGACGCTTTATGTAGGCCTCCATGTTGAGTCTGAAACACTCAGAAATGTTTGTATTGGAACTTCTGGCATGAATAAAAGCAACACAGCATGCTGTTTCCAAGTTTCTGGTGAAGGGAATTGCATCATGGTGCTCTTTTTCTCTCAGACTGTGCCCAACTGGCCCTACTATACTGTAAAGTCAGTAAAATAACAAAAAAAAAAAAAACAAATAATGTGCATGTGTGAAATTCCAAATATAGGATAGCGACAATTTACCCATCGCAACTTGTATGTTTGTGTATCCTGTCAGAAAATATTTTTGCTTTCATTAAAACAGAGCAAGATTTTTTAAAAAATTAATTTGTATCTTTTTCACACGAATATTAAAGATGGTTAATAGTCATTTTATTACAAAAGAATTTTAAAAAAAATGCACAGCAGGAAATTGAAAGTGCAAACTAAAACAGTTTTCCCACTATCAAAATGAAACTTATACTGACAATATGGTGCTAAATACAATTTCATTTTACTTCAAGAGAAAACAAAATTACTGAGATAAATATACTTAAATATTATGAAGACAGAAGCATTTCATCCTTTGCAAATATCATCATTGTTTGGTACTCAGTCAGTTAAGTGGCATATGTGATACACACTTGGGCGATCAGGTCTCAAAAGGGACATGACTGACTGGCAGAATATTATCCCACAGTAGGTTGCCATTACTTTCTGCGGTAGATTGATTGCCAGCCAAGGCTATAGAACCCAATCTGTCCTGTTATTTAACTCATAACTGGAGGGAAGAGACGGATTAATACCTTTGCCAAGGGTATTTGCACGGAAGTGAATGCAAGGAATTCAACTGGAATTTGAACTCAATTCCTTGATTTGTCATTCCAAGCCAATATCCATTGCACCACAAACGCACATATGTATTAAATAAAAGTGTCTTGTTACTGAGAAGGAACAGTGACAACAAAACTCAGACATTATGGTTTTGTTGTTTTGTTTTTTTTTAACCAAATGGTTAGGATGGATAGATTTTTAAAAATATTGAACTATTAATACCAGGTATTCATGAGAAACAAAGAAAAGAGTGCTATGTAATATCAATCCTTTGTGAATGCTGGACAATCTCTTTACAGATGAAGAGAAAATTGGAGGGAACAGAAATGTGGTTCTACAAAAAAATACTGAGAATTCCATTGACAGAGCAAGTAAGCAATGAGGAAGTCTTCAGGAAAAGGAAAACAAAAAGAACAAAAAAAAAAAAAAGAAAAAAGAGGGCACATGCTCAGAAAGAGACAGCTGAGATTTCTTAGACATGGAATGAGGAAGGAGGGCTTTGGAAAAATTTGATCCTCACAGAGCATATTGTAGGCAAGAGGAACATGGGATGACAGCAGGACACCTGCCTGACAAGTTTACAAAAATGAATAGCAGAACAAAAGGACATATGTTGCTAAGGGCAACAAGGTGTAGGAGATTGTGGAGAGCTATGGTCTCTCATATCCTGAAGGGATAATGCACAAAGAAAAACATTTAATGAGGCTTATTAATCAGTGTTTGTATAATTAATATAAAGAAATGGAGACTGCCTGATGAGTATTACTTACCATGAGGTTTAAATGTTGGAGTCACAAATGCATGCTGTTCTTGACTGACATCGCCATCAATTGGACGATAATCAAGACTAAATATGATATTCTGACAGCTATACTCATCTTCCACACACAGATCCTAAAAATGAAGTGAAAAACAGTATCACAAAGTGCTATAAAGAAGCAAATTTTGTGAGAATTTAGCAACACAAAAAACAGAATCAAACATTAAGTACAGCATGTTTAATTTTGTCACTATAACAATTCATAAGATTGATCCATGTGAAATTTAGTTCAACAAATTAAATTTGATTTTTATTAAGAATTCATGAATCTTCAATTTTAGATGAAAATAATCTGTCTTGTTTTTGTTTTTTTCAAATTTGTTAAATATGGCATATATTATAGAAAATTAATCTTCATCAAGAATTTGTGAGTTAATGAAAGCTCAAAACTGTAACAAATCCTGAATTGGCTTTATAGATTTAAAATTTACAATAACATCACAACACACAAGCATTTAGTTTTGCAGCTGAATAGCTTGAATTTCAACTGGAAAATGAATTGACTGCTTTTTGGAGAGAGAGGTAAATTTGGAAAACAAAAATCTATAGGTGCCAACATTGGAATTTGAAATTACAAACAATACTTCTAACAACACTTTCGGGAATATATTGTTATTATGATTATTTATTTACTTATTTATTTTTTGCTGAACCTCTGTTTTGACATAAACATCTTTTTTAAACAAAATTTTTACTAAAGATGTGTAGTCTCTGTGTGTGTGTGTGTGTGTGTGTGTGTGTGTGTGTGTGTGTGTGTAACTGAATACAATTAGATGCTTCCTAATATACATTGCTGTATTCTAATTTCTACAGAGATCAAGACAAAACAGTTTCCCAAGGTTAAATTTATGGAGCACAATTTTCAACTTGAAGACAGATTTATCTCCCTTACCAACATATCTCATGCATTTATTTGACACTGTCTTTAAATCATCCGCATAAGTTCATTTATTAAATTGAGATTCTAAAATAAAAATATATATGACATTTTTATATCATCATATCACATTAAAAGTTATATATGCACTTTTTCAGCTATATTTTTAATGCACTTGCATTTTTTTTATTTAACATATGTGGGTACTGATTAAGTTTAAAATATTACAAAATCTTAATAGAAGATAGAACAGATTATAGTAAAAAAAAAAGAAAAAAAAAAGGAGCTAATTTACTCTAATTTCCAGGTTGACCTCTGAGGCCAGTCCATCTTTGCCTAGTAGCACCAGGTTAAAAGGCTGCTCAGCACCATTCTGGGCCTGTGAACTCTCAGAAGCATCAGGTCTAAAATGGACAAAAGGAAATGGCATAGCTTTTTATGTCTGATGAATCATTAACTTATTTATATTTCAAAAGTCATCAATATTTCAAACAAAAACTAAAAACAAGACTAATATTTCTTACAAAATGGGATTATTACAAATTATCAGAATCAAATCACAAGAAAATATTAACGATAATAGACTACTTGAGAAAACAAATTTAGTGAGTAAATGTTTTAGACAGTTTACACATAATACAAAAACCTAACTTTTGGATTAGTCCTTTTTTTTTTTTAAAGTTAAAAACTGCAATCATATTCCTAAGTTGGCATAATTACAGTGGACTATCCTTTATGCTTTTAATTCATTTTACAATATTCATCTGATTATGTAAGAAAAAAAGTGAGAAAAGAAAATTTGAAAATTAAGGATACAAGTTAAAGACAGAGACTAAATGTGAACATAAAATATGAGCAGACTATAAAAATTTGAGGATGTTTTACAGAGAAAAATGATTATCTGTACCTTGTTGGTTTGTATGCAAGGATTTTTTGTGCCATAGCTTCTACACAGTTCTCACGGAAGTAACACCTTTCCTTTGAAGGGCACTGAATGAAGCCCAAATGGTTTAAAATCATTACTTTGCGGTCTTCCTCCAGACGATCTAGCAGCTGATACCTGATGACAAAGAAAGGTACCAAAATTTATCAAGACAATCTTTACATAATATAGTGACGGGCAAGTAGACAGATTTTGTTAGAATTAGATTGTTGAATTGAAAGAAAAAAAAAGTACTTCATTCCTTTGAAATTAAATTGGCATTTTGTACGCATACAGATATGAGGCATTGTTATATATTGCTTTGTAATTCATAAATAAGAAAATTTGTATCAAGGCTCTTATTTTGTTTTAAAAGAGTTGTACATTTTTGTTATATTTGGTTTTTGGTATTTTGTGGCATCTAAAAGGGGTTGGCTGGTTTATATTATTTAACAACTTCCATGGTTCATTTAATGCCAAAATCTAAATATTTTGAATGCAATTGTAAGCCGTCAACTACAGATAAAATGTATTGTTAGTAACTTTACCATAAATAGGTATTGTTAGTAATTTCACTACAAATATGTTTCCTTAGTAATTGTTTTTTATAGAAATCTATTGCTGGTATTTTTACTATGAAAATGTATGTCATAGCGTTTTGTTTTGTTTGGCAGGGTTCATTTTATGCCTATAGAAGGGCCCTTAACAGGTGCTAACAGAAACAACATCAATTAAGAGGCGGTTCCATGTTCTTCAAAGCCTCCAATTTCCTGATCAGAGGCCTTGCTGCCAGATGTGATTTCTTATCATACCCAGAACTTATCTAAAACAGAAACAATAAAAGACTAATTTAAGATATATTTCTTGATTTAACATTAATAAAAAGATAACTGCATTTTGTCATTTAGTGATGTAAATGTCACTATATGGTTTACAAAAGTTTTGTCTGACAAATGGTTACAATAGTGAAGCATCCAATAAGAATAGACATGATTTGCTTGTGTAATGGCATATCAACCCTTTATGGGCCATTTAATGCCAAAATTTAATTTTCTTGGTAGCTTCGAATTAATTAAAAATAAGTATGTTATACTGCTTTCACAATTGGGTCACTATGTCGATCCAGGATGTTTTTTCCGCCTGAATCCATCCTGCATATATACAAGTCAACCATCCGTCTGTGCATGGAGTACTGCTGCTATTTATGTTCAGGTGCCCCTGCCGTTCTCCTCAGTGTTCTTGACAGGCTCCAAAGGAGAGTCTGTAATGTGATAGGTACTGATCTGGCGGCTCGACTGCAGCCACTTCCCCACCGTTGAAATGTGGCCTCCCTTTGTCTGTTCTATAAATACTTTCATGGCTTCTGCTCGGACGAACTTAAGTCACTGGTGCCTCCTCAACAGGTGTTTACTCGTGCAACCAGACTGGCAACTGGGTCCCACCTATTCACAGTCAGGTTAGCCAAATGCAGACGGCAATTCTACTCCTGCAGCTTCTTCTCTCGCACTTCCCGCCTGTGGAACTCGCTCCCATATTCTTGCTTTCCTGACAGCTACAACCTCCAGAAATTTAAATACAAAGTCAATACTCATCTACTAACCACTGGACTCTAGTTCTCTCCCCACCCCCATATAAACTTCCCTTTCCCTCCACCTATGTATCTGTCATCGCACCTGCTTTCTCAGCTTTCTATTGCTCCTTTCTAACTAGTTTGTACTCCTCACTCTTTTCTAATTAATCTTTTTACAGTTATGTAGCCCCCTGCGCATCAGTGGCATTTCTGCCTTGCTTGGGGTGAAATGATTAAAAAAAAAAAAAAAAATTGAATACATGGTAAATGATACTCACCTTTTGTATATATACATGTTTGTGTGAATGTAATTACTAGAGTGTATTGTATGTTATATTGTAACTTTGTTCAAGTTACAGTTATGAATACAGTTTGATTTAAGAGGCTGTAGGGTATTATATGGACTTATGACATGAAATAGTTCTACATCTTGGCTCAACCTCTATGGGTTATTTAATGCCGAAATCTAAATATTTTCAACAATTTTAAGGGTTTGACTATATACATTTTGAATGTAATTGAACCTTGGAACAGCAGCAATTAAAGAGGTGGTTCTATGTTTCTCAAAACCTCAAATCTCCTGATCAGAGGCTTTACTGCCAAATGTAGTTTATTGTCATACCCAGGGTGAGAACTTAATTTATTAGCGAGAGCCTGCAAGATTAACCTGTTATTACTTTACTGTATGTGTCCAACAGTTTTGTTTAAAATCAGTGGTGTATAATATAAAACGTTTATAGTTAACTAAAAAACATAAAGGAATCTTAAAAAGGTACTTACCTAGAATCATTCTGTAAGGCATTTGTAATGATTTTGAGGTCATCTTGTGTGAGTCGCACAGACGGATTGAGCTCCGTAAAAACCTCAGACTTTTCCCACATTAGTTCTTGGAAATCGAGCTTGGCACGTTGCCGAAGGTCTGCCTGGTGTTGGTCATACACTTCGTCTCTTTCCCGCTCATTCAGACCATTGTAGCATTCCTTACCAACAAAGCAGATGTACGTCTCACTGATTGGCTTACCTGGCTTTACTTGCTTGTTCTCTTCCAAGAAATCTTTGAATTTCCTTTTCAGCCTATCAAAAAAAGGAAAAAAAAGAACAATTAGGGGTAATAAATAATAAAATTATTTGTATTTTTATAAATTTGTAGGATTATCTTATAAGTTAATTGTAAATATTTTAAAATCAAAGTATCATATAGAAATATCATATTTTAAAAGAAAAATTAATTTCTCCTTTTCATTTCTGTATAGGTTGTTACTATATTCATTCACGTATAATGCAACACACTTACTTTTATTCACATGTAAAAAGGCATATATTTTTTTGCATAATGCAACACCCCAAAGTATTCACATCTAAAATAGCATATGTTTTCTTTATAATACAACCACCTTATTTCAACATAAAAAGGAATATGTTTTCTGTAATATGCGACACCCTTATTTCCATATGTAAAAAGGAATGTTTTCAGTATAATGCAACTGCATATATAAACAGGCCTGTTTTCTGTATTAATGCAACCCCCTTGCTTTCACATATAAAAGGACATGTTTTCAGTATAATGTAACACCGTTATTTTCACATGTAAATGCATATATTTTCTGTATAATGCAACCCTTTTAGTTTAAATATAAAAAGTCACATGTTTCTGTATAATGCAATTCCTACTTTACCATTGAAATCTGAGAACTTTTACAGTTTACATGATACAGATATGTCATAAATTCTAAACTTCAATAACCTTGGATGCTCACAAGGAAGAAAAGATAAATTTTCTTCTTTTATATGTGACGTCCTTTCATGATGTGATTGATTGTGGTTCTCCACAACTTTCTATCTTTTGTTGCTTAAGTAACTTTTACTCCTACTCTTTTTTTTTTTAGTTTTGCCACCTATTCACTTAAACTGTAAGATTTACAATATCCACTAACTGCTTATACAGGATATGCAGACTAAATGAACATTACAAGCCATTTTAAGTAGGCAAGAACAAGTCATCTATACAGGATGACTTCCAAGGATTGTTTGAACAAATTCAACTTATGCTCTTTGTGATATGTTGTTCCCATATCTCAACTGATCCATTCTACAGCCTCCTTCAAGTATACATTGGCCAAAACATTTTGGGGACAACAATAACCAACACAATTTGTTTGTTGTTGCCCCCACAATTTTTTCAGTTAATGTATGTCTGATGAAGGCTGTAGGATGGATCAGTTATAATATAGGAACAACATCAGGTGCAATAAACAAGGAAACTATCAAAGAAGATTGTCATTGAATAGTTCAGGAAGTTCTTATCCACCTATTCCAAGAAGGTTAATTATGAATCCATATATTTCTAATTTGTATTCAGTAACTATTCTTCAGAAAAAAAAATGAAAGTTTACCTTTGTGATGTTCAAGAATCAAGAAATTTTACTTTGATGAAATGACTGACATGTATAAAGTTTATATCTACAACTGTCCCTTTATGCTCTCAATTCATACTATGCTTAATATTTTGCTGTCAGTAGGAAAGGTTCTTTAAATTTATGAAGTAAAGGGCTATTAACTCAAGAACATAACATTAAAGCTTTTCTTTTCTGTTTAGTCTTTTATTTCAGCAAGTTTTCCACTCAATTTAATAAATGAAAATGAATTTCAGTTTATACTGTGGAAAGTTGAAATACAATTAATTGTGACTCAGATATAGCAATTTGGAATATCAAGTTCAGATCCTCGTGATAACTTTGATAAAAAATTGTGTGTTGATGATCAAGAGGCATAAATTCAAATTTCCCTGGTTCTCAGTTATTTCAAAGCAGTTGTGAGTTCAATTCTTGAGTTGGGTAGTGGAGAAAAAAATATCTAGTTATTCTAATTATTTGAAAGAAGCAGACAAGCGACACTAAGACAAATAAACTAGATAGAATTAATTGATACAAGATATAAGTAGGAAAAACAGAATGAGAAATGTCCCACCCTCATGTATTAAATAAACGTTTCAGTTCAAAATTCCAAGAAGGTGACAATATTTGACGAATAGTTAAAATAAGGTCAAAGGGTTTAGTGGTTGAAATGTTAATAATATAACAACAAAGATAAGCATACAAGTTCAAATAAAAAGGTATATAATAATGATCTGAAAATTCAGCCATAAACTAGGAGACATTATTTTTCTTTTAATTATTGCCAGATATCTTCAATGGCAGATAATTTAGAAGTAGTTGTTGCATATAGTATTTTGGATGGTATCAACGTCAGAAGGTTATACTTACACATAGCAGGTTATGTAATCAAGGTTAAATAGCATAAAATTTCAGGAAGAAGTACTTACTCAAATTTTTTGTGCTGTTCTTGCAGAGCATTAACATGGTTCTTATAAGTGGTCTCTGCCTCTGATGATTTAAGCAAATCAAAAGGTAATCGCTTATCATCATTGTCAAGCCAGTCTCCATCTCTCCAAGACTGTCCATCTCCTCCAATGTTAACAAAGAATTTTGGCATGTCTGGATGGCGGTAAATGTAGTTCTGACAGGAAATCCAGCTCCTGAAAAAGAAGATAAAGTAATTAAGTTCCCTTCACCCTGAATTTTACTTGTGTATAATCTTGTTTTACTAACGACTTTCCTGATGAAGTAAGTTACAAATTCAGAACCATATCGTCGAACCTGGCTAGTGTGTGCATATACAATTAGCATTCCAGTTATCTAATCTGGGTTCCAATCTCATTAGGTTCAATTTGTGAAGAAGATAACTTTTTTTTATAGCAGCCTAGAGAAATGATCTCAGTATACAATACTATTGTGAAGGATCTGAAAACTATGCGACAGGTTCACTCAAGTGTTATGAATGAAAGTGTTTTTAAGCTATTGATGGTTGTGCTAGCCTAAAATCAGAAGCCGTTATGACAAAGGGCTTGAGCATACAGACGTTGTTCAACTACTGATCACACCAGATTATTCATTCTCTCTCAAAAATTGCAACTAAGGTCTGCTCAACATAGCTGCATTATAAATGACAGGTATTGAAGAAATACAAATATGGTTGAGCAGGCACCTGCAAAAGAGATTAGCTAGTCACTCAAGTAGATGGGTATACATAAAAATGAGCAGGCAGCAATTATATATATATATATATATTGCACATTGCAGTGAGCATGAAACTCAGATCTGGAGATATATATATATATATATATATATATATTTATTTTATATATAAATATTTATTTTTTTTATTTATTTATTTATTCAATGGCAATATATCAGAATAGTGATTTGGAGGTGAAATCTTTGTAGTGCCCGTGTTATGAGTATTTCTGGTTTTTATAGTTCTGCATTATTAGAAAACCCAAACTGAGATAAATATCTGGTCTTTGCTTTGAATTATGAACTAGAGATAAGCATGTAATTTTTTTTTTTTTTTGTTTTTTGTTTATCCTTGCAGATAATGTTCCAGCAAAAAATGGAACGATAATAAATTATAGATCCTAACAAAGATGCTTTGCAATCAACAAAAGATTTCTCCTGAAATATTTTCAAGGAGTGTGCTTCAAATTAGTGGTAAATTTGTAACCTATTCAAATTACCATCCTTTTGAGTAAATGTAAAAGTAAAGAGATCTTTAACTGACAAAAATCTATAGATGATGAACAGATGGATATATAAATGAATATCACATCATATTAATCATCTAAAGAATAATTTATTTTTTTCTAATAACTAGAATAAGCAAACATGAGAGTTAAATATAAGGGATACTTTGACAATAAAACATTCTATTTATTTTCATGGATAACAAAACAAATATAGGGAGCATAATAACATTGTTGGATAGAGCAGGTTTTCAGCTAAAAAAAAAAAAAAAAAAAATATATATATTTTCCCTACATAGTTATTACACTATGCACTTTCAACAATGTTGCATAAGTGTCTGAACGCATACAGGGTTGCCTGGAATGTGACTTATCATGCACATAACTGTTGTCACTATAGAAAAGCAATGTCTACTGCCTAACTGTGCTCATATCCACTGTTTGGTTTTCATAAAACTTCAATAAGTAGATAAATGTCAACATCTTTTGCATGGACAAATTGAATGACACACTTCTGTTTCATCTATATGTTCATGTTAATGTCATTTTGTCAGACTTCTGCTTAGCTGCTATCTGTAGCAAGGCAAAGTAAAGTTCATGTGTCATTGGCAGAAACCTCTACTGTCATATCACCAGCCAAGTGACTACCAACCAACATAATGAAATATGAAGCATTACTGTCAGAGTAACCTTTGTAAATAATGTAATCTCTGTATGATGAAGACAGTATTTTTCTTTCATTTAAGTCATTATTGATAATATGTTTTAGAAAATAAATTAAATCCAGTTGTTTCCTAGTTTCTGATTCCTGTTTTTCCCCTTTTTTCCTTCAGTTGTGAAATAAAAACCATGCATCAAAATCAGTAAATGTTAATAAATCTTCAATTTGTTTGTTTACAAAGCTTTGTCGTCACCACAAAGTGGTTATAGTCACTATACACTTCAAAATATTTTTCATCTGAAGCAGTTGAGGAAAATATACATTTTTTTGCATTTCAGGAAAATATAACTATACCAATGAGAATGTGCTTAAACCGTAGTTTTAAAAAAATGCTTTGTTTCAATCTGTTCTCACACAAACATTTCATTTTAAGATATTTCTTTCAGCTTTATGAAAAGATAAACAGTGGCTGATTAAAAAAAGCACAAAACTCTGATATTAAAGATAAAAATAGTAATTGTCATGTATTAATACATTGTACAGAGGAGTGCTGAATTTTTTTTTTAATCAAACCCTTCTTTCCAAAATCAGACTTTCTATTATCAAATACTAAGAATGAGGTTGGGCTGATAAATTTCCAGCACTTGGTCATTGTAAGAGTTGACAAATTTATTATTTAACACTTATACAGTACTAAATGAATTAATCTTTCATCCATGTAATAGAGCTTTGTATAAAATACATGGAAAAACTCTTTTTTCAAGCAGAAAATAGGCTCAATGCAAATGACAGTGCCGACCCAATTTAAAATTTTTTTTTCACTTTACACCAACGTTTATTATAGCTACAATATTGCTACTGGTGTGTGTGAGTATATATTTTCAAAAGTTTCATTGAATAATATAGACATATTATGTCTATTTTGATAGTAATCCTTTCTAGTTCTCTAATCAGTTTTCTGATGTTAAGATGAAATTCATCACCTACAGCAATTTCCTTGATGAATTTCATCTTAACATCAGGAAACTGATTAGAGAACTAGAAAAGATTATCACAAAAATAAACACAATATGTCTATATTATTCAATAAAACAAGTTTGAATGAAGATATGCTGCCTATATATATTTCAGGAAAAAAAATGAGGGATCATAATTAACTAAAATGAGATATAAAAGTATCAATGCTTAAAATATGTTAGGTGTCTTTCGACCTACACTTCTTCAGTACAACAATCATTGATAAATATTAAAACTTAGTAGCTAACAAAAAACTTTTTATTAGCAACTGAATTTAAAATCTAAGACTAAAGGGAGGGTGGAATTATCCTCCAATAAGTAATGGCTTCACCAAAGAGGGACAATTTATATTTCAATTCTTGTTGTATGCATACGGAAGGTCTCTGCAATTCTTCAGAATATCCAAATGGCGTCTGTTCTGTTTCATGCCCTGTGCAATACAGAGAAGAAGTGAGGAGAATAATTTGTCCTGCAAGCAACAGTATTTAATAAATGCTTGCCGATTGCAGAGACATGAGTCTGTGAACACCCGAAAAATTTACTTAAAAAACAAAATCCCGGAAACTTAAATAACAACGTGCAAAATATCATCAACAAGGAATGTAACTCTAGGGACAAAAACAAATGCCCACTAAATGGACTTTGTAAAACAAAGAGTTATTTACAAAGTAGAGGTACATGACATAGATGGACAAATAAAAACCTATTTGGAGTCTACTAAAGGTAGTTTTAAAAACAGATGTAATAATCATAAATCTACATTTAAACTGGAAAACCTCAAAAATTGGCTAACCATGTGTGGAATTAAAATTGAAAAATGGGAAAGACCCTGATATAACTTGGAGTATAGCAAAAATAGTCAAACCATACAATGGTGGCAATGTATGCAGATTGTGCAGGAAGAAAAGTTAGCTATAATGTAGTTCCCAGAATGAAAAACAAAATACTAAATGAAAGAACAGAAATTATGTCTAGATGTAATCATATCTATAAATCATACAAATATGGATGAAAGTGTTGTAAGATCTTTAATTAACTTCTCCCTAATTTTGAAAATTTTTGGTTGTTTGAAAATTCCAGTCGCGCTTTCATAAAAAATCCGTTTGTGTTTGAAAAATGGAAAAATCAGTTATTGTAAATTGCATGAAGATACCGAAAGGTTGAAACCTAGGTTGCAGAAATAACTCATTTACAAATTAAAAGAAATATATATATTTATTAAATTACATAAAAGTTTTCTAAATTTATAGATTTTCATCCCAGATTGATCAAGTCTAAAAAACAATTTTGTTTTTTTAATATATTCATATCAAAATATCTTTCAGACCATCTCTAAAATGATGCAGTTAAAAGTATGATTTATGAAGCAAAACCTTTGAGACACAATTTAAAATG
>JBBBDQ010001493.1:2087500-2282500 GCA_037127315.1 Ascarosepion bandense
TGTACATACACTATACACATATGTGTACATACACTATACATACACATATATATGTGTACATACACTATACATACACATATATATGTGTACATACAATATATATATACACATATATATATGTACATACAATATATATATACACATATATATATGTACATACAATATATATATACACATATATATATGTACATACAATATATATATGTATATACAATATATATATGTATATACAATATATATATACATATATATATATGTACATACAATATATATATACATATATATATATGTACATACAATATATATATACATATATATATATGTACATACAATATATATATGTACATACAATATATATATACATATATATATATGTACATACAATATATATATACCTATATATGTACATACAATATATATATACATATATATGTACATACAATATATATATACATATATATGTACATACAATGTACATATATATGTACATACAATATATATATACATATATATGTACATACAATATATATATACATATATATGTACATACAATATATATATACATATATATATAATAATATTTCAGTTTAAACTACCTCTCTGAAGATGGCGCATCTGAGCCGAAAGCTTAGAGAGAAACCAATAAATAATTATCCAAATGTTGGAGAATTTTTGTCTTTATTTTCAACTGAAATTAAAGCAAAAATACGACGTTTAGAACGGCTCATGATTAAATATAATAGACATTCATTGTCTCTTATATTTAATAGCATATGTTTAGAAAATTACTTGCTGCCTCGATATACTAAATATATATATATATATATATATATATATATATATATATATATATATATATTGTATCAAGGCAGCAAGTAATTTTCTAAACATATGCTGTTAAATATAAGAGACAATGAATGTCTATTATATTTAATCATGAGCCATTCTAAACGTCGTATTTTTGCTTTAGTTTCAGTTGAAAATAAAGACAAAAATTGGCCAACAATACAGTGATCCTTACTCATACACACAGTAAGCAGAACCTGCACACATTGGAGGCCATGTACATCAAATCTAAATAACCAACACTTAATAAAGTCAACTTTAAATTCGGAAATAACATATTACATTGCATGTAATATGTTATGGCTTTGTTGTCATTTCGCGCTATCATGCGGTGTGACGTCATAAAACCGCATCCCAAATTTAAGAACTGCGTTTATTATTTTTGCTAACTATTGCCGTTGCCAGGCAGAGTTTTGTCAACACAAAACAAAATCGTCAGTGATGGTGGATGTTATAATATTTCAGTCTAAACAACCTCTCTGAAGATGGCTCATGTGAGCCGAAAGCTTAGAAGAAAATCAATAAATAATTATCCACATGTTGGAGAATTTTTGTCTTTATTTTCAACTGAAATTAAAGCAAACACACGACGTTTAGAATGGCTCATGATTAAATATAATAGACATTCATTGTTTCTTATATTTAACAGCATATGTTCAGAAAATATATATATATATATATATATATACGGAAATTAATGAAGATTAACGAAACTTGGTTATAAACAACCGACAATTTGAAATGATTTGTTTGAACATTATTTTTGATAGATACTCCTATTTAAGTAGATATTCTGTTTTTAATTAATCAGTATTATATATTTATATCTACTGGCCTGATTATTTACGATAAATTTATATTACAAAAATGTGTGTCATTCGGCAGGATTCGAACCTGCGACCCCTATCCACATAGGCTAGGGGACGCAGGTTGGTTATAAACAGCATATAGATTGTTTATAACCAAGTTTCGTTAATCTTTGTTAATTTCTGTAACATGTTTACATTTGTTGACATTACGATACATTTCTGAGCAGATATGGTTGTGGTGATGAATCAAAAATTGTGTTATATAGGCTTGATTAAAACCTTGTTTAGACTGGAGGTCATTCGTGGTCGAGCGGTCTAAAATGTTGCCAGATCAAATGGTAGCTTCAACTATGTAAATAGGGGTTGCAGGTTCATATATATATAGATATATATATATATATACACACACACACACACACACACACAAATATATATATATATATATATATATAAAAACATATATTTCAGGATGGCCAGGAATGCAGCAGATATTACATTCTTATCAGAGATATGTACGTGTGTAATAGTCATACATACAAACAAGTATTAACAAAGTGTAGATAAAGTGCTTGCTGCAAAGCAATGGTAAAAAAGTTTATTACGCAAGACAATTAGGAAGATGCTTCAGACTTGTGCCATATTAAGTTTAATGGTTAGAGCACTTGATACAGAGTGGTGATTTGCAAATTAACAAAAGTCTTTCTGTATGTGTAGTGCGTTTGATCCTCACTGAGTGATACACAATTGTAGCTTTATTCCAATCTAAGCTGAGCATCATTAACATTTTAATAGTTCTTGTTGCATTGCAGCAATAAGCAGGGCTGTTTCATACTTGTGGCCTTGTGTCAGGCTCAGCTTATTAAATATCAGTCATTTTTGCTTTCTTTACAAATCTTTAAATTACATATACAAGATGTAATCCAAAAGCCCAGGAAGAGTAAATGAGAAAAGTAATAAAATGCATAAGTTATTCTTACAAAAAATTCAACAGGTGACAGTTCAAGTTGGAAAACTGTTTCGATTCAAACAAGTAGAAATCATAAATCATTTTTGCTTTGAGTTTTGAAGCAATGTTTACATTTTTCAAGCAGTAATGATAATTTCAATATTTTTCCCTCCAAAACTGATCTTGTGAAATTACAAGTTAGGTTTCTTTGTAAAATGGTGTCAATACACACAAAACATCTTTGTTGTAACAATGCATTCACAATTTTTGTTTAAAATTGATGAAAGAGAACAAAATGACAAAAGATTTGGTCATTTGTTTGACACAAGAAGACAAATTTTCAAAAAGGCTATTTTTGCATAGCAGTAAAATTTGCAGCTGATATGAAAAATTGTCATCCATAATAATAAACAACTAATTATTTATCATTTACATTTTGCATATTGTCAAAGCATTATCACCAAAGGCTTGATGCATAATCTAAAATGATTATGCAGTTTCTTTTTACATATTTATTACAAAATTTTATGCACACATATGTATACATATATACACAGCTTGAGTATAAAAAAACAAATTGTTTCATGGTTTTAATTTGTTCAAACAAAAACAGTTACTCTTCTTCCAAGAAATACATTGTCAAGGGGAATTTTTATAAAGTTATATAACCTAAAATGTAGGTTTTAGCTGATTTGCCATTTTTACTCTATTTAGATACACCAAATTCAATCAGTTCTTGAACTTTTTGATCTCATCTTATACATTTTTATTTTACATGTTTAATGATTTATGACCAAAATTAATATATTTCAAACAAGAATGTTTGAGATCTTTTTGAAAGCAAGAAGTTAGAAAGCATATATTGTTTAGTGCCTATCTCCTTAAAAACAACTGGACTAAATACACTACAAACAAACCTTATTCTCCTGCCAAATTTTATTTCAACCCCCATTCCATCAAAACCCACAACTTAAATTTCATCAAGCACAAAACTTTGAGAGTCAACTTAGGGAAATATGAGTGTCTGTGTAAATTGCTTGCTAAATTGCATAAAATGTATTAGGAGAAAGAGAGGAGGGTAGGCATAAAATGTATTAGATTGGAGAGGAGGTTAGGCATACATAAAGAGAAGAAAGAGATGTGAAAGTGCCCTGGCCAATATTGCTAAAACAACATGTTCAGCAGTTATCAGTACAATGGATACTGGTGTCTCATAATTACTTAGCAGCAATAACTATATCCCTCAATCATACTCCTACCTAATAAACATAATAGCCATCTTTTTGTTTGTACTCAAGAGCAATGGAAAATAAATTGGTGTATAAACAAATCCCAGCAGCCCATTGGTTTCTGGGAATATCCCAAATTTTATTTGAATTTTAGTAGTATGTGAGCAAAATAAAAATTTATGAAGAGAAAATTATTATTTTCTTGTTAGTACTGCAAGTAGAAAATGAATAGAAGCCAAAAAGTAATTCTAGCAATAGAATATTATATATAAATATATATCTACATGCACACAAATGGTCATAACTGAGTTATACAAGTAATAAGATCACAGAATAAAATATATATATAAACTCCATTCTTAATACTTTCTTTAATGGCATGAGCCTTTTAGATATAAGCAATCATGGCCCTCCATAGACTCCTTTTACTTTATTATCTATGAATTTCTCTGACTTCTTGAGAAAATTAGAGAAGTGGTTTCCCATTGCCTTATCCAAGGTTTTGAATTCAGAGTTGTTACTAGCCGAGGCTAGAGAGACTAGTCTCAACTGCTATTTAATCCAAATCTTGTAGAAAGGATTGAATACATGCATCTTTTAAAAGATTATGGCCATCAGGAAGTAGTTTATCCAAAACAAAGAATAAGCTTCAGATGAAGACCCAAACTTGCATTCCATTTTGAATATGGGGTTAAAACTCAGCCCTTTTCAATGATATAAAATTTTATTAAGAAATGTTCAACACTCTTAGAAATGATTCTGCTACATAATATTTTCGGTGAGATTTGAACTCATAGTGCCAGTTTTAGAAGATCATTTCACAACTTAGAGCTATGAAAGAAAAATGGAAAGAAATGAGTTTGTCTGTATGTGTGATGTGGAGGGAATTAAAGGGGATCAATAAGTATGCAGATCAATGCAGTTATTAACTGAATTTTGATTTGAAATTTTCACTGAGTATTTTGTTTTATTGATATAGTGCTGGTTATAAAAAGTCTGATTTTACAGTTGCTGAAATTTGTGCCAATTTGATTCGCAATAAAAAAAATGGTAAAATAGTAGCACTATTTTACTATTTATTGCAAACCAAATTTCTTAAGGAATGTTTTTATTGACAAATAAAATTTTATCATTTAAAGAATTTGCAATAAGTTTAATCCAAGCTATATAAATGCCGCTAAAATATATCACAAGTTTCTTCTCTCACACTTTTTGCTTGTAGAATTCTCTTCTGATCCCGTCAATTTTGATCTTAAAAAATTTAAATGCTATGTCAAACATTATGTTCTGTTTTCTCTTCTTAACAGTAGTTTTTCTCATGGTCTCCAATAATCAGTAACTCCTTGCACCTTAGTGGCCTTATTGCCTTGCTTGTGGTGAAATTGTGTGTGTGTGTGTGTGTGTGTGTGTGTGTGTGTGTGTGTGTGTATATTTATTTGAAAACATTGTCCACAGGGCAAAATTTTATAATAGCAAGAAATAATAGGATTTTTGATGACATACTAAAAACTAAGACAAAAAAACAACTGGTTTCGCCTAGACCTTATCAAGTTTTTTAATTTTGGGGATTTCTAAATCATGATTAAAAGATGAAATGAGAATTGAGAGGATTCAAGGAAAACTAGAGCCCAATCACACTCAGACCCAAAAGGCATTCTCTCTTCTTATATAGAAAAGGCCTTCAGGATCTGATGTATATGGACTCTAGCACCTTTAGATGAAAGAGTGAGTGGGACCTTGATAAAATTGTAAAGTTCTCAATCCAACTACACAATTCCAGCTATTTATTACACTGAAATTTCTAAATAACAGAGCCAATATGAAGTGAAGGTAAAACATCCTTATGAATGGAGGAAAGAATTTCAGTGTAGTTGCAGATGCAACTACATAGGTAGAACATCCCAGTGTTTGGATCAAAAAGTTAAACAGCATTTACCTCCCAGAATTTTGAACTCAGACGCCAGTAGTAGCCAACTTGTGAATACTTCCGTGCCTTCAATAGCACAGCATGGCTGCCATATCTGGTCGGGTGCCCCTGCTGCTCTCCTTGGGCTTCTTGACAAAATACAAAGGAGGATCTGTAACGTGGTTGATACTGACTTGGCAGACCGGCTGCAGCCGCTCTCTCACCGGTGTGATGTGGCTTCCCTGTGCCTCTTCTACAAGTACTTTCATGGCTACTGCTCCGATGAGCTTAGATCACTGGTGCCACCTAAGCACGAATTTACACGAGATACTAGATTAGCAACTAGGTCCCACCCTTTTACAGTTAAACAAATAAGATGTAACCATAAATTCTACTCCAACAGCTTCTTTTCTCGCGCTTCCCGCCTGTGGAACTCCCTTCCACAACTCTGCTTTCCCGACAGTTACAATCTCCAGGTGTTTAAATGTAGGGTCAATAGACACCTCCTATCACACTAACTCCCAATTATTCTCAGAACACTCATCTACCCAATCCTCATTCTCGGTATCCTTACCCACCTATCACCCACCCTCTGACATTTCCTATATTTAATCAGCCTTTCTCCACTCTACGTAGCCCCCTGCGCAGTAGTGGCAGTGACATGCCTTGCTCGGGGTGAAATGCTTATAAAAAAAATATATATATATATATATATAAAAGAAAGGTAAATATATTTACAATGGTGCACATGAGCTATAGGGTGATTGTTTGAAGAAAGAGGAGCATAATTTCATTAAAAAATAGTCATAATCTGGCCCTGATGAAGGGAACCAAAACATTTTAGTCTAGGCAATAAAAAGACAATGTATTATATAAAACAAGATAAATACATTAATGAAGATGGAAAAAGTTAATTTTTTTATATTATTATGAGTTTAATAAAATTTAGTTAAGATATCAAAAAATATTGATGCTAAGTCACGATACATACCCAGTTGCTCTTTGCAGATGTACATAAGCTTCTCGGCAGACTGCACCTTAGTGCTAATGCATCTTTTGCTGTATGGCTCATATTTGCCCGTTTTAAATGGCTGAAAAGAAACATCATCTGTGAATTCAGTCTGTTCTATCACATGGAATGTGTGATCCACTCCCTCATCAGTCTTGCAAATATCTCCCCAGTAAAGGAAGTGGTCATTGTTGATCACACGACCCCCAAAATCACTTTGGCTTAACACAGAGATGTGCTCTCCATGGTAGTCATTGGCTAAAGGCCGCATAAAACGATTGCATAAACAGGACTTTCCAACACCAGTGAGGCCCTTTTCCTTTTCAGTTCCTGACAGACCAATAACACTAATGTTAAAGGTCCGTGACTCTGTCCTTTTGGCCATAGTAGGAAATCAGGCCACCTCACTCAGGCCTTTTGCTGATACTACATCTTGTTAGTGTATACCAATGTTGGTTAGTTTTAGGGGAGCAAAAGTCATGGAACAGCTCTTGGACAGAAGATCCATGCCTGGGAGACTCACTATTGTGACTTGATTTTAGATACACTGTCAATGTAGGTAATTGGTGGTGGAACAGGTGGTGATGGGTATGCTGCTTATAGGAGGGTTGGGAGGTATTTCTAGTTTGGTTGTGGCCAATCTTAAATATTCACTGGTTGTAAACCAGACTTCTTTCTTTTCTTGCTTGCAACAACTAAATGAATCTGGAAAAAAAAAGAAAGAAAAAAAGATATAAATTACTATTAAAGTAAAATAGTGACAAGAACACAATAGAAATGCAAACAATATATTTGTAGAGTAATGTTTGTGAGTATGTGTGTGATGGCTGTCAATTCAATGTGTGTATGTGCACGCATACACAGAGGGTGATATGGGTAAATTGTTGCTATTTTATATTTATAATTTTGCGCATACACATAGTAGTATCAGTTGGGCACTGTCTGTGAGAAAAAGAGCACCATGATGCAATTTACTCTGCGAGAAATTTGGAAACAACAAGCTGTATTGCTTGGCATTCATGACAAAATCTCCAATATGGACATTTTAGAGCATTTGGATGTCAATCTGCAGTGGATTCAGAAAGAGTTAGATGAGTCTAATAGTGATTACAAAGGTATGGGAGCTTGGAAAGCTCACACTAATTGTTTTGATAAGAAATGAATTCCCAAATTTTTTGGTGTGAACCTCAGACTCAACATGGAGGCCTACATCAAGTACTTTGAGGAGGTAGTGCTGTCCCAAATCAAGAGGGTGGCTGCTGGAAGGCCCTGTGTCTGGCAATAGGATTCTGCACCATGCCACACAAGTAGGAAAACTCATTCATGGCTGTCAGACAATTTCTGTGACCACATCACTTCTTACATCTACCCACCTAACTCCCCAGACTGCAAATCCCTTGGATTATTTTGTGCAAGGCAAAGTTGAATGAGAGAGACCAACAAAGCTCCTTATAATACCAAAGATGAACTGAAGGCAAGAATTATAGCAGCATTCCCCAACTTAAACAAGGAGACCATCTAAAATAGTTACAGGAAATTCTGAAGTCATTAGTAGGCCATGATTGAAGTGAATGATTTTATTGAATAAATTTACTCTTTAGTATTTAAAGATATTTTTATGCATTTTTTGTAAATATATCTTTTTAAATCAGATTTTCATTTTTGCATAAGCTAGACAACAATTCATCTATCACCCACCTCTCTCTCTATATATATATATACACACACACACACCTGAACAATGGCCTATACAAACTGGGTGCTAAAGATTTACATAATGACAAATACATCAACAAGGAATCAAATCACCACCATAGTATCATTAATAACTTACATAAATCAATCCAATTTTGTTTATGTATGAACCCTAGTAATAAGCAAGTTTTTGACAACTCCAAAATTAAATACATTAATGCATTAGAAAAAAGTAAACTCAACACAAGTTTAGAATAATCTGTTAAAAACAAAATAAGCAGAAACTGTATAAATATAATGCTATTTGGTTTGACACACTCTTCAGCTGTAACGTCCAAACAAACATTGAAAAATTCTTCATAAATTTCAAACATTTTTACTATTCACCTACACTAAAAATAATTATAATATCTGTTTTTATTAGAAATATTTACAATAATTTGTTTGGCTATGTGAGAAATTTTATCATGCAACTCAAGGTTTGCTCATCATATTGTAATATATACAATAGCATAGTCATATTAATTTTTTCTAATTTCAGGTCTATAACGATTTCCATGGGACAGATGAAAGATAATACCTCAAGAGAGAAAGATATAAAATTATTGAGTGATGAGAACATATGTGCATTCATACATATAAACATGCATACCAAGTGTATAATTTCTAAAATGACATCATATTAATATGACATTTGTTCACCTTGAGTGGTACCAAGCATTCCTTATAATAATGGATTTTCTCATTACTCACTTAATAGTAAAATGCACTTGCTGGTTACCAATAATAACAAGCAAGTCAATTGTTATAGACAGAAACAAACAAAAAAGCCACTGTTCTTTAATTATATATATTACACACTCACAGTAAATGTATAAATCAGTTTGGAAATTTCTACTTTGAAGTATTTCACCAATGAACCAGCATCATCAGAAAAAGGACTTCACAAGAATTAGAATCTACTTAAGGGAGATAAAGCATGATTCACATCTGAACACTTGATTCCCAAAGAACTACCACATCAAATAAAAAATAAAACTTTCCCTACTGATGAAGACAAAATCTGTTAATGTTTTGCATACAATAGATTTTATAAGCAAAAATTTTGCCTACTAGTAATGTTTTCAGTAATGTTTTAGCCAGCCTGCCTCTTTTTAAAATTCTTAAATCATTTCAAAATATCTTTCCTGCCAATATAATTAATGCTTAAGTAATGTATCTGCACAAAACTAAATTAATAAATCTTAATAAATAAACTAAACAAAATGAAACCAATAATTTAATTTACAGATGAAAAAGAAACAAATAAAAACTTTTTTGATATTCTATCTATTCAGACTGACACTGATTTAAAACTAAATACCTACTGTAAGTCAACAAATAAATCTTTATTCACATCACAATAGGATAAAGTTTGGAATTATAGGTTTTTAATTAAGAGTCTTCAATATTAGGAAGTGTGACAACACAAAAATTAGATTCTTTATATTACCCACAAATTCGATAATAATCTTGAAAGAAATTTAGCTAATCTTAACAGAAATATTTTTTTAAAAACAGTTTAAAATATAATCAATGTAAAACAATTGGTTATTTTGGAAGAATTCAGAAGCCGATATCTGCCAAATAGAATGTAAGCAATGTCCTCTAAAATATATCAGCATTCTGAGAGTAAAAGAAAACAATAGACAAAACAAACAAAAAAGGATTTAAAATTGAACAACAAATTCAATATACACGTGTTCCTTCAAAACATTGAATAGGAAAATGTAGTTTTAATAAAAAGGATTATAGTTTACTGAGATAAATAGAAAATTCCATGAGCTACAAATTCCTAATGATTAATATACAACCAGTCTATTTAACAATAACGCCTGTTTAACTAAATCAGTACTAAAACAATGTGGAATACATAAACCTTAAATGATAATAATAAAAATAAATTTCCTGGTGAGAATGCTAAGCATGGCTTTCATGGCTTCTGATTTTAATTGATTAGCTGTGTTACCATGTACATATTTCCAAAATCTGACCAAATGAGCCAAATTAGAATTTTGGTGGGGAAGGGCTTCACGGTCACATGTCAAGAATTTTTCAGTATCCTTTCATATAGTCAAGGTCAACTACTAAGATGTTTTAGTTTTAAAACTAGTTTCTATTCCATTCTAGAACCTTTTCTGTGTCTGTGTGGCAATAATCAAAAGTCTTTGGTTGAAGCCTATAAGGTTTTTACTCAAAAACTGATAAATAAAAATGTTCTATTTTATCATTAAATTTGGCTTGCATAAATGAATACTTCAAAGTTAAAAATCGTGGTTTAAAAAAGTGAAAAGAGACTTGTACAGATATGAAAGATATTAAAATATACATGTTTTTCTCAAATTTCTGTGAGCCTGCTTTACTTGAACAGCCATTATGACCAATTTATTTTGGAAGAGATTCATTTTTTTTGCATTCTCTCTTCAGTGCCATCAATATTTATAGAACTATTTAACCCAAGTTTTATAAACATTTAAATATTCCTTCATATATAAACTGCCACGTATATAGATATTTTCCACTCCCCCACTTATACAGTTATAAATATTTGTTTCATCTAAAAATATAAAATCTCAATATCGAATTATTTATTCTTGTGTTTTATGAATCACTCTTCTGCTACATTTGAACAGCAGAAAGATTTCTATCATGATTCAATGTCATTTAAATATTTAATCAGAATAATTGTACTCTAACTTGGTGAGTTTCTGGTTTTATTACAAAGATTTGCTAAAATCCCCTAGATGACACTCACTGTACTTTTTAAATCATGAGTCACTCTTTTTTTTAAAAAAGTTGTTTCAAATACAAAATGCTCATATATACACACATACACACACAAATGGACATTGACGTCAACACCCAGAGGCAACAGGTCATTTCATGTTGAATGCAATCATCATGACCTGGCGATTGCATTTTAGGATGAAACAGACTGTCACTTCTGATTGTTGACTTCAATGATCACTGTTTTGTTTACAAAAGCTCTATTAATGGTATTAAGCACTTTAAAAGATACATTAAAACTACATTTTATCATTTCACATATATATTGATTGTTTAATTACTTAGTTTTTGGTAATAATAAAATTAGACCAGTACACATTTGTATTAAAGTGTTCAATACAGTTATATTGTAGAATTTTTGAATATTTTCCTTTGTAAACGAATTATTATGCAACCTCGGTTTCTATCATGAGTGGTGTCTTCAGGCGATTTGCAATAACTGATTTTACTGGTAGAAACCTAGCTAGCGTAATAACTCGCCTATGAATGGATATATATATATATATATATATATATATATATATATAAATCAACAGGTGAAGATTGTTCTCATCCTATTTTCCACACTTAAGGCATATCTCATTTCACTTAATTCTCACAAGTCTATTTGCCTTTGAGAGTAATTATGTAAGGCTACTTAAATACTTCAGATTTCTCAGTAGTACTTTGACAAAATGTGTTCTTGAAAATTTTAAAGTTAAAATGTAATTACTAAATTTACAATATTAAATATATTTGTGTGAATATGTGACTCATAAGTTTTATAAAGCAATACAAAGTAGCTTAATTGCATTCAAATAAAAACAGTTATTTGACAAATAGTAATTTAATTTAAGATGTAGATAATAAATGAAAGTCCTTAGATTTAGTTATTCAAATGACACACATACACATGCACGAATCAATAAGCCCATAAATCTAATATAGTTATTATCAGAATTTTAATGTTTAGTGTACATAATTAATGGGAAAGCATTCATTTTACTGCATTGACAAAGAGGAGGGTATTGTATAGATGAGGATGAAATAAATGAGTAAAGGCCAGATTTTATTAACTATACCATCATTTTTACTTTTGTTGTTGACTCTATAAGATTAATTCTTTTGTTATATGTGAATGTTAATTATTATATATGTATTGCTGTGTTCAGGTTATATATAAAGAATTTTTCTTCTATGTATATGTATATTCATATGAATATAGCATATATGTTTTTCCATGTTTTTGTACGGTGGAATGTAGTGTCAGGTTGCTGTTTGTGCTATGTTATATTATGTTCCAGTTATTTGAGTATGTGTACATTGTACTCTTGAATTCATTCCTTAGTTTTCTGCATATTCACTTTATAAAGATTATTAAAGTACATCTTTGGTTTGCACAGAGGTAATCTTCGTGTGGCTGTTTGGGATGTTGATCTCCAACGGCTACTGCAAACCCTTCATGCCCAGTGGATGAACAGCAAACCAACTGCTATGCATGTGTTCACCATTCTTTTAATATTTACTTAATGCCTACATGTTTTTGATTTGATTTTGGTAGAAGCATTAGTCATTGGCTGACTTTCGCATGACATCAGTTGACATGTCAAACAAGTTGTTATCCTTTTTATAAGCTTGTTATTATTTGTATGGATGGCTAGACACAAGCTCTATTAGTTGCATTTACTTTTGGTCAAGATAAAAAAAAAGAAGATAAATGGTAGGGACAAGAGTGCAAATGTCAACTGTCACCCCAAATTCTAAGAGACTTGTTGGTAAGTACAGGGGACAGAAAGGGAATGTTAGGTTCAACTAATGAAAGCCATCACTTTTCTATTCATCTCTAATAGCAAAAAAATTGGACTAGAATTTGAGCTTTATCTAACTACTTTTTGCCTTACAATGTCATTTGTAAGATTAAAATTCAGTTGAAAAAATATACTGTGTGTGCATCTATATGTGTTTGAAAAGAAGAAATAACAACAACCTACACAGGTGCATATACACACACATAGAAAGAAGGAAAATCAACCTAACATCAATATATATTAAAAAAAAAAAGAAGCATAAATTATTTTCTCTAAGTTAATATAAAAATAATACAAACAAGAAAATTGGCAAACATTTACGGATATCTCATTCAGTGGACCAAACAATCAGACAAAGGTTTACCTATGAAATTCTAAAGTAGAGGTGCTGAATATAAAATCAATCAGCAAAGTGACAAAATTTCATGTTTGTATTAATCATAAATATAAATATATTATATATATATATATATATATATATATATATATATATATATGTGTGTGTGTGTGTGTGTGTGTGTGTGTGTGTGTATGTATATGTGTGTATGTGTATGTATGTATGTACTTCCCCACAAAACAAAAGCAATACCTAAAGTTTTGAATGCATTTAAGAAAAAAAAATCATTCTTGAAACCTATTTTAGTTTTAATTTCAAGCTAATAACTTAAATTCAAAATTACCTGTAAGCATTGTTGTATTTTAAATCAAATTTAAATTGATTAGAATTTTTTTAATCATTAAAATTGACCATATTGACAAATCTGTCAACACAATTTTGTTTATTAAAACAAATATTTCAAAAATAAAATAAACTTTATTTGAAGAAGATTAACTGATTTAAAGTTTAATTAATCAATGCCACCCAAATGAGCTTCTGACTTTGATGCTGGACCATGATTGTTGGTGTGATAGACATATGAATGTCTGAGCTGGCTCAACCAAATAAATAGATTACTTGTAGTTTAAAATAAAACAGAAGTGAAGAGGGTTTTTATGGCTCGTTAACACATTTATTGATAACCTGATATTTGGCATTTCTGAGTAAAGGGCACATAGCTGTCAAAAGACAACATGAATGCTTTTTTTTTTTATATAACTTTAACTACCTAGTAATCTTAACAATTTAGGGAATATTTAAAGTAATCTAATATTTTATTGAATTTTAGGTATTTTGGTTTTATAATTTTACTTATGAATACAGTTGTTTAGAGAATGTTAGAAAATTACCAATAAATTTTAAACCTACTATAGTTACTGCTCTTATTTTCTGATAATGTGTATGAATGCCCATATTACAAAAAATCAGCATATTAATATATGCAAACAGAAAATTAAAAATTATTTTTTATAATACTGTGGTGGTGGTGGTGGTGGTGGTGGTGGTGGTGGTAGGGGGGTCACTAAATTGTAGTATGCTTTTATATTTATGATTAGTAAATATAGTTTTTACTTAATAAAAATATCACATAGCCACTACAAACTAATACATAATTTTAAAAGAATTAAAACTTTTTAAATTATTATAATCAAATATTTTTTAAATGTAAAAATTCTTGTAAAAATTAATTATTCAACAAACAAATTTTCTTTTTAAGACAATAGCATCTATAAAGCTTTTTTAATTGAGTAATGTTTCAAATTAGCAGAATGTTCAGATTTTGAAGATGTTGAAATATTCTTGATTGAAATGGATAAAACCATGTTTTGTTTTGTTTTTTTTACCCCGTCAGTTCAATTAGTGGCTAAAACAATAAGGAATCACTAAAAGTTAAAACAAATTTCCTGCTTTATCAATTATGCACATGTAAAGTTGAGTTTTCACAAAATGTTTTATGCTTCAAAGTAAAAAGTTATCAACTTTTTGATAACTTATTTCAAAGAAAAATTATGAGTGGAACAATAAAAAAAAATTTTTTTTTAAATTAAAAAAATGCAATTTTGTCCCTTTGCCCTTGATAGAACATTTAAAATCAACAAGTTTCATTGCACTTGTTTATTTAATTATATTTTGCTGCTGGGTATTTACAATAAGATTTTTTTTCTCAAATCCCTCAACATACAGTGTTTAGAAAGAATGCTGAATTTAAAACTAGGGTTTGTATTTTACTTGCTCAAAGGTTTTCAAGACTCAAAAATAACATAATACTCAAATGACAAAAACAAACACCAAAAGCTAAAAGAATTATAGTAAAGATGCCCAATAACACATGGACTTAGAATTTAATCTAATTTTTTTCATTGTTTGATAATAACAGGAACCTGTTGAACACTCGATATCTAACATGGACTGAGGACAGCTCATGTACACCTTCAAAATCATAATACAGAAACTAAACTTCCAAAAAGATATATATATATATATATATATATATATATAGAGAGAGAGAGAGAGAGAGAGAGAGAGAGAAAGATAGGCATATATAAAATAGTCATAATTTGTCTGTAACAACTTGTTTGAATGCATATTTACTGTACATGACAGTAGCCAAGATAAATAAAAAAACAGTGTATTCAGAAAAGAGCCTAGGATATCAGGAATTGTACAAATGAGAAAAAAATTTTAAGTAATTTTCTATACTCATTATTAAAGTATCATGTTTTAATATTAACATATAGCTTTATTGGAAGAATTATGATCATGTGTATTTCCACACAACTACATTCATTCATTGTACATATACACATGTGACAATCATGTGATAACCTTGCTTTCCCACTTTCTTACAGGATGTATATATAGCAGACACATGGTACATCCAAAAACAGTAGAACACTAAGGAAGGCAGTTCACAGCTACCCCCCAATATCAGCATGCTATTGCGGGGGTTAACGTTTTTCAATATGAAGCAATTCTCTCAAACACCCGCACTAATTGCAAGATGCAAGTAGATACCCTTTTATTTCTTTAAATAACACTTGTACAAATTATTACAGTTGGCACAGAATCCTAACATGCACAACATGTAAAGACCAACTCACTTTCTCTTACTAATCATTCTTCTAAACTTTACTAAGATGAACTTATTCACAGACTCAGAAATTATTCCTAACACAACTTCCATATGACACTGATAAATCTTCCAGTGACAAAGAACTTTACAACTTACCTCAATTGCTGTAACACAATCTTAAAGACATTTTAATCAGACACATTTAACGTCTGTACAAAGTATGTAATTCTTGTTATTTGTTAATACATTTTATGACTATTTTATTCAATGTTCCATTTGCTAATTTCATGAATGATTTCAACTGTATAAAATAATTGTTGGAATGCAGGAATTTAGTTAGGAAGTTCTTTGGGAAATGGCCTTGTGCCATGTAAAATTCAAACCTAAATTTCTATGCATATTAGGCCCCAACAGAATCTTCAATTTCCCAATTTTAAGAAGATTATAAAGAAGCACAAGATAAAAGTATTTTCTTTTTTGTAAAACTATAACACCTTAATTTTTTATTAAAAAATAAGTAAACTTAATATTATTCAATGAAAATGAATTGTAGCATCATGTGTTACAGCAAGTCTAAAACTAAGAAGTTGCTTTTTTCAAGGATTATTATTATAGGAAAAGAAAAAAAAAAGAAAAAATGAAGAAATAAGGTCAAGCAAAAAATAAAATCAGGAATATTGTTTTACTAGTGAACTAATAATGAGGCTTGTAGAGAAATAAGTAGAATTTACAAGTGAATCATAATGAGAAGAAATTGAAACAAAGTAAAAACGCAGAGAGGAAATGACTATGTAAGCAGTTCAGGAAGTGGTGAGAAAGAGGAAAGCCTCCCACCCTCCAAGTTGATATTATAATTTATTACTTATGATCTTCAACAAAAGCCGCAAAACATTATTAGTGTTGGAGGTGATAACAACTGAGAAAATTCATTCTTGACTGCATATGTAAAGAATTTCTTTTATTGTGTTATTTTATGTTGCTGATCTCTGATTATATTTTATTTAAAAAATGCTTCTTTTCTTCTTTCTAAAAATACAAAGGTTTTGAAATTGAAGTCAAAATTTTTCACCTACTGAGCTATAAAAGTTCTACCCATTAATCATAGAAGAAAACTAAGAAAATAAGTTTGAAAGAAAACATGAAAAACAAAATAAACCTGTATTCCTTCTTCATTAAACTTTTAAAACACATACAATTATTTTAGCCTGCTACAAAAACTAAGAGGGAAGATATCAGATTTAATACTTAAATTTAATAGGAACCTCCACTCATTTTCAATAAATAACTGAAAGCTAAATGATTAAATTTACTATTTCCAGTAAGCAAAATAGTCTGGTATATTTCAGAAAGAAATTATTGCTTGGAATCTAAGATATTTTAATTTTTTTTTTTTTAATCTTTCAATTTTTTGACCATTTTTGAGCAATTGACATATTTGTAAACAAAAGTTAATTCTTGGTTTTTAAAATCTTGCAAAAATAAAATATATATCTGTGACACATGATTTTTGGAAAATTAGCAAATTTAATGCTAAATTAATCTGATTTATAGCATGAGATTTAGAATAAAGCTATTTCTTAAACACGAAGTTTAATTTTTTAACCTTTCCACCGAATTTGAAATTCAGATTGACTGATGAGAGATAAAATAAGTGCATGGCCATCCCAAGTAAAACACATGACATTTTAATGTGCACATAGGAATTACCATAAAAAAAAAACTTTAAATACACAAAAAAGAAAAAGATAATTTTAAAAATATGAAGGCACAACAATTTGTATTAAACATTTCAACTTTTGATTCCTAAAAATAATCTTTACTAAAAAAATAATAATAAATAAACTAACGACAACAAATCATTGAAATATTTAAAAATATTTTTGAAAGTTTATAAATTCTTATTTAATTATAAGAATTTATAAACTTTCAAAAATATTGAAAAGAATTCTTTTAAAATTCCATTATTAATTGAAAAAATTTTTTTTTCTTCAGACTATAATGTCCTTAATATATATTATTTATTAAAGCAATTAAAAGCTTATCAAATTAAATAATGTCATAGTTTTATTGCATTTTTTATTTTGATATTGTGAGCAGATTTTCAGAAATAAATGTTTATTTTTGGAAATAAAGGCAAAATGTTAAAAGAAAAAAGAAAAAAAAAGATGATTTTTTTGATGAGTTCTGCATTTAAAATAAAACCAATTTTCCCAACAAAATTTAATATCTTAAAATTTCATGAATTTATGTGGAGTGGTGAGGATAACAGATGTAAAAAAAAAAAAATTTTCCAAGATTTTTTTAAAAAAATAATTTCATTCATTTCATTAAAATCTGATAATTTTTTTTATTTTTGCTGGAATTTCCAAATTAATGTTTGTCACTGAAAAAATATATAAATTAAATAATGTCATAGTTTTATTGCATTTTTTATTTTGATATTGTGAGCAGATTTTCAGAAATAAATGTTTATTTTTGGAAATGAAGGCAAAATGTTAAAAAAAAAAAGAAAAAAGAAAAAAAAAGATGATTTTTTTGATGAGTTCTGCATTTAAAATAAAACCAATTTTCCCAACAAAATTTAATATCTTAAAATTTCATGAATTTATGTGGAGTGGTGAGGATAACAGATGTAAAAAAAAAAATTTTCCAAGATTTTTTTAAAAAAATAATTTCATTCATTTCATTAAAATCTGATAATTTTTTTTATTTTTGCTGGAATTTCCAAATTAATGTTTGTCACTGAAAAAAAAAAACTGAGTTTCGTAATATTACATTTTCCATTGTAAACTTTCATAAGGATTTGGTTACCTGCTAACTAAAACCAAAACAAGATTTTTTACCAAAATTTCAAACATGTTAGAAGGGATTAAAAAATTTTAAAAATACTTTGAACTTTCCTCTTAATAATAACAAATATTTTGATGGAAAATGTTCATTTTTCTTAAATTTGGGGCCTTTTTGATTCATATTATGCTGTTTTTCAGTGATCTAGTGGCAGTATATACTTAAATAATAGTCATTAATTTGTTCTTTCTTTTGTAGGGAGGGGGGAGGCATAATTTTTTCTTTTAACTTTTCTTTTTCAACTTTATCTATTACCCAAAAACATCTCCCAAAAGATGAGACAGATTCTAAAAGTGATGGAACATGAATAAAAATGCACAATACTAGCACTCAATACAGATTATATACTTATCCCAGTTTGGTGAAGAAATGTATTTACAATTGTACTGTGTAACTCATCTTAGTAAAGACCTTCTTTATGTTCCGTCAGGACATAGGTAATTATGGCTTTCTGCAATTTCTTGTACTTTGTAGTGCTAATAAATTTTATCTTTAACTGGTTCTTTAATCATAATGTGGTAGGCTGAAGACATTAAGAAGCACTTGCATCAACATGTATAGTTCACTGAACTCAGTATCTGTTACTGTTGTTAATAAATGGTCAATAAGAATTGTCCAGCCTATTCTTTCCTTTTTTTCTTTTCTTATGCTATTAAAAAGACCAACTACAATAAGAGATAATTGTTCTTGGCTGTGTTTTCAACTCTTTTACTGTACGCATTATTTTGAACTGACAAAACATTAGTACTAAATATGTTTATGTGCAAATTTGAAACCATAATTCCAAATGTAAAATTCCAATTATCTGATAAATTATTCCCAAGTCAGATCTAAGGAGCGAAATTGGATAAAAAAATATGCTTACTGATCATATGTGTGTAATTTATGTTAAGTACGAGCTTAAAAGGTGGACTTCATAGATAATTTTCTTATAATTGTCTGTGAAATCACTGTACTACTCCAAGTTTTCATAACAACCTGTAATCCAGAGTTCTTTTTTTAGTAAATGGAAGGATTATTAATAAAAAAAAGAGCTCCAAACAAAATTTTTATGCAAAGATTAAGCAAATTTCTTTTTAAAGTATTAATTAAAAACAAAACAAAAAAACATTTAGATCTACACATAACCAAAATACAAAAAAGACATATTTTCTATGAAATAATATTGAGAAACTATGGTAAATTTATACTCTTTATCTCCACTCCCAGCCTGCTTCACCAATACAGTCTCTTTTGAGGTGGAGAGGAAGGGAAGTGTGGCTAGATTTATGAGCAACAAATTTTCTTTATAGATAAAATGGTTATGTGGATAAGTAAGGTAGTGTTGCACAATAAATAAATAAAATGTGGAACAAGTGTGCCCTATATTTCAGTGGTGATGGTATATAAACTTGGCATTCGAAATGACCTCAGAAGCAGAGACATGACATGACTGCACTATCAAACAGATGGCCAACAGGAGGCAAGTAAAAAATCCTAACACCAGCGTCCTTAATAAAAATTAAAAAAAAACTAAAATAAAAAAACAAAAAAAAAACAACCTAACCCTAAAACCCCTTGAACATTCCCAAATACCAACAGAAAAAAAAACAAAAAAAAACAAACTAAATAGCCCATACATTTCTACCCCACTTCATCTTTTACAAAAATCTGCATCAAATTAGTTATGTATCATTTCTATATTACTAAACTTATGTCTAGAATCAATTTACAGGTGGGAATAATTTTAAATTAATTTACTGGATTATTTAAATCAGCTGTATCAGGTAAGACAAATAAAAACAAAGGCACTAATAAGATTTAAATAAAATCTTTGCCTTCTTTAAAAAAAAAAAAAAAAAAAAAAAAGCAATTTTGACTAAACCTTATTTAAGCAGTTTCATTTGAAAAGAGTCAGTGTGAATATCTATTTTTTAAAGGTTTGTAACTTTCAAAATATCAATGATTCAACAAGAATAAGGAACACGTTAAATGAAATTTTACAAATTTAAATGTCGAAAATAAACATGTTTTTAATGAAGTCTGAAGTGTACATATAATTTTCATTTTAAAATATTTTTTCAGCCTTTAGTTTTAAATGCTGACAAACAATATCTTAATGAAACTATTCATTTTTCTAATAATGTATGCAAAATACACAGGAAATTAATTTGATCTTAAAAATGATTTTTAATTTAAGTTTAAACTTTAAAAATTCTTTATACCTCAGATGTTATGATAATCATTTTAATTTATATTTCCCCTGTAATCTAACCTGTTTTGCATAAATCTATTTTCATATTTATGGGCCTCTGTTGCATTGCAGTAATTGGTTATTTTGTGAATGAAGTCAGCAACTGATAATGGCCTCATTTTTTATTGGGTGCTTCATCAATGTGGTCTTGTGTTAAACTTAGTTTTTATTCACACTCTCTATCCATTTACTTCTCAATTCTATTTACCCATTTCTAAACATGTTAGTCTTTGGTCATTAGCTTAGAAAAAGATCCAACATGGTCAGACAAATAACTCAATTGGAACTGGTTAACCATTAAAGGTGAATTGGTTAAAAGTGTGCCGAGGGCAGAGTTGGTGAAATATGTCATCTAAAAATGTCAGCTGAAAAAATATTAGCTGAACTTAGGCAAAAAGAGAAGATTAGATCTCATATAAAATAAAAATAAAAATCTCAAATAATAAAAAAAGAGAAGAAAATAAACAAAACCAATTAGTCTTACAATGACTATAGAATAAGTAAGTGCCAAAAGCTCTGAGAATGCAACAAATACGCAAGGAATTTAGAGAAAGATGTTACCAAAGGAGTCATAGAAAAATAAATGAAAGACGTTATCAGTGTAGCATAAAAATACTATGATGATGAACTTGGAATAAATGCAAATAAAAGATAAAATCTCAAAAAAATGTTCACACACACACACACACACACACACACACACAAAAAGACTTTTTTTAAAAAAAATTAATATATAGATTAATTTTTCTACCGGATGATATATGCGCATGTATATGTATGTGTGTGGTTACTTTATGAAAACTACTACATTGCTTTATTTAGTGATTCTTTGTAAGGTAAGGTGATATGAAAAAAATCAGAAGTGTAGACATTAGATGCTATGGATGTGCATAATTTTATACTGACTAGAAAATGAGTGAAGATGAAAGCTTGAAAAGTATAAGGAAAAAAAAAAAAGAAAATGAATGTACAAGGGATGACTCCTATTTATTTTCACAGAAACGATAACAGATATAGAGAACTCAACAACACTATTAAATAGAGCAAGTTTTCACTATTATTTACCAACATTGAGTATGCATTTATGTTAATGATTAAAAAAAATGCTCTTTATTCGATAGGTTGAAAGCTTTGAAAAATCAGCTGAAAAGTTGTCTGTCATACATAGTGTTATTGCCACTACTGAAATGTATTATCTGCCAAACTGAGCTCATATCCACAGTTTGGTCTCTGTAAATGATCAACAAACATAGGCAAGTGTCTAGGAGTACAATTTCTTTCTGCATGGAGAAATTTAATCAAACTTATGATTCATATGCACTTTCATGTCAGATGCCATTCTGACAGACCACCACTTAACTGCTATCAGTAACAAGGCAAATATTTATAGTTATTGATTGAAAAGTTTAACCTGCTATATCCCCAACTTCTGACACTGAAAACTAAGTTATTGTATTGAATAGTAATTAAAAGAAAATCTAGAAAAATTTTATGTGTACACATGGCCTAGTGGATAAAAGTGCTGGTTAGATCCAGTGACTTGACCCAAAGAGTTGAGTTAAAAGTGGCATGACACATGGAATAAGAATGATATACCTCAGTGATCAAAATAAAGAGTTCAGTTCAAAATTCCAAGCACATGAAAACGGCCAGAGCGCACAACAGCTGAAATGTCAGAAATATGGCAATAAAGATGAGGAATTTTTAAAAAATATTTTCTTTTGTGTATTACTTCTTTTTCATTTTGTAAGCAGAGAGTCAAAACTGATGAACAATTTTTAGATTAAAATATTAAATCATTATGAAGGAGAAATGACAATAAACTGAACACTGTCATACAGATGAATGTTTTTTTTGTTTTTTTTTTGGTAAAGTTGTTCAGGGTCAGAATCATGAAAACTATATTAAAGAATAATGAAATGAAGAATAAGTGAGAAATTATATGACAGTTATTCAATAGCTATCACACAACAGCAGCAGAAGAAAAGAAAAATACTAACAAAGCATTTTTCACAATTATTACACTATAAATAGTAAAAAAAATATATTTATTAAAAGTATTACAGCAAAAAAAAAAAAATAGATTAGAGATTGATACAAAAGAAAATGGAGAGCATTATTTTTTCCCTTTTAATTAGTTCATCTTTAATTGTGTTTATCTTTGATAATCTAAATTTGAACACCTGCTGCCTTATTGTATAAAGGGAGGATAGGCCTACTATCCAAACAGATTTTAAATACCAACATTTAAACATACAAGCAGAATTTTAAAAAGAAAATCAATATTAAAAGGAAGAATAAAATTAAACAAATGCATAAAAATGATTAAGTATCTTTAATTGATCTTGCAGAATTGTATTTAAGAAAAAAATTGTTCTGTGGACAGACAAAATATAATAAAAAAAAACTCTAAAAACTGAAGTCTCAGGTGTAAATTAATACGTGATTAATTATTAAGGAGAACAAATAACATTTTTCTAATAAGAGATACCACATGTGAAATATCAGAGACAGAAATTCTCTTACAATTCTTAATTAGACACCATTTATATATATATATATATATATATATATATATATAACACATCACTCAAATCCTGGGCCTAACTAATAAAACAACAACTTTTAGGCAAAATTCAACTTTATTCATCAACATAGAATCAGTGTATCATCCTATAAGGAGACTAATGATTTTCTCTAACAATTCGATGCCTTTTTTGTAGAATGATTTGTCTTTGGCTTCAAAATATACCTCATTTTCTGATATCACTTCTTCATTGGAGCCAAATCTCTTTCCCTGGAGCATTCTTTTAACGTCTGCAAACAACCAGTAGTTGCAGGGGGCCAAATCTGGAGAATCGGGTGGATGTGGAAGCAATTCGGAAAACAATTCATGTAGTTTTGCCATCGCAACGATTGGCATGTGTTGTCTTGCTGAAAGATCACTTTTTCTTCTTCATTTATGGCCGCTTTTTTGGCAATTTTTTCTTTCAAATGCACCAATAATACTATATAATAGTTGCTATTGATGGTTTCTGGAAACAGATGGAAGATCATGGAAACTGAGAAAGTGGGAATAATTAATATATAAGAATTCTTTAGTAAAGTAAATGGACAGTTCCATGGAAGTTGAGTGGTTGTCAGTGTGGTAAATTAACAATATTTTCCCTAGCCACCCATATAACCTTTCACTGTATAAAAATGTTCAGATATTTTTCCAAGATAAAAATCAATCATGACTTTACCAAAAAATGAAGTAATCAAAACCAGAATTAAACCTAATAAATTCCAATTACATACTCTGAGGAGAACAGAATTCTTCCTTGTTATCTTCAATAAACTGCTACCTATCTTGATGTCAGCTTACAAAATGATGACAACTTAGTATGACAAAGTTCAATTTCTCTAACAATAAAATAAGTAAACATTTCAACTAATCATAAAACCAGAAGTTTAATCTTATTATTCTCTGACCAGAAAGATTGAACTTTTTTGGGTGAAATTCATTAAAGCCAAGTATATAATGATGTGTGAGTGTGCATGTTTGTTGTCAGATCATTTGTGTCCTACAGTATCAAACTGTATTCAGATCAAAAAGAATAATACTTCCTCTTTGTTTTCACTTTTTTTTTTATTCATAAACTAGAAAAGGAAAATGCATTCTTATATACACTGGTATAGCTGGGCAAATAGGGAGAAAAAAAAAAAATAAAAAAATGAACAGAGAAATCAATTACTTTACCTGAAACACTCTTAAAAAAGACCAATGTTATAGTCTGAAAAGTCTTATTTATAAAGTGGAAAAATATGCTTAATTTTTGGTAATCTTTGATTCAAGTGATAGCAATCTGAAGAAAAAAAATGACCATATATAAAATATGACATGGAAACTGTTTTTACTATGAATATTAATATTTTCTACTTGATAATTTTGTTATATTCAGATTTTATATAATGACAGGAGGAGACAAAAATGAAAGAGGAAAAAGAAAGGATGTTCTACATTCAAATTCATCAGCTTAAAAAAAAAATCCTATTTCCAGCAGGTTAGTTAAATCAAGATAGTTTTGCTTAATTCAATGGAAAATGTTTAATATCAATTTTTATTATTTCAAGAAAACCTCTCTACTCCCCACCCACCGCAAAAAAACAACAACAAAAAAAAAAAAAAACAAAAAACAAACACACACACACACACACACACACACACAAAAAGACTATTTTCAGATTCTTCAACTAGTGTGACAATAAAATCTCATTTTTGTAAAATTAACCAGTTGTGATTTTTATGTCCCAAGTACACAGCTAATAAAGTCTATAAAATCCTGTCTAGTTTTCATGTACATCAGTCTTTTTGCATAGATTAAATGTGCCAGTCATTTTTACATTCTCTAATTATTTGGATCTAATTTGTGCTTGATTAAGCTAACAAATTTATTGATTTGACTAACTCATTCCAAAATAAAACTTGTTTCATTCAACTTTCAGTTTTTCTGATCTGTAATATTATCTGCTACTACATATATTTGGACCTTTCACCTTTGCTGAGTGCTCTTAAAAGGTGCAGAAATAAACTTGAACTTCTTTCAACTGGAACAACACTGAATGAAAATGAGCAATATTGTATCAAAAAGTCACAAAATGACAAAAATGCAAACAAAAAATATTCTTGTTAACATCACCATTAGTAAAAATTGGTAAATCAAAGCTATTATAATATATTCTTCTTAGTGCTTTTTAACAATGCTGTTATTGTTGTCTGAAACTTATATTCCAACATATACCTATTTCATAAGAGCACCATTGATGAAAGCACCAGGGTTCAAAGCTTAAACTGCAATGATTTATCATGAATGTTTGATTTGAAAGCTTCCAACTGAGATTTCTAAAAATTTATCATTGCAGAAAAAGCGAAGATTCAAATGTTCTCAACAACCTAATCAAATATAGGAGTGAATCAATTACAAATGACCAAGATGAGAGAGAGTTAATATAGATAAACTAGTAATCAGTTACTTACTCAGTCAGTCAGTTAAGTGCCATATGTGATACACACTTGGGTGATCATGTCTTGAATGAGACATGACTGACTGGGCCAAAGATTATCCCGCAGTAGGTTGCTATTACTTTCTGTGGTAGACTGGTTGCCAGCCAGGGCTATAGAACCCAATCTGTCCTGTTATTTAACCCATAACTGGGGGAAAGAGATGAATTAATACCATTCCCAAGAGTATTTGCGCATAAGTGAATGCAATAAATTCAACTGGAATTCGAACTCGGCTCCCTGATTTCTGGTTCTAACCCGATATCCACTGCACCACAACGCACATACATACTTAGTACAAAACTTAATTTAATAATTAAAATAGAATTAAAAAATTAGAAACAAAATTTATCATCTAAAAAGAAAATTAGTATTAATTTAGCAAACAGTATTTTTTGTCTCCTAATTTTCACTGTTTTTTCCCTTCAACTCCTCTATGGCTATGGTTATTAAATAGCTAAAATGGGAAATAAAGAAGAAGCTCTTGATGCGACTCAAACATGTATCTCTTATTTTGTCACCATGACAACTGTTCTAACCACTTTATCTAAAAGTTATAACAATCAGACTAAATTATTTATTTTCCCTCAGATCATTTACGGTTGCTACATCTACTGTTATTGTCTTGTATATCTAAATTAGTAGTATCACTAATAACACATCACTCAATAAATCCTGGGCCTAACTAAAAAAAACAACTTTTAGGCAAAATTCAACTTTATTCATCAACATAGTCTCCGTCTAGGGTGATACACTGATTCCAATGCTTCTCTAACAATTCAATGCCTTTTTTTATCTCTGGCCTCAAAATACACCTCAGTTCCTGATATCACTTCTTCATTGGAGCCAAATCTATTTCCCTGGAGTATTCTTTTCAGGTCTGCAAACACTCAGTAGTCATTGGAGGCCAGATCTGAAGAATAGGGTAGATGCAGAAGCAATTCAAAGTGCAATTCACGCAGTTTTGACATTGTTGCGATCTACTTGTGACATGGTACATTATCTTTGTGAAAGATCACTTTTTTCTTCATTTGTGGTCATTTTTTAGTGATTTCTTCCTTCAAACGCACCAATTATGCTATATAATATTCACTATTGATGGTTCTTCCTTTCTCAAGATAAACAATGAACAAAACACCCTGCGCATTCCAAAATACAGAGGCCAAAACATTGCCTGCTGATGTTTGCATCTTTGGTTGCTTTGGACAGCTTTCACCTGCTGCTTGTCTAACTCAGTAGACTGCCAATTTGATTCCAGAGTATAGTGGTGGAGCCATGTTTCATCCATTGTCGCATACTTACACAAAAACTCCTTGTTGCATTGAAACAGTTGCAAACAACGCTCTGAATCGTCAACACATTGTTGTTTTTGATTGACTGTGAGCAAATGTGGCACCCACTTTGAACACAGCTTTCTTATTGACAAATGTTCATGCAAAATGGTGAATACACTGCCTTCTGATATGTTCAGCTCTTTTGCTATCTTATACAACTTCAATTTACGATCGACCAAAAGAGGTTTGTGGAGTTTTTGATGTTTTCCAAGACAACTGCCGATTTTGGGTGATCTGAGCGTTCAGCATCATTTGTGTTTGTATAACCACATTTAAAGTCAGCATACCACCTCTTAACCATTCTTTCCAACGAAGCAGAGTCTGAATAACACTTATTAAGCCATTGCTTTGCTTGAACGGTACTTTTTCCTCAAAAGAAAGCAATGCTTTATCAACACATGAAATTCAGATTTTTCCATTGTTTTAAAAATTTGCAACAGTAGTTTCATTTAAATAACTGTAATTTGTAAAGTAATAATCTGATTGGGCCCAAATTTTGTCACGTGCCATTTGAAGGTTAGTTCTTCATAAAAAAACAAATGGATTTTTTATTAGTGGCACCATTTATATGTCAGGCCTGGGACTTATTGAGTGATGTCTTGATATTACCTTGAATCCTTATGTTATGAAGTATTGTTAATGATTCATTTTTTACTAGTATAAAATTCTTCTCACAAAACAATCTTTGATGAAAGGAAAAAAGATTATGAAAGGCCTTAAATGAAAGTGGCCATAAAAACAAATTAGAATACAAACCTCAGTAAAACAAACAAGTGAAAAATAATACTAGAAATCAAAACATTATTTGGTTCAAACCACCATTTAATTTAGAAGTAAAATCTAAAATACGGCAAATATTTCTTAAATTAATAGACACTTCCCAAAAAACTTGAAATTAATTCAATAGAAATACAATTAAGTTATAGCTGTATTAACAATTTAGAAAATTACATAAAAAAAACAAAATGCCAGAAATTTAGAAATAATGTGCAATATAATATTGGTAATGTTGTAACCCTAAAAGGTTATTATGTGAGTACTCACCAAAACGAAGGCTGGGGATAATAATATATCACAAATAGAAGACTAGCATATTGTGTGAAGTAGTTACACTGCTAGTTAGTATAATTGTTCTACTCTAATAGTGTACATATATATATATATATATATATATTATAAATTATATTTTAGAAGATGTACATAATTTCTTTTATATATAATTGCTACGAAGGTATGTTCGTTTCAGCATTGAAGTCCCAATGCCTCATCAGGTGATGTGTAAAGTACTGGAAATCCTTTTCCTTTATATTTATTTAGTTTTGTTAGATACGAACAATATAGAGACTATATAGAGATGACAGACTCATGATAATAAATGAATCAACTAGTGGTAAGGTCGATAAAACTAGAAAACTAATTCATAAAGTCTTTAAATCCTTTGGTCTTAACGTAGTGATAAACCCCAACATCAAGCAAGTAGACTTCTTAGACAAAACATTAGACTTAGTATCGAGCACTTTCCAACCTTACATGAAGAACAATGCGAACCCAATATATGTAAACCCCAACTCTAACCACCCACCATCTATTATCAAACACATCCCATCGATAGAACGCCGCATTAACATACACTCATCCAGTAAAGAAATATTTGATAAACACAAGGTAATCTACAATAAAATCCTTAAGGATAGCGAGTATCAATCATCAAAAATCAACTTTGTGGAAAAATTCAGAAGTTCAAAAAGCAAAAATAGGAACTGAAAAATCATATGGTATAACCCTCCTTTTAATCAATCAATTAACTTCAAGCTGGGACATAAATTTCTTCAACTAATAGACAAGCATTTCCCCAAAAATAACCCTCTAAATAAAATATTCAATAAAAATACAATTAAACTAAGCTATAGCTGCTCCAATAATCTAGAAAAAATAATTAAAGTACATAACAAAATATTAAAAGCACACAACAAAAATAACTCCAACACTAATACCAGTCCAGCCCATAATTACAACCCCTGTAACTGTAGAAACCCTAACCAATGCCCCATGAATAACAAATGTCTAACAAAATCCCTGATATATATATATATATGTGTTCGATCTCATCCATGGAGAATCCTAAGGATGAAAAAATGTATATCGGAAATACCATGAACATATTTAAAAAGCAATTTTACAATCACCTCTCATCCTTCAATAACAAAGAAAAACAAAACATGACATCTCTCTCCAAATACTTTTGGAAGTTAAAAGATGAAAATAAAACGCCTAAAGTTAAATGGAAAATCCTTAAACAAGCAAGAACAGCTAAATCTATAAAGGAACCATGTTTCCTCTGTCTTCAAGAAAAAATTGAGATCCTTAAATATATGAACAGTAACAAGCTTTTAAACCAGAGGCATGAAACCATAGTAAACTGCAAGCACATTAGAGAGCTAACATTACAATCATGCTAAAAAAATACAAGAGTCAAAAATAGGACCCCATATATATATATATATATATATATATATATATATAGGAAAGAATATTAAAACGTTTTGAGTTTGAGTTTCAGACCGCCCTCGGTCCTTCATCAGAAACAAATGATTTTAAAATTTGAATTAGTAACATATTTCGCGAGAGCGTCAGTGAAGAGTCTGTTTACATCACGTGACGCATTTGTTTACATCATGTGATGTGTTTGTAAATACTTCAATAACTAAACTTTTTTAGATACATTTAAAAAATTTTTTTATCTAAAACAAATTTACAAGATTTTTAAAGATAGGTTTACATTTACAAACATAATTTTTAAAAAAATCTGTCGCTTTCAATGTCACTTGATGTAAAAACAAAAACTCTCTCCACAAACGCATCACGTGATGTAAACAAATGCATCACATGATGTAAACAGACTCTTCACTGACGCTCTCGTGAAATCTCGTGAAATACGTTACTAATTCAAATTTTAAAATCATTTGTTTCTGATGAAAAACCGAGGGCGGTCTGAAATATAAAATATAATAATAGAAATAAACAAATACTGTCAAAAAACACATTTTTAAACTCAAAACGTTTTAATATTCTTTCCTATACATATTAAGACAGTATACATGGATCATCACTATGCTATATATATATATATTATGTTTTAGAATATGTAATATGTAAATATGTAATTTCTTCTATATATGTCCTCTTCTCTACAATCATATGGCTGTTTCAGTGTTTGGACTTCAAACACATCATCAGGAGAAGATTATCTATATATATATATATATATATATATATATATATATATGTATAAAAATTCTATAAGGCTTAATATTAACTATAAAATAAGGTGTATAACTATAATTAGTATTGACTAATAGAGTAAGGTTAATAACCATAATTGGTATTAATTAATATTAATTATAAAGTAAGGTTAATAACCATAATTAGAGTAAAGTCAATAACCATAATTAGAGTAAGGTTAAGAACCATAACTATAATTAGAGTAAGATTAATAACCATAACAAGATGACTCATATATTGACTAGATATGAGAATAGAAATTTAAAATTTAATAATGAAAAGGATTTCCAAACAATGATCTAATTAAAAATCAAAAATTTAAAATTTAATACAAAAAACATATGCCCTAAATCTAAAGTTAAGATTAAACATGCAAACTTACATTAATTATAAAGACTCTGCTTAAATAAAAATAAATAAAAAAATATCCACGTCAACTATTATCAGCTCTTCTAAGAAATCCATAAAGATATAGTCTAACCAACAGATAATTAGAATTTATAACTGTCTAGAATCAAAGACTCATTAATCAACCACTTCAGAAACACCTCAAATAAATTCCAACGGTCATAAACTCATTCCTCTTTCTCGCTAACCCCCAGCAACACTTCTAACTAAACACTCTCCACAAAAAAAAATTCCAACTGTCAACGAAATATCACCCTATCACTAAACCCCAGCCAACACCTCTAACAAAACTAAATAAATATAAAGGAAAAGGATTTCCAGTACTTTATACATCGCCTGATGAGGCATTGGGACTTCAATGCTGAAATGAACGTACCTTCATAGCGATTATATATAGAAAAATTATGTACATGTTCTAAAATATAATTTATAATAAATATTCACAGCTCTATATATTATATATCGAACACTGTTTTAAATTAATGTTTTGGACATTGTAAGAATTCTTCGTTCTGTATTCACTCAGATATATATATATAGGAGAATATGAACATCCCATTCCTGTATAAAGGTAGATATACAACATCCCATCTTTTTAGATTGGCTCTTTCCTGAGTCAATATTTTTTCTTCTTCTTAGAGTTGATGTGAATCCTTTCTGTACCCTTTCTCTTCCTCTTACTACACCTTTCACGGACCTCTATTTCAGGAATTTTTTGTGGAATGGGCATGTCAAATGTATCAAAGAGAACATCCATAAATTCCACCTCATCTGGCGTATTATTCTCTTGAATTTCATATCTATTTTTTATTTGATTATAGTACCTTTTATACACTAATTCTGGTCCTTTAACGAAATATATCATTTTTCCGATTCTTCGAACAAAAGTACCGACTTTTTACCTGATACATATAGTAACCCCTCCTTTTTTCTCCTCTCTCCATATGTTCATATTTTTTTTCTATTGAGAATCAGTTTATCAAACACTGATGGTATCTTACACCTAAACATAATCTATGTCCATGAAATGCTCTGCCTGGCCGTTGATTCTTGGATGATAAGGGGCAATTGTAACATGATTTAACACAAACATCTTGCAAAATTCTTTGAATTCTTTTAACCTAAATTGCATACCATTATCAGAAATAACTGAATCAGGAACTCCAAACTTCATATACAGTTTGTGTAAAAACTGTATTACTGATTGCATAGTTGGACTCTTACACCTGAAAATCTCTGGCCATTTTGAAAAACTGTCTACAACAATAAGATAGTAGGATCTAATCATTGGACCAGCAAAATCAATATGAAGACGTGACCATGGGTGGACAGTTTCTGCCCAGGTATTAAACTTAATTGGTGATGCCTTAGCTGCTAAAGCACAGCTTTTGCATGACTTTACTTAAGTTTCAATCTGTCCTATGCCAGTAAACATAGCTTCTCATTATGCTCTTCATACTGCATATACCAGGGTATCCTACATGGAATTCCTTCAGGATCCTTTTTTGTAGTGGTAAAGTTACCACTATTCTTTCACTATACATGAGAACATCATCACATATTGAATAAACTGCAGTCTTTTTTATTTTAATTTATTTTTCATTTCAATAATGAATCTGTCATCCAGTATATTATTTTTTATATCCTCAAACTTAACAGGTAGTTCCTGTACAGTATTGCACAAAATATTTTGAATCTACCTCCAACTGTAGAGCAGCAATGACTGTCTTTGAAGGCTTCATTATTCCTTGGAATTGGCCTGCACGACTTGGCTTAATTGACAGCAAAAACTCCATTATAAAGTCAAGTTATATAGTTCCCCACCATTGCAATTTGTTAGCCATATAAGTTGGTAAACCTTTTTTTCAACCTGTAAATCACTAGCAACAGTTTATGATCTGTCTGCAATGTAAATTTTCTCCCATGAATAAATTTATGGAACTTTTTGAGGGCAAAGATAATTCCTAAACTTTCCTCCATTATCACGGAGTAATGTTTTTCCACTGGAAGAAGTGTTCTGGATGCATGTGCGATCAGTTTAACAGAGCTATCATTGAATTTATACATAATACAAGCTCCGATATCATAAGCACTCAAGTAACTTACGACAATCAATTCATTTTTATGATCATATTGTGCCAAAAATAGATCTGAAGTTAGCATTTTTTTTTTTAAATGCTTCCTGGCACTCCAATGTCAAGACCCATTTTGAGTCTTTCTTCAAAAGTTTATCTTGCGGTGCTCTCAAATGATGCATATTTTTTACAAAAACAATATAGTAGTTAGCTAATCTCAGGAAACTCTGTAGGGTAGTGACATTTTCAGGAGCAGGCATGTCTTTAATAGCACTAGCACATACTGGATCAGGTCTTGAGCCATCCTTGTCAATAATCTACCCCCTTGTCCATAAAGAATTCACACTTTTCGTCCCTTAGCTTGAATCCATAGTTCTGAATTCTTTTGAACACTTTGAAAAATTTTATTTTATTTTATCTTCTGTGTTTTTATTTCTCAGCAAAATATTATCATGGTATGCGACTGCAAAGTCGAGACCACTTAGCATCATGTCTATGACTTGCTGGAAGATAGCTACAGAAAAATTGAAACTCCACTGAGTGGTGTCCCTTGGCTGCTCTTCACCATTGAGACAATTTTATCACCAGAAACGGTGAAAGGGGACAGTTTTGAATTATGGCCGCGAGCAGTTCATACGTGGGGAAATAAAAATTAACTTTCTTTCACATATGTTGTCAGTGTCTATATTCCATTTACATTGGTAGCAGAGTGTAAAGATAAAAAAAAATGGCTTCTAGATATATTAACCCACCTGCCTTAAACACAGACAAATATAATTCCTGAAAAAAAAGAATGCGGATATGGGAACTCGCCACCAGTTTAGAGGCATGCAAACGGGTGCCTGTTGTACTACTGGCCTTGAAAGGTAAAGCCAGGGAAGCATTATTGGAGTTGGATATCGACATACTCAATGCTGAAGATGGCATGGAAAAGTTATACCAAGAATTTGATATCCTCTTCTTAGGAGACGCTAACCAAGCAGTATTTAAAGCATATGAGACTTTTGAATATCTCTAAAGGCAGAACAACATGTTGATAGACAATTTTCTCATTGATTTTGAGTGCCAAATTAAAAGAGCACAAAATAATTCTGCCTGAGCCTGTGCTCACGTACAGAGCATTGAAAAGTGCCAATCTCACCCCAGAAAACAAACGGCTAATAAAAACTACTGTTCGAGAACTCACACTTAGTGAAATGTCTAAACAATTAAAAAAATACTACATGAAGAATACTGCCATGCTTCATCACCAAAAACTCTTCCAGTCATAGTAAAAACTGAATCGGACATTGTTTTCAGTACAGACGACCAGAACAAAACTGAGGAGACCTACTGTAGTAGTCGTGGACAAGGCCGCGGTAATAAGAATTCCTGTTTTAATGGTCAAGGTAATGGTGGAAGGTCCCACAACAGAAACTCAACATGATACACTAAAAAAACCCCAAAAAAAAAAACCTTTAAACCCACAATCTGAAAGCGACAATAACACTATGTGTTTCAAATGTGGTTGTAAATTTCACTGGGCCCGCAACTGTCCTTATGCTGAGGTAGACAGCAAAAAAAGGTCATTTACTCATGTCTAACCTCATGATAATGAGCCAGTAAAAGCAATATGGTGAGATGGCACTAACACATTCTTAGGAGAGACACTTGGCTTGGCCATCTTGGATAGTGGTGCATCTGGAACTGTTTGTGGAACAAAATGGTAGGAGTGTTTTCTGGAAACCATACCAAAAAAACAAAAACAATAAAAGTTCGAGATGGAGTAAGGAGTTACAAGTTAGGGGATGGAAACACATTTAAATCCACCCACACATCCACTCTACCATGTGTTAGCATGGTAGAGTGGATGTGTGGGTGACATTGAGGTCAGTATCGTCACTGATGTTGTAGACACTGACATACCACTTTTGTTAAGCAAAAAGTCCACGAAAAGAGCCAGGACATGCCTCAATTTTGAGAATACCAATATCATCATGTTTGGAAAAAAGATCCCACTGCAATGTACCTCATCCGGTCACTATCACATTCCCATTACTAGACCAAGGTAAGTGCAAACAAATTTTGCTTACTAAAGAGATTTCAGGTAAAAATAGACTAGAAAAAATTAAAATTGCTACTAAACTCCACAGACAATTCAGTCACCTTAGCGGTAAAAAGCTATGTGACTTCATTAGGAATGCTGGAATGAGAGATCCTGAATTTATTAAAATTCTTAAAGAACCCCCTAATTTTTGTGAAATTTGCATGCGGTACAAAAGGGTTGAACCCAGACCCATTGTTGGGTTTTCACTGGGAACCTATTTCAATGAGAGCATTGCCATGGAGATTAAAGAAATTAATGGAAACAAGGTACTGCACCTTATTGACCATGGTACAAGATACAGTGTTGGAGTTAGAATTCCAAGTAAGGAAAGTTCAGATATCATTAGTGCTATCTTTAAAAACTGGATTGGGTATTTTGGAACACCAGGATTTATTCTCACTGACAATGCAGAGAGTTCAATAATCAGTCATTTAGGGACATGGCACAAAATCTAAACATTGTTTGTGCCACTGCTGCTGAAAGCCCATGGAGCAACGGACTAAATGAAAGACATAATGTAATATTGGGAGAAATGGTAAAGAAAACCATAAAAGAAATGAATTGTAGTTTCAAGGTGGCTCTTGCATGGGATGTAAGTGCCAAAAATATGCTTCACAATGTCCATGGATACAGTCCTAATCAACTCGTTTTTTACAGAAATCACAACCTACCAGGTTTTCTAAATGACAAGCTCCATGTACTAGAAGGTGTTTCTACCAGGGAAATTGTTGCAAATAACCTAAACACTATGCATGCTGCCAGGAAACATTTTATAGCAAGTGAATCCTTAGAGAAACTAAGACGTGCACTTCACCACCAAGTTAGAACAGGCATAGTGCAGTCATACAAAAATGGAGATGCTGTTCTCTACAAAAGGAGCCTGTATGATAGATGGCTTTGTCCTGGAACTATCGTAGGGTGGGAACATAAGCAGGTGCTTGTCAAGCATGGTGGCACCTATCTAAGGGTACAGTCATCTCATTTAGTGCCCTACATTGAAACTTATCAAAATCTCAATGAGGGTAGCAGCAAGGAACCCAGTACCCTACAAGAAAGGCCTGAAGAATCTTCAAGAATGCCAAATTTTCAAGAGAATAATTTAAACGAAGATTTTGAAGTCCTAGACAGCAACATGGAACAACATCAGACTGTGAAAACACAAGATATAACAAATAAGCAGGACCAAGAAAGTTAAGCTTCTAAAACCTGGACAAATTATCAAATGCAAGCTTGCCAATGACACAGATTCTGACTGGAGAAAATTAAATGTCATAAATAGGGCAAGCAAAGCCACTGGGAAAAACAAACATTTGATGAATGTAGTTATGGAACAGGATGAACCTTTATGGCTGGACTTTGAACAGGGGATATTGGAGTGGCAAACCAGTGAGGCTGAAGAAACCGAACATAAGCACAATTCTTGTGATGAGGAAAATGTAATGATCACCTCTGCCAATGATAACCTGGAACTAGAGGAAGCAAGAAGTAGTGAACTCCAGAGCTGGGTTAAAAATAAAGTCTACATCCGAGTACTGGATCATGATCAACCAAAACTTTCCACCAGATGGATTTACACACACAAAAATTCTGATGGCAAACAAATATACAAGGCCAAACTTATTGTCAGAGGCTTTCAGGATAAAGATGCTAACACGAAGGTTGCAGAAATAACTGATTTCCATATGGAAAATATTCGAAAGCTCTACAATATATATGTATTGAGCACTTTTTAATACAACTGTGTACTGATCTAATTTAATTATGATCAAAAACTGATTAACAATAATTTTATATAAACCCACTGTTCAAACATTTACTTTTATAAAGAGTGCTCAATACAGAGTAGAGATAAGTTTTAAGTTATATTAGCGCATAAGTTATAAATGAAACATTGTAGTTATTAGTAACATTTAAAAAACAATAACATTTCATTTATAACTTATGCTCTGAAGATAGTGGAACTTTCTTAATTCAAATTTCCTGTGTGAAACTGCTTGGTGAGTACAAATTGTTTCTTAAATCTGTAATTTTTTTTTTCTCTTTCTCACTTTTTGGCATTCATGCTTCATTTGGAAAAAAAAAAAAAAAAATTAATTAGCCTCCCTGCTTCGGGGTTTTTATTTATTTATTTTATATATTCTGTTACGCGAAGCTATCCTGGCCAAGGTATCAGCAGTGACTGGTCACTTGTTACCCCTCCCCTGTGAAATCTCTATGGTATGTTCTTCAAATTCAAATTTACCAAGCAGCTTAACTCGATCTTAATTTTTGGGAAAAGCAAGAGTTGAAGATAGTGGAACTTTCTTAATTCAAATTTCCTATGTGAAACTGCTTGGTGAGTACGAATTGTTTCTTAAATCTGTAATTTTTTTTTTCTTCCTCTTTCTCACTTTTTGGCATTCATGCTTCATTTGGAAAAAAAAAAAAAAAAATTAGCCTCCCTGCTTTGGGTTTTTTTTTCTTAAATCTGTAATTTTTTTTTTTTTCCTCTCTTTCTCACTTTTTGGCATTCATGCTTCATTTGGAAAAAAAAAAAAAAATTAATTAACCTCCCTGCTTCGGGGTTTTTATTTATTTTATATATTCTGTTATGCGAAGCTATCCTGGCCAAGGTATCGGCAGTGACTGGTCACTTGTTACCCCCCCCCCCCCTGAAGTCCTCAATACACCCACTAATAAACGAGTTTGAAGTCCTCACCTCCTCAGTGGACAAGGCTGAATGCTTTGCCCGTAGATTCTTGACCAATTCCACTCTGGATTCGTCTGGAATCCATACACCCGATTTCCCATCTAGAACTGAGGCCCAATTGAATGATGTCCACATCACGCCCTCGCTGATTTCTAACATAATCTCAAAACTGGACCCTCACAAAGTGAGTGGTGGGGATGGAATCCCAATCATAGTTTTGAAGAATTGTGCCCCTGAACTCTCCTCTATCCTTTCTAAGCTCTACAACCTCTGCCTATCTTCCTCCTGCTTTTCTGCCTGTTGGAAGTCTTCTTCTGTGGTTCCAATATTCAAGAACACTGGTGAACCATCGGACCCCGCAAATTACCACCCCATCAGCCTTCTTCCGATCTTCGGCAAAGTGTTTGAAGCCATTATCAATGCCGAGGTCGTTCAGCATCTCACAGCCCACAGGCTCCTCTTGGACAAACAGTATGGCTTCCACTTCACCAGGTCCACTGCTGATATGCTAACGACCATCACCGAGTATATATACCAGGCTCTCGACAAGAATGGTGAAGCCCGAACCGTCGCCTTGGATATCTCTAAAGCATTCGACAGAGTATAGCATGCCGGCCTTCTACAGAAACTGCAAAGCTATGGCATAACTGGACTTTTGTTGGACTTAATCTGGTCATTCCTCTCTAACTGCACACTGAAGGTGGTATTAAATGGACATGCCTCCCAGAACTACCCTACAAACACGAGTGTACCCCAGGGATCTATCATATGTCCTATGCTCTTTCTAATCTATATCAATGATCTCCCCGATACCATAAGATCACAAGTAGGCATGTACGCTGATGATACCGCAGTTTACTCTCGTCTTGATCAAAAATCTGGTGTTGGTGACAAGGTGAACCTCACTACCGAGCTTGAGAAAGACCTCCAATCCGTGGTGGATTGGGGTAAGAAATGGCTCGTAAAATTCAATTCTTCCAAAACGAAGCTGCTGTCAATTAACCACTACAGACAACCGCACCTCCCTCCCATTAGCATGGAACAGGCTTGCTTCCCAGAGAGTAAGTCACTATGCCTACTTGGCCTGACACTCTCAGCGGACCTCAAGTGGAATGACTGTCGAATCCATTGCTAAATCCGCAGCTATGAAAGTCAGCTCTCTGTGCAGGGCCCGGAAATTCTTTCCGCCTAAATCTATCCTGCAATTATATAAATCCATCATCCGCCCGTGTATTGAGTACTGCTGCCACATCTGGTTGGGTGCCCCTTCTATTCTCCTAGGGCTTCTTGACAAAATACAGCGAAGAATCTGTAATGTGATTGATACCAACTTGGCTGACTGCCTGCAGTATCTCTCTCACCGGCGTGACGTGGCATCCCTGTGCTTCTTCTATAAATACTATCATGGCTTCTGCTCTGCCGAACTTAAATCACTGGTGCCCCCTAGATGTGAATTTGCACGAGATACTAGATTGGCAACTAGGTCCCACCCTTTTACAGTGAAACCGATAAAATGTAACTGCAATTTCTACTCCAACAGCTTCTTTCCTCGCACTTCCCGCCTGTGGAATTCCCTACCGCATGCTTGCTTCCCTGACGGCTACAACCTCCAGGAGTTTAAATGTAAGGTCAATAGACACCTCCTAACACACTAACTCACTCCCACTCTCTCCCTATGTACATCCTAAGTTGTCTATCACCCTCCTTCTGACATTTCCTATACCCAATCCCTCTATGTAACCCCCTGCGCTATAGTGGCAGTGGGGTGACACAATTAAAAAAAAAAAACTTAAAAATTATTTACCAAAATAAATGACCCACACAATACTTAATTAGTTTTCTTAACTACAATATACTTTAATATACCATAATTATTTAATCCTAATTCTAACAAACATTCCAGCCCCTTTACTCATGAAGTAGTTACAAAAAAAAAAAAAAAAATCCAACCTGCTGATAAAAATTCTTTACCTATTTAAGTATTGTGTGGCCCCATCTATGTACCCTATTCAAACAAAATGATTTTCTTTAAAATTTAATTAAATGCAATGTTTCATTCATAACTTATATTCCAACATAATTTCAAAAAAAGTAAAAATGATTTTACTAAAATAAGTGACCCACACAATTCTTAATTGTTGTTCTTAACACAAAATACCTAAGTATACCATAATGATTTAATCCTGATTCTAACCTAAACATTCCGGACCCTTTACTCACAAGAAAGCAGTAAAAAAACAAAAAAAATCTAATCTTCAATAATAAAAAACAAACCTAAAATCCAATCTGCTGTTAAAATTTATTGTCTACCCATTTAAAAAAGTTTATGGTCCCACTATATATCTTATCAAAAAAAAAAAGAGAGACAAAATTAAAAAGTGACATTTCTAGACACCAAGCCTCCCTGCTTCCTTTCACGACCCAAATGTTAAAACTTCAGTTACATAATCTCATTTTTGATTGAACGATATTGACATACCTAAAGCATTTTCTCCAACTACCACTCCCTAATTTTCTAAATAAATAAATAACCATGAATTCATCTTATATTTTCAAAATAAATCATTTTCACCATTTATTTTAACATATCACCTGTAGAAAAACAGCATTGTTCTGAAACATGCAAATTTTTGTGTAATGATATAATGCTTTTATAAACCTTTTTAAACAAAATTACAATATATATATATATATATATATATATATATAGACAGACAGACACACACAAATTACAATATATATATATATATATATATATATGACTCTCCCATTGAGTCCAATGCATGAAGGCCTAACAAATGACTTTCAGAAACAAACCACTACATGAATCACACATCTGACTTGATTTGAGTGGTAAAGGATTGTATAGAACCAAGTACACTTTTCAGAAGAATTGATTAGCAGAGAGATTATATACAGTGTGCCATGAAGTCTCCAAATAACCATCCTCAAGATTAAATTCAGAGTTTTTTCTCTTAGACTGGTTGCCCAGTCTATCTTGCTATTTAGACTATAAATAGAGAGAAAGAGATGGATACATATCTTTCCCAAGGATATTTGTGTGAAAGTAAATATAACAAATTTATTTAGAATTCAAACACATCTCACCAATTTCTTCTTTTTCTAAGCATCTAATCAGTCACTACTTACTCACACACATTTATAGATACATATACAAACAAGCATGTGTGAATTCATGAACATACATCTTCCAGTTATACAAATTGAGAAGAATATACAGGTACAACATATACATATGCACTCAGAAACATTTTTTTATGTTTCTATATAATCTGAACACAAAAAACATCTCACATTGACTATGTGTGTTAAGCTTGCATTTTCTAAAGAACTGAAGAAGCCACAGAGATTAAAAAAGAGAAATTGATAAAATTAACAAGAATAAAGAAAAATAATGAGAGAGAGAAAGAATGAGAAAAAGTGAGAGGTAAGTTTGATTCCCTTGCTGGGAAGAGATAAGGGGAAGAACACCTGGGTGTACGTACTATGGTGAATGTCAGCCCTGAGGGAAAAATAACAATGATGAGACGAAAATGCAAAGCAACAAAAAGAAAAGGGCTATTCTTTGGGGAAGGCAAACTTGTAGAAGTAGAACACATCAAGGGCAGTTTGCATTCATGAGAAAATGGAGAAGATTTAAAATGATAAAAAAGATAGTGGAAATTGTGCAAAAATAAAAAATTTACTTTGTTCGAAGCAATGATAGCAGTCAGAAAAGTTGATATCTTATAAAAATTTCTGTTAAAGACACACTTATGTCTATCTCTGCTATATACATGAGTATTCAAAATCTACTTGAAATGTGTGAATACCTTACAGTAATATTTATATATGAAAATTTTATATCTGAATATATATGCAATGGTGTAATGTGTGTTGCTTCCTGACTTAAAATATGGTGTACCTCAGTTTGGATGGACAAATTAATATACACAAACATTTCTCACATATACAGGTGAATGTAAATGAAAAAAAGTTACAAGCTTTAGCCATAGTGTAACATTTATACCTTTTAGCAATATGTGAAAAAGAAAATGAGTCAATGAATGTATATAGTATTTCAATCATTAATTTGCTAAATATAAATTTTAAATGTGTAAGGGTCAGTCAGTTAAGTGCCATACGTGATACACGCTTGGGCGATCATGTCTCAGAAGAGACATGACTGACTGGGCAGAAGATTATCCCGCAATAGGTTGCCATTGCTTTCTGCAGTAGACTGGTTGCTGACCAAGGCTATAGAACCCAATCTGTCCTGCTATTTAACCCATAACTGGAAGGAAGAGATGGATTAATACCTTTCCCAAGTGTATTTGCGCATAAGTGAATACAATGGATTCAACTAGAATTTGAACTTGGCTTCCCGGTTTCTCGTTCTGAGCCGATATCCACTGTACCACAACGCACATCCCTGTGTAAGGGTACAAAGAGCAAAACTATTAAATACATTGTGTTGTTGAAATTTAGCATAGAAATGCTTTTTTTTAACTTCAGTAGTTTGCTGGGCATATTCAGATCATGCAATATCCCGAAAAGAAAGTAATTTAGTTTTTACCTGATAAATAAGTGAATATTATTGACCTTAAGAAATCAGAATTACTTGCCCTTCTTTTTCACTAAATAGGTCAGGTACAATAAATTTGACTTCAAAAGAGGAAATAGAGAAATGATTGAAATCTTGCTAGATCATAAGTGCTGGAGACATAATGTGCTAAATTATCTTATGCTAAATTGTATATAATTTTTCTATGAAAGTCTTTCAAGAATACTTCTTACCATACATGATCTCATATTTTATGTTAAAAATGTTTGTTTTCCACCAAAATGAAATTTCATTAAGCTAAAAACTTACATAAAATTATTCTGTTGCATATGAAAATCATAATAATCATATTGTGATAATAAAAACATCCATAGTAGATATTTATGGTGCAGAAATATTTTAAATACTTTCTATGCTTAGGGTTATGCAAAAGATTGCAGAATTTTTTATTACGTAAACTATATAAAGATTTTAAATGTTTATTTAATCTGTAGTTTTCAAAACAGACAATGCTGGGGACTTTTGCACACACTTAATAGGATGTTTTCATTCTAGACAAGTGTATGTGTGTGTGTGTGTGTGTGAGAGAGAGAAAGATAGATAGAGAGACTTGCAAATAAAATGATGTTCACAAATATTCCTCATGACCTGTATAAAATACAAAATGCATTTTTTTTCATATTCTATAAAATATATTTAATACTGAAAAATTACAATTACACAGAATGATAAGAGACAATACATCCAAAATGCCTAAATTCATTTAAAAATAAAAGCCAAGTTTATACTTGACATTTCTAAGCAGAGAAAAAACACTTTATAAAGATTAGGAATGTCGCTAATAAGGACTTACACAGATTACAAAATTTTAATAGATATATATGCAACTCTCTGCATATACTATACTCTCTCTATACGAAATCCATAACACAGATATACTGAGTTATATATATATACTAGCAGTATAGCCTGGCGTTGCTCGGGTGTAATGAAAGCTTTAAAACTAATCCATGGTCCTGGAGCTCAGACTCTTTGGACCTTGGCACGAAAGACTAAAAAGCAATAGTTGTTTCCAGTTAAAGCGAAACCGTAGACTGAAAGAAAAATGAATGGATGTAAGTCAAATTTTGATTTCCTCGTATTGATATGAAATAAGTTTTTTTTTCATCGTAAACTGAATTTTGAAGGCTAAATAAGTCCTCTGAGTAAATGATATCATGGCTGAGACTAAGAACTACAATTATACCTACTTAGAGCCAATCCCGAAGCAAAAACTAAAATAAAAGGGCTGAAAAAAATACAGACATACAGGCAGATAAACAGACACACACAAACATCTTGCCCTTTTTATATATATATATATATATATATATAATCGATTTTCTGCACTATTGTAAGAACTGCAACCTTGAAACTTCTGAATATCGTTTCTTATGTCTTTGTCTATGAGTGTATCAAATTTGATTAAAATTGGACCACTCCTTCTAGAACTCAATTTTTTTGATTATCGATTTCCGATATTTATTGAGGGTACCTCAACACAAAACCTAGCTAAGAACACTTGCAGACGCTTATAGTACAACTGTGTAAATTTTCAAGAAAATCAGTTCAGCCCTTTCGGAGTCTAGAGGTAACGGACACACACAGACAAAGTTCCATTTATAAATCAAGCATTTATATATATATATATATATATATATATATATATATATACATATACAGGCATGTACTACGATATTTAACATATAAGCATCTCCATTGTGTCTATGCAAGGTTTCTCATTTAGATAACATTAAGCTTAAAACAGGAAGAAAAAAAGGAATAGAACAGGAATCTGCAAATAATTTTATTCAAAAGCTACATTTATAAATTTCACAGTACCAACCTGAAATGGGTGTAAAAGAAAAATACAAAAATCTTTTTTTAAAATACATGGGAAATGTGATTATCAGTTTGCAATTGTTGGTCACGGACACACAGAGAGATGTGTATAAATGTATAAATATAAATATGTATATATGGTTGTGTGTTCTATACAAGTATGTGTGAATGTACATGAGCTTTATATATATATATATATATATGGGAAGTTGATAAGTTCTCAGCCTGACCTACTTCCTGAAATCTGACCAAATGGTTTAACATCAAAAATTGGGAAGAATTCATTTTTTTTTTTTTTTGGCTAAGAAATTTTCATCAACAATCGACCAATTTATCTATCTATCACTCATTCATCCATACTGAAATGATGATTTTCATTAGTCTAAAGCAAATCTGGTACAAGATCCTATTTAAGAGAGCATGCAATGAAATACAAACATGTGACCATTGGTTGGTGCTACTCATAGAGACAGACAGACACACTTGGAAATGAGCACCTGCCACAGAACAGTGTTGAGTAGATTAGTCAAACAGGTACAATCTTGACTATGTGCTCTACTGTAGTAGATTTGTGTTACAGGCCTACAAAAGGAGTGCTGAAAAGTTCTTGGTTCAACCAAAAATAAAAAAACTCATAAAAAGAAACAAAAAAGATTTACTATTTAGTTAGAGTTTTGGAAATGGACCAGTCTTAGAACCTTCCAAATCCCCCTGGTATATGTAATATGTGGATCTTGGTAATTGAATAAAATTCTCATATTCATATCATCTGATATGAAGGCTTTCATTCTTATTATGTTCCTTTAAATTTAAAACATTTTATTTAAAAACCTCAGTTTATTTGAACCACAAAAAATAAGAACAGAGAGAGAGAGAGAGAGAGAGAGAGAGAGAGAGAAGAACACTTAACTACATTTTGAATGAACAGTGCAAAGTATGTATTGGTTTTTAGCAAAGATAAACAAAAACATTACAATGACTTATGTTCTTGGAGTTGCTACTGCTACTGTTGTGGAGAGGTTTCCATTTTAACTAGACAAAATCCTTAACATTTTAAGAGAAAGTGAGTTGCTGGAGAACAGAAATATAAAGAGAAATTCCTCAAGGTATTTGGGCTTAACTGAGTCAAAATATTTGGATTAAGTTGCTTCAAGTACATTTTTACCTACTAAACAGATTGTAAGGAGAAAAAAAAATCACATTTAAAAATAATTTACTTTAGCTGCGGAAAAGAAAATTTATGAAAAAAAAATCAACTTTTTTGAAAACATAATAAAATAATACACTATTATTTTTGCTTCTTTCTTATATTAAAGATTGTCTAAAATGTTATCAAAAATTATTATGCTTGAATTTAAAATTTATTTTAGGAATATAAGCATAAAATGTTTAATCAGAGACTAACTCAATGATTTGTTTGATTTAAGCTTGTTTGCTATCATTTCATAATATATAACATATACACACACACACACATCCTTTTACATATATTAAAGATATTAAATATCTGTTAACAACTTTGATACTAACCAAAAGTTTTGAACTGGTCAATCAAAAAACATAATAAAAATCAAAAGAAATAACATATTGACCCACCTGATCATATGCGAGTTCAGTTGGAGAGTTTTTGCAACAGATCAAATAATTCTGAATGACTTCATAAAAAATCTATTTCACAATTTCTTCATAAATGTTTTTTCAAAAATTAGCATTATTTCTTTCCAATAATAATTGTTAAATTTGTATACAAAATCACTATTCAGTGTTTAAATCATGAAACAACAACTAGAATTTGAAATGTAATTATTGGTTACTATTTGAAAAGACAAAATGTGTCTGACAAAAAGTTAGGAACATAAAATAAGTGTCAAAATTACAGATCTTCAGAATTATCACCAAACAAGAGGAAAATAAGTTTTAAAAAAATTCCATTAGCATTATAAAAACTTTAAAGTCTGCTTAATTTCATATAATATAAATACATATATATCTATTAAAAATAGATCAGTAACCGATATGCATTTCTCATTCATTTACATGTGACTATGATTAAAAGTGCTAACTGTAACAATATTTTAATCCAAAACAGTAATTAAAATTAAATTTCAAGCATAACTCCAAATATAAAGTGACAACTGAGGTATCCCAAATAGAAAACGATCTTTGCATTCTTATTGAAAATTATACATCATATATTCAACAATAAATGCTTTAATTTCCTCAGGGCTAAGTTTATCAGTAGAATTCTGCACTCATAAAATATTTTCTGATTTATAACTTTATTCTTAATAACAAAAACTTGTTGGAATATAGTGTCATTTTTATACTCAGATATTCTTTCAGATGATTAAATGCAAAGATATAATAAAATTAATTTTTAACTATATTAAATCTACAGTCATCATGATCTTTTAAATGACAGCAATTCTAGATAAAGTCCCCATGTAACAATATATTCTTTTAATTTATTTACAATTACATAATATCCTTACATGACTAGAATCTACTGATTATCTAAAGCTACCATCACTCGACTGATACACTAATGATATTGTTATAAACAGCATTAGCAGCAGCAGAGCATGAGAAATACTAACAACATCGTGAAAGATAAAGTACACCATATGGTGACAAATTCTATGTAAGTTACACCCAAATAGATAATATAAATGGTGAGTAACTGAAATTCATTGAGTATTTAATGGGTTAATGCTGGCAAGAGTGTATACCATCATAAACCTTAATATCCAAAGATAATTAACGTTATACTTCAGAATACTAACAAAAGAAACATGTAAGACGAGATTTGATATAAGCACACATTTTCTTGCTGCCTAAGCAATATAAAGAGGATAACAATTGGAAGAATTAATGCACAGAGACAAAACGACTGGCTTATTGATGGATGGAACTCGGTTTGTAAGCTCCAAGGTTCAAGCGAAATATGATCAGTGGCAGCAGGGAAGGATGGCTCTAGGTAAGGAAGGAGAGTTGAACGATTACTGCTCAGTGCCTATAGCAGGGAACCTGATGTGCATTGGTTAAGTGTGTATACGACTGCACAATGAATGACTGGACAATACAACATGCAATGAGTATGTTGCAGGGGGGGGATGATATTGCAATGTACAGTGTTTATACAAATCAATATTGAACCTTCAAATAAGTGTGAGGCTTGCTGAAGTAAGTTGTGGGTAACCATGACAACAAGGAAGCAAGCTGACATTACACAAGTGGAATATTTCACTCAGAAATGGAAACAGGTTGCAAACAAGAGGAAGAAAATAAAAAGGAGAGAAAAAGAGTGAATGCAAAATTAGATGAGAAGATAAAAATATAAAGAAGAAAGTAATGAAAGTGAGAAGAATGAAGATAGAAAGAAAAACGAATAAGAATGTTATTTTGGTGGAAAAAAAAGATAAAGAGGAGAAAGATGAAGCAAGAATAATTGAAAAGGAGAACATTAAATATAGAGGAAGGAAAAATACAAAGAAGTACTATAAAAAAAGGAGAGGGCAAATAAATGAAGAAATGAAAGGAAAAAGAAAGGAAAAAAAATGTATATAATAATAAGCACTGAAGCAGTAACAGGAGTAGATGGTACATGATGGTGGGGGTGGATTTTGCAAGAGAAAATGTTATTCAATCCAAGAATGAAATGCAATATAGATAAGAATAAAAAAACATGAAAAAAGAAAGAGCATCAAAGAACAAAGATGATATTATTGGGAGGAAAAAATAGGATGATATAGGTTAAGAAAACTTATGAAGAGTTTATTGTAGACACAAGAAGACAAACTTAAGAAAATGCCTATAAGCAATAATAAACACAATTTTGTTTGATACTTTATCATCATACCCTAAACTTTTTGAAGGATATTGATGTAGACAAATTGATTATAAGATTCCCTAGATCTATAACATTTTTTTTTATCTTTATACAATAATCTATACTGTATCTAAGTCCAAATTCTTTTCTGCTCTAATCTTGTAAGAAGGAATTAGGAAATTTGTCCCAAGTGCCCCAAATGTAAAAGACTGTTAGAGTTTTCTTATGTCTTTTTTTCAATTGTTGTGTCTTGGTTGTATGCACTGGTAAATCACATTATTAGTCATTTTCGATAACTTGAATTTTATTAAAAAAATAATTGGTTGAATCAATAGTTTTGTTTAAAAATCATTAACAGGCAAGAACAGAGACTGAACCTAAGAATTAATGATTGAGAAATGTAAAATTGATTTATTAATTAAACATTTTTTTTTAACAGCTCAATGTCCTCCTCATCACAAGACTTTCAAGACTATTGTCTTCAGTTGGCTCTGGTTGAGGAATAAACTTAATCTTTACTTCACAATTAAAACCATAATTCCAGCAAAGAAAAATGAAGAGACACACACTTTAAGGTTGGGTAAAGTTTACAGGTGTCTAAATTTACTTTTATTTAGCTCTTTCTATAAGTGTGTATGTAAAAAGATTTGTAGCTTAGCAATTATTAGCTGAAATTTGTTAAATTTTCAATGTATACAATTTAATCAATGTTATATTGATATTGAAAAATAAATATTTGTTGTGTAAAATAAATGCTGTTTTCATTATTGAACTGCAGACTAAGTGATATAAGAATGTATACAAAGTTGAGATGAAACAAGCACAAGAGAAAGTTTTGGGGTAAGAAAGTGAAATAGACTAAGGCAGTCAGCTGTTTGATTTTTGATATTCCTTATGAGAAGAGTGTGTTTGAGTTTCAACAAGTAAAAGTAGCCAAAAAGAGCAAAAGCATCCCAACAGAAAGAGAAGACAACCCACATTCCAATGTTCTATTTTTATATCCAAACATTTTACAACATTATCAACAAAGCTTTTCAGTTGACTTTCCTTCTTTTTTTAACACTCATTCAAAAAGATGTGAGAGTCTTTGACAGAAGTGAACTGGAAGATGGCAAATAAATTGTTTCTTTCTTGTTAAGAGGCTTTGGCAGATCTCATCTGGCAAAGGCTTAGTAGAATTCAACTAAGAGGAAGTGAACAAAAGTCAGTTTGACTTGTATAAATAAGAGGTTACAAAAAGGAAGCTAAATAGAAAGAATGTGAGTAAATGCTGATTGCCAGAAAGAAAGACATGAAACTGGATGAACTCCTGATTCACAGTTATTTGCAATAGCAGGTATAACAATTGAAAATGACAGTGTCTGATCTTCCCTATTAACAATTTACAAAACAAAAGTGAATTCATAATTGTGCATGGGTTCTTCTATAAATAATAATATACTTACAAAATGCATAGGAGCAGTCTTTTAATTAAAAGGATTTTGAGACATACCAAAGAGCAAGTCAACAACCTGCACAAAGAACAAGGTTTTCCTTATAAAGAAATAAATGTACTTTTTAGGATAAGGGGAGAGAAGAATTAATTTTTTTCCCCAGAAATACTGCTTATATTTGAAATGACAAAGTGCTGAAAATATCTTGGCCAAAGGGATTTCTAGTCAGATTTCAGAAAGAGGGCCAGCCAAGAAATTTTTACTAATTTCTCTCACATACTGAAATGGAAATCTTTTGATTGTTATTTTCATTTATTAATGTCTGAAATTTTAAATTCTGTCCACTTTCCAAGCTGCTACATAATTTTCACAAATAGATTTAAAAAATTACCATATTTCTATGATTTATAACCAATCAATAACTTTAACATATTATCCTTAAGAAGCATCTTTATAATAAAGATTACTGTATATGTCGGGTTGACCCCTAAAATTCAGAAATGTTAATGTAGCTTTTGGTTTATAGTCATCACATGTATACTTTACAAAATAATCTATATCAATCAGACTACCAACACACTGACATAAACCTTATAACTTTGCATTATAAAATATAACTTACATAAACCTATTAATTTGCATGTAAGTAATTGTTCAAATTTAAACTTCAAAATCAGAGCTAATCTTCTTTGAATTTAAGACTGTCAGTGGAAAGAGGAGATTTAACTCCTTGTTTTTAATAAGTAACAAACTAAAAAAAAAGAAAATGGCAGATATTCACTTTCCACCAATTTGTTTTCCTTAATTTAAAAAAAAATATCCGGTTTCTTTAAATAATTAGTTTTCCATTTTTGTTATGCTTTTGTATTTTTTGCTTTATAGATAAATGATTTAAAAGGGTATTAGGAGGAAACACTGTGGCATATATAAATGTCCATTTGAAGTTTAACCATGATACCAGTGTACAGGATATCTAATATTTACATTTTCTTTTGTTAAATGTGTGTAAATAAGGTAAATTTGTTATCAAAATTTAAACCAGTTAATTTCAAATAGTCAGCAAATAAATATGCTTGTTGAAGCAAAAGTAACAAAATCTTTGTAAAAGTTATGCAGATAAAGCATGTCTGTTTCTATCTCCTTATTAAGAGAAAAAAAAAACAGTTTAGTTTACACAAAACCAGATCAATGAAATAATGACACAGGTGTAGACAATACGTTTATCTTCATAATTTGAAGACTTTTTCTTTTTCTGTTGAGAAGGTTAACTTGTTACGAAAACATCTATGAGTGAATTCCAAAAGAAAATTTGGAGTGTACACTCATCCTTTGAAATTTACATTAACAAACTCATTGGCATAATTATTTTAGCATTTCCAAGTGTTGTGTTTGCAAATGGAATATATATATATATATATATATATATATATATAGTCATCCACAGACAGATCTGTTTATAAAGAAATATAGTTTTAAGGTGTGCTATATTCATAGGATAAAGTGCTCAATATCAGAAATATAACGTATGTAAATATAAAAGTGAACATTGAAGTCAACACTTAGAGGCAACAGACTGTTTCATGCTAGGTGCAATTACCAGGCCACATGTGCTGGGTTTTTCCTCTGCTATTTGTATATACAGGTCAGTGGTGCATTGTGGGTAATCCTTCTAAAAATTATTTTGGCAGGAGTGGTTTGTTTATTTGTATCAATTTATTTTACTTGTTTTTATTTTTATATTTACATTATTTTTTTCAGTTTTCAATGTTTATTTATTTGGATTTGTTATTTATTTTAATTTTATTTTATCTATTCCAATGATTGTTATGGTAGCTGTGGTTTGTTAATTTGTTTAATTATTTGCATGGATTTAATCATTTGTTCTTTATCATTATTTATTCTTTTCAGTTCTCGATTTTTTAAGTAATGTAGTAAAAATTTGTTTGCATGTCTGCATTTTGAGTTCAGATCATTTATTTAGTAGCTTGTTTTGGGCTGGGAAGGTAATAATAGATATTTTTTTCCTCCAAACAAAGTCTACAGGTTTTGGATTGGTTGTTGTAGGCTGATATTCTTTTCCATATTTTCCATGCTATTTTTGGTGTGATTTGGGTTTTGTTTTTAATTTCCCAGATATGCTTAGAAAGCATTGTGCTGTTCGCATACTCTGTAGTAATCAGTGTTAAGCAGATACCGTCTTTATACAAGTGAGAGAAATTTTTCATATACAATATAGACCTGGGAAACAATCGCATTCACAGTATATTTACCCACAACAGGCCCATCTCAGGTAAGATGTTGTTGGACACCGTAAGTTACAAATCTTATTAAGCTTTGCTGCTTGTGAAGGAAATAGTAAACAGCACCTTGTGCATCCAGAACATAGTTCAATTCCAGCAGAATAATACCTGTCCACATGAATATCTGTGCTTCTCAACATGGTCTGAAATGGTTGACAATTTCTCTGACCAGCATAATCATTAGACATGTTCCCCATTGAAGATATATAGGATATGATGGGACATATTGACATATGGACATCAAAATATGTGTTTACAAAGTGAATGTTTTCACCACACTGGTTTATGGTTCAGAATTATAGAACCCATTTAGGTCCCACATCAATCAACTCTTGTGTTCCAAAAAAGTTGTCTTCAAACAATCTGTGGCTATACTCTTGATAATAGGGTGCCCATTGCTGATCATCTAACAAAATGCAACATTGATGGAATTGAGACTTTCTTGATATAATCAAAAATTTGCTGGGCTGGTCATATTGCAAGGATGAGTAACAACAGAATACCTAAGGTCCTCAGTATAGCCAGCTTGACAGTAGACAAAAGTGTTTGACAGCCGTGGCTCAGGTTTAAAGACAAGCTAAAGAGTAACTTCTCAGCTGTTAATGGGTTTCATACTAACTTTGAATGAGTTTCCCAGGATAAAACTAACTGGAAATATTTGTGCCAGAGTGGTATCCAAAATTTCGAAATCAGTTGTATTGACCAGCTAATAGACAAAAGACAATAGCAAAGTTGGTATGTCCAGAAATCCTCATTGTTGTACAATATGTGGACTTGTATGCAGGTCACCATTGGGGTTGAAGTTGTCACATATAAAAACTGAATAAGATTGTTGGATCCTCATAGGTAGAATTGAGTGAGTCCATAATCTGATAGTTATTAACTGAATTTTCATCTCAAATTTTCACTGTTCAATCTATATGTTCTATGGAGAAGCACTGGGTTAATTACATTGACAAAGGAAATCATAGCATCCTCCATAGTTTACCTTCCCTTACACAATAAACTTTAATAATATTTTAGAGCATTCTCAAATCTAAAATTTGAACTCAATATTTTTCCATGTTACTTCTGTGTTACAAATTAAAAAATAAAATCTTTACAATTAAATAATAAAATTCCTTAAAGAACAAAACATGTTTGCACAAAATTTTTTATCTTTTTGTCTTATTTATAAATATAAAATAGTGCACAAGTGAATGCTAATTGTAATAAAACAATGCTCAATGTAAAATGGCAATAAAATATATAATATATGTAAACATTACTCTTCTGCCATTAAAGCTTAATTTGATGATATTTATATAATTTTCAAAAGACAGGACTAAAAATTCTTGTACCAGTAATTCTAGATCAAATGAACTTTCATTTTGCTGCCTGATATACACAATGAAATTTTACCAGGTTTAGAAGTTTTAATGAGACCATGAAATATAGAAGTAGAACTATAGGCATAAAAATAAGGGTAACAATAAATGGAAAAAAGAAAAATACAGGACCATGAGATGTAAGAGTTTTTTTTAGGGGTTTTGGGTTTGTTTTTTGTTTAATTACTATAATGACCTTTGTAATAGCACTCCTTTCTTTAAATATTTTAAAAATAAACAGAATCATATAATTAATGGGATATTAAGGATCATCTTTTAAACTGAAATTAAGTAGAAATAAAAACTGTCCTATCACCTCTACTAAATTTACAGATATGGGGAAATTTTCTAGGTGTGTGTATACATAATTAAGTCAATTAGAAGAAAGGTTTCACTTGACATGATATTGATAATAGTGAAGATAAAAAAAATGCTTCAACATATATTTGGTAGTCTATAAAGACCTATTCAAATGTGCTTACTGTTACTGTGTGATAGCATTGAGTAATAGCATTCATTAGTCATGAGTACTATATGCTAGTTATATATAAAGTCGTAATCAGTGATAGCTTTTTTGGAACAAAGAGGTTGTATGCTAATCAAAATTCATGTGCCTATGAAAGAAATAAATCCAATCGCAAGCACTTAAAGAAATCAACCTTAGAATAAAGCCAGAAAAGAGAACACATTTGTTGCATCCTGACAATGCCTTTGGTCCAACGTTGTTACCAATCTTTTGTACAGTTCTGATTTGATATCATCAGATTTCTTCTTTCTCAAATTAAAAAGTAGGTATTGAAAGGTCAACATTTGTCATCCAATGATAAGGTGGAGGTTGCAGCACACAATTGGTCAACCAGAAAATTTCTTTATGAACGAATAAGTGGATAGAATGCTTGGGAAAATGTGTACCAATAAATGGGGACTATACTGAAAAGCAGACTTTGAATTTTGAAGAGAAATAAAGTTTCTTTATTTTCCTTTACCAGTTACATTATGCTAACTGCTTTAAAATTTGTTTGAAGGATGTTATTTGTCAATCCATAAATTCCTATTTATGAGACAGAGAGGAAAGTTAGTTGAGATCCTCAAAATACACTGCCAATTAGCAAAATTAAAATAATTACATTTTTCTAAACTCTATTATTCTCCTTAACAAATGATTAATATATATACTAAAATTAATAAATTCATTAATATTTTAAAACTTCTTCAAAAAGCAAGAGTCTAACATGAAATATGCAGATAAATATATCTTATAATCACAGAATAGGAAAATATTTTTTCAAAATATTCTCTTCTGAATCCAAATGATAAAAGAAATATTTCAATCAAAAATTATTACAATTTCCCCAAATATCAGTGAAAAAATTATAAACAATAGATAACTGTTTCTGCATAATCATTCTGATTTTATTAAAATACTCACACTCAGATTGTAGAGCAGCATTTATAATTGTTGAATTCGAAGTGTGTGATGAGATGCCAACTGAAGTTTATCTTTGCTAAAAGGAGTTATGCAACCTTTCAATGAGTGTTTCTGGTTTATATCCATTACAAAACCATAAAAGTCTGATATGCCAGAGGGAAAGAACTTGAGTGTTACACATATAGGTTTGTTAGCTTTGTACTCACAGACCTATGAACACATATTTGTGCATAAAGATTCTTTTTTCTTTTTTAAATGAAGATAAAAGAACATAGTAGTCAGAGATTAAAATATATATAAACATTAGCCTAAACAAATTATGGAGTTAGAATAAATTCCTGTTGAAATACATAAAATGAAATTGTGAGAAAATAGCTGTTATTTTTTAATGCTCAGTGATTGGCCATTCAAAATATAAATTGCTTTGAGCAAAGATTTTCAAACAGTGAAGCAATGTTCTTAGCAAGGGGAATTTTTCATTTTTTTTTTTTTACACAGAAAATGTAAGACAGTAAGCACAGAAGCTTATCAGTGTGAAAAAGCGTACAGAAATATGTTACAATAGAGAAAGAATAAAAAGAAAAGAATTATAAAAAAGCTGAAAGAATAGAAAACAAAGAGCAAAAGAAGCAAAAAGAAAAGGATGAAATGTAAGGAAAACAAATGAAAAATAGAATGAAGTAAAAAGAAAGAATGAAACAAATAAAAAACATTTTGAGGGAGGAAAAGAAAGACAGAATTGAAAGCAGTGGAAACAAAAAGAGGAATGGCAGACATTTGTTTAAAATTTCATTGTTTTCACATACAAATACTTAGAACACACCCTGTTGATTGAAGAGAAAAATAAATAATAATAACAATAGCAAAATGTCTGCCATAGATTGAAAGTGAGGCTGATCACAACAAAATTAAAGGAAGAGAGGGTAATGTGGGAAGGAGATAAAAGCCAAACAAAATGAGGGACCAATTCATGTTTCTAATCTAAATAACATTTTCCCTTGAAGACAAATCAATTCCAATAGAAACTAGGTAGACAAAATAGCAAGAATTAAAAAAAAAACAAAAAAACAAATGTCTCACCAAAAGAAGAAATAAACTTTATTTATGTGCTTGTTAGGTGATAAAGAAGGACAAGGGTTCTTGAATCTATGCCCATACACAAAAGACAACAGTATATATATATATATATATATATATATATATATATATATATATATATTGGATAAAGAAATAGGGTTGTTTCAATGAGAGAAATTGGTATAGAATAAAAAGTGTGAGAAGCCTACATTTTCTTTAAAGTGTATATTTATTGTTTTTGCTATTATACATGTTATGATACATTAAGTGTCCATTGTTGTTTTATAAATAAGTCAGTCAGTTAAAGTGCCATACGTGATACATACTTGGGCAATCATGTCTCGAAAGAGACATGACTGACTGGGCAGAAGATTATCCCGCAGTAGGTTGCCATTGCTTTCTGCGGTAGACTGGTTGCCGACCAAGGCTATAGAACCCAATCTGTCCTACTATTTAACCCATAACTGGAAGGAAGAAGACAGATTAATACCTTTCCCAAGGGTATTTGTGCGTAAGTCAATACAATGGATTCAACCTGAATTCAAACTCGGCTCCCTGGTTTCTCGTTCCGAGCCGATATCCACTGTACCACAACACATATAAATAAGTATGTAGAAAAAATAAGAAAATAAATAAAATCAGTAAAATAAAATAAATCAAATGTTGGCACATTGAATGGTCTGTTTTTTCACATCAGCACATGTATAAATAAATAAACAGATGAATGAATCAAGTGCTTACCCCAATTTTAAGTGATTTTGGTCTGGGGTTACCTTTTTAGTATATTAAAATTATCTTCTAGTTGCCTTTGCTTCTCTGTCTTCCTTTTCATCGGTCAGTTGGTTGTTCTTTATTGCTTTGATGGTGTTTTGAATTTGGTGTGTGTGTGTGTCTGTCTGTGTGTGTGTGTGTGTATGTGAGCGTTTTTTATTTATTCTTTATATTTTACAATTGTTTTTTATGGGTCATCTGGTTCTTTTTTTATTGTTTGGGGTTGGGTTATCTTTTGAATTTGGTGTGTGTATATGTGTGTGTGTGTATGTTTTTCGGTGTCTGTGTGTCTTTCATGTTGTTTTGTTAAGCGAAGGCTTGTATCTTTTTATGAATCTTTCTTCCTGCATTATTAATATTTCATAATCTGTGTTTTGATATATAGGTATGACTTTGAATTTGCCATCACTACATTCATGTAAATGTTGGGAACATATAATTTCCTGTTATGTGATAATCTTATATTGCTTCTATGAAGGGAAATTCTATTGTTCAAGCATCGTGTCGCTCCCACGTATATCTTTGCGCGTTTGTCGCATTTTAGAGCGTAAACTACATTTTTCAAGTTGCAGCTCAGATCTGATTTTATTTTGAATGTTTTCAAACTGGAAGTGTTTTCTTTCTATTATTATGTTGCATACTCCACATCTTTTTTTGTTGCATTTTGTGACCCTCTGTGTTGTGTGTTGTTGTTCAAATTTCGATGAGGTTAGGATGGCTTTTAAATTTTTGGGCTGGCGTTTGCTGTTAATTATTTTGGTTGTCTTTAAGATTTCTTTTATTTTTTCATTATTGTTGAGTAATTCCATGTGGGTTTTGATCTTTGTGAATAATTCTGGATTGTTTTTGTTGTGAGTGGAAACGTATGCTAAAATGTTTTCTTCTTTTTCGTATTTTTCTTGTTGTTGTTTTTGATTCCGGAGGGATTCTAATGGTATTTTTCTGCTAGTTGGAAACCCTTGTCTATTAGTGAGGCGGCATATCCTCTTATTTGTAATGTTTTTTGTAGTTCTTCTAGGCGTATTTTATAGAGGGTTTTGTCAGTTACTATAATGCAAATTCGTCGTGCTAGGGAATAAGGGATGGATTTTAAACAGCTTTTTGGATGGTGATTCTTGAAGTGGAGGTATTGTTAGGTGTCTGTGGGTTTGTTGTAAATGTCTGTGATGATGTGATTGTTTTCATTTTTTTTATGAATATGTCTAGGAACTGTAATTCTTTCTAACTATATTCTAGTGTGAACTTGATTTTGGGGTGCAGGTGTTGTAGTATATTGTGTAGTTTGTTTATGCCCCCCACCCCCATGTTGATTTCCAAAAGATAAAACAGTCATCCAGAAATCTCTTCCATGATTTCATGAATTTTGTTTTTATGTTTTCCCCATATTTATGCCCTATTTGGTTGTATAGGTTTTCTTCTAGATATGCTAGGGTGAGTGTTGCATATGTCGGTAACATTTTTGTTCCCATCGCGGTACCTGTTGTTTGTATATAATTTTTGTTGTTAAACTGAAAGGAATTGTTGTGTAAAATTAGATCTATACTTTGTAAAATAAATTCTTTTGTAAAGCGTGTGGGGAGTATTTCTGGGTGTTTTTCTATCCAGAATGTAATGGCTTGTTTTTCCTAATTCATGCTGTACAGGCTGTTCACATCAAAAGTTATATATATATATATATATATATATATATATATATGAAATATGCACCATGTATAGGACAAAAAAAAAATCAATGAAGAAAATACCTTGATTTCATTACCTTGATAATAGGAAAGAAAAATGTCAAAATTTTATGTACACAAGTGCATGTGTACAGATATGCACAGGTGTATGTGTATGTAAACAATAAACAACACTTGTAAGAGGATTTTATTGCAAAGTAAAAATGTTTCAAAATTGCACACATCCAAACTGATGATGAGGTATTATAAACAAAGGAAAATAATAAAGTCCCATTTTTTTTTGTATCTATTTTTTAACATTTACTTAATACAATTTTTTTTACATTTATTCAATCAATACAATTTCCCATGAATCTAGGTTAGAGCTTACAAAACTTCAGATAGACATAAAATTTCATCTTAGAGGATATACTTTAGAGTTTGATTCTATATAATACTGTTTAATTGCCCTTTATTTTCAGGCCCAGGAATCTACATTATATATATTTGTATAAAAAAATGATGGAAAAAACAAGAAAACAACCAAATAAAGAAGCTTCAAATTCACAGAAATAAAATGTGTTCTATAATGAAACAATAAAAAAACTAGAAAAAGAAAAAAAAATTGTATCTAATAGACTTAAAATAAATGACAATGCAGCAAAGATTTCTAGTTATCTCTACCTTAGTTAGGTAAATATGTGCACATACGACAGCTTACTCAAGACACAGATTAATAAACTGCTTATAGCTAACAATGCAGAAATCAGATACTCCACAAAACTGTGGGTGAGTATTACTCTGGCTTCCTATATAGAAACGTTGGAAGAAAAAAAAAAAGAAAAAAAAAGAAAAAAAAAGAAAAAAAAAGAAAAAAAAGAAAAAAAAAGAAAAAAAAGAAAAAAAAGAAAAAAAAGAAAAAAAAAAAAGAACCCCCACACACAGAGATAGGGTGCAATGGGTAAATTGTCACCACTTTATATTCTTACTTTTGTGCATGTGCATTGCCTTTTATTTTGTCAACTGTATAGTAGGGTCAGTTTGTGAGAAAAATAGCACCATGATACAATTCATTCTACCAGGAATTTGGAAACAGCATGATGTACTATATGATATTCATACCAAAAGTTCCAATACAAACATTTAAGAGTGTTTGGGTGTCAATCTGAGTATAGTGCAGAAAATCCAGAAAGAGTTGGATGATATATCCAGTTAACATCATGGTGTTTGGAATGATCACTAGTGACAGCATGCTTTCATTCATCTTCCAACAAGACCTCAGACTCAACATAGGGGCCTACATCAAGTGCCTTGAGGAGGTAGTGCAACCCTGGGTCTAGAGGGTGGCTACTGGAAAACCCTATGTCTGGTAACAGGACCGCACCATGCCATACAAGCAGGAGAACCCAGTCATGGCTGTCAGACAATTTCTGCAACCAAATAACCTGTTACATCTGGCCACCTAATTCCCCACATTGCAACTCCCTTGATTACGATGTGTGGGACACAGTTGAGTGAGAGACCAACAAAATTCCTTGTAATATTTAAGATAAACTAAAGACACGGGTTATGGCAGTGTTCACCAACTTAAACTTAGACTGTTCAGGAGAGTAGCAGGAGATTCCAAAGCCATCTGAAAGCTGTGGTTGAAGCCAACTGTAATTTTATTGAATAAATTTACTCTTTAGTATTTCAAGAAATTTTTGCTTAATTTTAATAAATATATATGTTAAAATGAGATGTCAGAATTTTCATTTTTATGTAATTTGACAATTTATCCATTGCAGTGTGTGTGTGTGTGTGTGTGTGTGTGTGCGCACATGCACAAAGATTTAATTAAATTGTTAGTTTTAGAACAAATGTTCAGAGGACAATGATATTGTTTTATTACTTTTTCAATGTTGTGTACTTTGTAATGTCATCATCAAATTTGTGAAAAAACTGTTTAATTAGAAAAAAAAGATCTGAAGCCTGATCATTCTACTTAAAAAAACAACAACAGACAAACAAAAAACTGTGTGCGTACACATGCGTATGTCACTCTTATATGGTTTTATGTTTTTAGCTTTGGACATCAACTAACAAACTCATACATGGTTTTAATTATATAAGCAAAATTTAAAGATACAATATCAGTCTGGATGTATCAGTATACAAAAGAGAATACTGGCAACCATTGCCTCCTGGTATGTGTTTTTTCTTTTAATAATATGATGCACTAAAACATGGTGACCCAATTAGAAAGTGGAATATATAGAGACATAAATACCAAAAGTGGTATTTTAACCAATAGCCAAGTCGTCAAAAATATTAAATGGATTAATCTCACAGAAGCCAGTGACATAAAAAAGCTAACCCTTATTAAATTGAGATAAGAGTGTTGAGGGTTAACAAAGTGCTATTCAGTGAAGTATTCACTCAAAAGACATTTAAGATCATTTATCTTTCAAATAAGTTGACTCAGCTTAGAATCTATAAACTATAAAATCTGAGAGAACAATGAATCTATAGGAAAACTTTATGTCTGCATATATGCACAGATTTTTTTTTCTTTTAAATAAAATCACTTTGCTCACATAATCTATCAAAACACAGAATTTATATGATAACATATGACACACAAAGAAAATTGGCCAAATGTTTTCATATTCCCAACAAAAAATATGCCTGGATATCATATTTGCATAGCAGTGGCATTTCCAGGCTAAATAGAATATCATATTTTATATTTATCTTAGATATTCACATTTGTTTTGGGATTTTCAGAAAAGAAAAATCAAAGACCAATGCCTACTTTTGTGTAATTGAATAAACAAAAATAAATAAATAAAATTCAAATAATATTTTATAATTCTATAAAGAATTATAGTTTGAGTGTATCCATGAGAAGCTCATCTCTAAGATTTTCACATGGACATCTCTGGTATGAATAGGGTATACTCTTTTCTCCATGACTTGATAAGAAACAATATACCTTGTGTTTATACAAGAAAACTATGGGCATATTATGAGGATTTTATGGCTTTCTGTGGATGTCTATAACTCTAGTACATATTGTTTTTTCCTTCTCTCTTTGATCTGTTTGTGTGTATACTCATGGAGAGGAATGTGTTACATATTTTTACAAAAAACTCTGGTGTGTGTGCATGTATATATATATATATATATTTACTATATCGAGGCAGCAAGTAATTTTCTAAACATACGCTGTTAAATATAAGAGACAATGAATGTCTATTATGTTTAATCATGAGCCGTTCTAAACGTCGTATTTTTGCTTTAATTTCAGTTGAAAATAAAGACAAAAATTCTCCAACATTTGGATAATTATTTATTGGTTTTCTTCTAAGCTTTCGGCTCACATGAGCCATCTTCAGAGAGGTTGTTTAAACTGAAATATTATAAAATCCACCATCACCGACGATATTTTGTGTTGACATAAAACTCCGCTTGGTAACGGCAATAGTTACCAAAAATATTAAATGCAGTTCTTAAGTTTGCGATGCGGTTTTATGACGTCACACCGCGGTATAGCGTGAAATGACAACAACACCGTATAGTCAAATGCAATGTAATATGTTATTTCCTGTTTTAAAGTTGATTTTATTGAGTGTTGGTTGTTTTGATTTGATGTACATGGCCTCCAATATCTGCAGGTTCCTCTTACTGTGTGTATGAGTAAGGATCACCGTATTGTTGACCAATAATATTCTGATATTACCTACATGTTTATGTTTTTCAGAGAAATGTTGTTTAATAGTACTCTGATCAGAAAGATGACATGTAAGTCTATGGGAGAGACTTCTGCAGATATTGGAGGCCATGTACATCAAATCAAAACAACCAACACTCAATAAAATCAACTTTAAATCAGGAAATAACATATTACATTGCATTTGACTACACGGTTTTGTTGTCATTTCGTGCTATCCCACGGTATGACATCATAAAACCGCATCACAAACTTAAGAACTGCGTTTAATATTTTTGGTAACTATTGCCGTTGCCAAGCGGAGTTTTATGTCAACACAAAATAATATCGTCGGTGATGGTGGATTTTATAATATTTCAGTTTAAACAACCTCTCTGAAGATGGCTCATGTGAGCCGAAAGCTTAGAAGAAAACCAATAAATAATTATCCAAATGTTGGAGAATTTTTGTCTTTATTTTCAACTGAAATTAAAGCAAAAATACAACGTTTAGAACGGCTCATGATTAAACATAATAGACATTCATTGTCTCTTATATTTAACAGCGTATATATATATATATATATATATATATATATATATATATAGTAATATTTTTATTATAAGTGATTATAATAAAAGATAGCTGACTGTAACACAAGATCTTTTGTGCTTTGGTACTACTTGTTAGCATCTCATCAGGTAGTAAAATATTTTTCTGTTAGGAATCGTTATATATAGAAATTTAAAATTTAGATACAATTGTTACCATGCCCAGTCAATTAAGTGCTGGAGGGTTGCAGAATTCAAAGAGTTGAAGTCAATAATGGGTAGGGGAATGAGTTAAGACAGTGGGCTGAGGTAGAAAATTAAAATGTTGTGGAAAGCTACATTTTTTAGTATCAGTTATGAAGCATTTGAATGTATACAATTGTATTATGACATGTTGGCAATGGTGTCGAATGTGTTTGTAGAATGGTAATGAATTTATTTATTAATGCTTTTTTATCGCTGAAAGAATTGGAATTGTTATATGAATGGAAATGTATTGAAATATAATGTAAGTTAAACAGGTAGACGACATAGTAGGTAATATAACAGTTAATTAATACAAAGTAATTATCAGAAGATGAGATAATATAATAATGGAAGAGGATAGGCTTTTGATTGTGTGATTTAGTTATAGTAGAAAATAAATTAACTATATGTTAGGGTATATATAAGATGATGATGACAGGTGGAAGTTACTTTGTGACATTTGTTTAACAGCTTTAATTTAGGGAATTTAATAATTTGAAATTTTTCCTATAAACACTGAAAACATGGCTAATTTAAAGATTTACAAGTACTAGTTTTTTTTTAATATTTTCCATTTTATGGTAAGAGTTTTATTGAATTCTTTTAATTGCCAATAGTATGTGAAAAGTGATGTGCTCTTGTGGTACACATTATTAAAAGATAAAATGTGCTGATACCAACGAGTCTTAAATGGATTCTTGGTACAACTGATATAAAAAAAATTTTACTGTAGGATTTTCTGTGGTAGAAATAGTGCATAAGTAGACTATGGAGTCAGACATTTCTTTGTAACGGACACTCAATTGGTTTTTAACAACAACAAGTATTGGTATTATCTTTCATTTTTTTTAGGATGTTGTTGGTTACTTAGGTTGTTATATTGATTTAAAATTCTATTATTATGTTTTTTGATTGTCCATTCTTTGTTGGTAATGTCAGAATATTCCATGGCAAATTAAAGCCAAAGTGAATAGGTCTTTGGAGGTAGAAGAGTAGTAGTCCACTATGTCAAACTGGATAAACAAACAATTTGTCGTATCATTTCAGTGGTTAAACCAGTGTGGAATTGATAATTCTGGTAGGGCAGTTAATTTTGTGATCTGGTTTTATGGTCTTTAATGGTGATATGGATTCAATAGTGCTGAGTTTACTAACTATCCCTGATTTTTAATTTGTCTGTGATATATTTACTTGTTTGATTAATGTTTTCAACTAAATTACTAATGCTGTTATCTACATCTACATTTTTGTAATTTTTAGTTAGTTTTTTTTTTTTAATTAATGACATGTAGTTGTGAGGAGTAGTTTTTGTACTAATTAGCTGTTTTGTTGGAATTTAAGAAAACTTTATCTGATGAGTGATGTGATGTCCTTCACAATAGAATCAAGATGTTTCTGGAAATGGTTTTTGTGCATGTGAAACTTGATGGCGTTTATGATTTCAAATAAATTATTTTCAAAACTTAACAGCCTCTCTATAAAAGGTGTAGCTTTTAAGTTCTTAAAGCCATAGGTATCCTTATCTTTCAAAAGTTCATGGGGATGGGGGAAGAAATGTGCTTTCCATCTCATCCTTCATATTAAATCTTCAGTTATGTGAATCAATCAGGCAAAATAATCCTGTTTGTGGTTGGGATGTTATATGAGAGAGAGAGAACAATTTTAATTTTCTCAAGTGTATAGATAGACAAGAATTACAAAACTAATAGGAACAGATATTCTTTTGCATGCCTGGCCAAAAAACAGGAAAAGCCAAACTTTATCTCTGTACATTCTGATCATTAATTGAATATAGAGTTGACATTTTCTATATCTATTATACTTTTTTCTTTCTCAGTCATCTCAGTAGAGAATGGAAGCAATGGTAGGCACTCAATTTTATTTCTACATTCAGCCAGTTTTTTTTGTTTTTTTTTTTATATTAGATCTCTTTTCGAGTTCAACTTATGTTGAAAGTTTAGAGAATTTGAACAGTACATAAAGAACACAATATAGGATGAACTTTTGCCAATGACTGGTTGGGGGGTCTATTTTTAGAAGATGGTAGAGATGAGGTATTGGAGTAATTATTTTTTTGGTATAGCATCTCATCTGTTGGTACAGTTTTAACTTTTAATATACATCCATGTTTAGGAGTAACAGAATCAGATATCAAACCCCCAATCATCAGATTAAAAACCAAGGCACAAATTGTATGTGTGGTCATCTTTGTAGAAAGAAAATGATGTTTTAGTCTATTTTTTTTTTTTTAACTTTTTACAAAAAAAACTAGCATCATCATATCCACTGACATATAGCTTTCCACAGTTATGATTACTTAAAAAAAAAATGTTCCTATTTTCTACAAAGATGTTTATCATTAGGCTTCTTTGAAGTAATGTTCAAAATGAGGGCTTGTTAATGACTTTTGATAAAAGCTTTTTCTTACTAAAAGCAATTAAAATCTTCAAACTTGTTACTTCAATAAACAAAATTTGTGAGAATTTAGTCAGTTCATGATTTGATATGTAACAGCCTTTCAAATGGGATTGATACTTTAATAGTAGTTACCTCTATAAACCAATGCAAAGTGTCTTAAAATCTAAATTGTTAAGTCCAGTAAAGCTTCAGCAATAAATTCAAGACCATCAAAAAATACAATCAACAACTCTTGCATGTTTTATGAATGGATAGGCTTATTAGATGAGAACATCTACCCAAAAATGAAATTGTCATAAATAATCTTTTATGATCTGTATATAATATATTGGATTTTTCTATTTTTTGCTTCTTGCAACATAGCAGGAAAAAGGATATATCACCAGGATGCAAAACATTTCATTAGAATTTTATTTTATACACTTATGTCATTTGATAAAACTCTTAGGAATGTGAAGGATAATTTTCAATAGATTAATAATACTGCATTGAGTATTTCTGTTTTAATTTAGATTTTTGGAACATTGATTTAATTGTATTAAAAATTCTTCTTCTGTTACCTTTTACAAATCTGTCACCTTAGGACAAAAATGTAATTTATTTTATATTTCCAGAGGGGCTCAGCTCAATTTCTAAATTGTAGCATCATTTAATTATAAATATTCTAAAAATCCAGAATACATTGAACCAGCAATGTTTAAGAAAAAAAAAAATTAAGATAATAATGAAAGAAACTATTTCACTAATCACTTATAGAATTTTATGAAATAGTATGGCCTAAATCTTGGGGAAGTGAAGGAAAGGAGAGATTTCACTTTCATTCATTTTACTCATTTTTTATGAAAAAACAAGTATGAAGTGAAAATAAAGCAAAATAAACAATTAAAAATGTAAATAAGAAAAGAATGACATGCCAATAATCAACTGAAAGCATTAAACATATATAAGTGCCTTCTTCTACATGTAACCATGAAGTTTGTAGATGAAATGTTTTGTACATAAGTATACATACATGTTAGTGAGACAGTTGAAAGAAGACAGCAAAGTTCTTAATGCCTTTTGTGGTTGTGTCCATCTATACATATTTGTGTGCAAAGATTAGAATCAGAGCAAGTGATCCAGGAATAGCTGAGCTGACAGAAGAGAAATTGCTTTGAAGCTGCTGTGTGTTGAGCTTCTATTGTAAAGAAACAACATCAACTGCAGAAGATTTACAAAACATGCAGCAAAAATAGAATACAATGGATGGATGTGTTATACATGAGCAGACACACACACACACACACACACACACACGTATAAAATACAGCACAGAAAAATGTAAGGCACGCACACAATATAATGGAGCATATCTATGTGTGTGCTGTGGTTAGGTCTTTTATATCATTTTTAAGGTGATCTTATATCTTCTTCAGTACATAAATTATATAAAAACTGTCTGAATGTGTTATTTATCCAAGTGCTTTCAGCTATACTATTAGCCATTATCAAATATAATAATATCATCCACATGCAAAAAAAAAAAAAAAAAACAGCTTGAAAATAGAAATAACAGAAGGATGTGGTTTCCGGCTTTCTCTTTTCCAATCTTTTCACTTTTCTTTTTTTTCAATTGGAGTAGATAGACTAAACTATCGCCTGGTTCACATTCCACCCACGTCTATTGAACAGGTGTAGAGGATCATCCCTTGTTCCCTGTTTACTCACCTGATCTCATTCAGTTCACTTTCAGTTTTAAATACTGTGGCAACAGAAGAATTATTATGGTGAAATTAATTTACAATGGAAGGCTCAGAAATTAATGCTTTTTCTATACATTTTGCCTTAGTTAAATACTTTCTTTTAATTTAAAGCTTTTAAAAAAAATTAAATTTTTCTATATATATATAAAATTTCATCAAAAAGAACTTTCTTTAGTCTGTTGAAATCTCTTCAGAGGATGAAACTTATATAGAATTTTTTATATTTTGTCATTCAATTTACCAACATTGTGCCAATATATAAAAATGTATACATCATATTCTCCCATTTAAAACAATATTTTTCAAAGATATATGAATTAAAGCTAAAATATAATCCAGGGTATCAAATACTCATAATCCATTTCATTTCTTTTGTATAATAATAGCTTTGAGTATTTTATGTCTTTCCTTGCAGCGAGTGTGAAATAATATTTTAGTATTATCAAGTAATACTTGTCTTATGTTAATAGTTGTATTTTGACCGTCTGTGATATAATTTTTATAGGTATGAATTACACTAAGTTTCAATAAATTTCAAGTTATCCTACAAGAGTGTGTGGTGCTTTTGTGACCAATGTAAGAATTTAATGTTATTTTATTATTATTGATATTGGAGATGCAATCTTCCAAAAGACATGACAATTCATAAACAACAATGTTTTTACATAAGGGGATTTTTGTAGCTTTGAACTACAGATAATAATTAGGCTAAATGTTTTAAACTTTTTTATAATAAAATATATTGGAATCAGTAAATTATATTTTCAATGGATTTTTCATTTTATTTATAATAATAGATATGCATCTGGTTATGGTAGAATGAACTGATGTTTCTAATTTTTTTTTTTTATCAGAGTGGTTACTCATGTTTACTAAATTTTTTTAAAGCTAATTTAGGTACCTCCAAAAAGTCACTGAAAGAACAGCATAGTATGAAGGAAAAAGACCCCAAACTAAATAAAAACAAAGTTTTATCGGCAAAATGTTTATATTATCATTTAGAGGATAGATCAAAGCATTTTTTAATTATTTTTTAAAATTTTTTAATTATTTCTAACACATTCGAAATTTTTCTAGAAAATCTTTTTTCTTCTTATGTCAGTGCGAGACCTAAATTGATGCAATGTTTATTAAGTAAAAAAAATGCAATATTACGCAATGCACTGTTTTGACCATGAAAGACACAGTAATTTGGAAATTCTTGCAAAAATCAATGGTCGGATTTTGATTAAATTTTCAGGATTTATTCATAATTGATGGAAATCAATTTTGAAATAATTATTTTGTATAAAATATTGGTAAAAATATATATATATATTTTTTTTATACATATGTTACACCCCACAATTAATTTCCAGAAATGTTTAAAAATTCGACATTGGGCCGCAATAAGCCTAATATAATTAAATTCAGGAGTCATTGGGGAATGCTAATCAACTGTCTTTTTTTTTTCTCCAATAGTCCCCGACTTTCTAAAAAGTAAGTCCGAATTGCAAAAAATTGCCAATTTTTATTTGGATAAACTTTTGATTGCTTTAATGAACAATATAAATTAAGCATATCATTGTCTGAAAAGAAAAAAAATTTCAATGAATAGTGAGTTTTTACAAGAATTATTTTCATTTTTTAAAAATTTTTTTAATAATAATATACAAAGTTTCAAAAATATTTTAAAATTTCTTCCTTAACTGGGCGGGCTATGGTATGAAATAATTGTATGAAGACGACTACATTTAATAATCAAAAATTGAAAAGCTTAATACAAATGATTGACCCATCAGTTTTTAAATTAGTTAAAACATTTTAATTGTGTGCATTTTGATTGCCCGTATCTTATTTATATGGATGGCTGTACATGATATTTATCATTAAAGCAACTTTTACATTTTAATTCCTAATTTTCTAGTTTTATTAAAAAAAAATAATTGTGAAATTCACAATTTGTGGAGGTACCTTAAAAGAATATAAAAAATAGATATTAAAAATAAAAATCAATAAATGCCATAAAATTTAATAAATTATTGAGTTACCTCTGCCGTTATTTTCATTGTTATTAAATTTACTTTTCATAAAACATCTTCAAACATAAGCCTACAAAGCTAAACTAACAAAAATTCCATAAAATATTGGATAATTGCTGAAATCTGTGTTAAATTTTCAATTTTAACATAGTTAAAAATAAAAAAATGATTTGTATGAATAAGATTTATACCAAATTTGTTTTCCATACTTGGCATTTTTTGGCCGGCTACTGTAAATCATATCATTAACACCACCTTGACAAGTGTTGACAGATGTGATAACAAGGATATTAAATATTTCAGAAAGTAAGCAAATAATTCTTGTTTCAAACCAACTTAAAGTAAGTTTTAAGTCAGTAATTTGAATAAAAATAATGTGTCAGAGAGGTGTATTTTATTTTTGTAAGATTTTTTTAAAACTTTTAAAACAGCTTCTGCTTACAATTGATGAAAAATGGCGGAAAATCTAAAATTTTAAAAACTTTTTAAAAATCTACAATTTTTTAAAATTCCAATGAATATAATTTCGGTTTGAAATACACCAGGATATTTTGCTTACTGTAATTAGTAAATTTAATCTCTTGGCTTTCAATTAAAGCTAAAATTAAAGCTTCAAGAAAACTTTGTTTTTAAAAATTGAATTTAAATTGAGGTATCGAAAATGGAGTGGAGGTACCTAAAATTTTATTTGCTTGCCGATGACATAGGTGAAAATAGTCTTGATAAGTGTTTATTTGAGGTTGCTTAATTCTTTATTCTGACTCAGTTAATCTTGTATTTATAATAGTTTTTTTATATCTTTTTTTTTTTTTCAATATGTATCATATAGAAATGTGATAAAATGGGAGCAATGGGCTCTTGTTATACCATCAATCTCTGTAAATATTACCATAATGATCACAAACGGTACTTATGTTGCAGTAAGATAGAATAAGCTTATGTAGAATTACTGATGAAATATTAGGAGGTGGGAGCAAGTAATGCTTATATACATTTTGTATTGATCTGTCTACATACAGGGAAGTCGGTAAAAAGAGTTTCAAAATCTAATGAAGTTAGGGTGCTGTTATTAGGTTTGAGTACAGTATTTCAAGAATTCCTTTATTGGAATTAACATTATATTTATTAGGAAAGTATGATAAAATCAGTTGGTTTAAAGTGTTGACTAAATGATACACAGGGATGTGCATTGTGTGGCAGTGGATATTGGCTAGGAAAGAGAAACTGAAGAGCCTAGCTTGAATTCCAATTGTATTTGTTGCATTCGCTTACATGCAAATACCCTTGGAAAAGTTAAAATCCATCGCTTCTCTCTTCAGCTGTGGGTTAAATAGCAGGACACATTGGGTTCTATAGCCTTGGTTGGCAACCAGTCTACTACAAAAAGTAATAGCAACAGACTGCAGGGAAATCTTCTGTCAAGTCAGTCATGTCTTATTCAAGACATGATTGTGGAAGCATGCATCACATATAGCACTTAACTGACTGACTGATATACTGGGGTGGGGATTTGTGAAATGATGGGATGTGGGAGCAAACTAACTTTGGTAGCTGGGGTAATATTTACCCACAAATTTGTGGAGTTTGATGAATCTGATTCTAAACAAGACAGGCTACAATGCAAAACTAGACATTATTCTTGATAACAATACTAAACTAACCTTTAGCACTCTATAGGTGACTATTTCCACTTAGCAAAATATTAGTTCTGCCAATGCAAGTTGAATTTGAATTTCTTAGTTGTGTAGCCATATCCTTTTATGGTAACACCTAGAACAATCTTGACTGAAATTGTGAACCAGGCTACTGCAATTTAAAAAATATAAAACTAATATATAAAACACTAGATTGCAAGGAGATTATATATACAGTAGAAAGGGGAGTAGCATTTATAAAGGATGCAGAGTGCTATACTTAAAAAAAATGAAAAAAACAAAAAACAAAAAAAAAAAAACACACTACCCATCACCTTAAGACATAGATGAATAAATTTATCACAGTTAATCACATTCAGAATTTTTTTCTAGAAAATATCTAGGGCCGGCATCTTAAAAATGGCGCAACATTTGGGTAGGTGTGTGCATGCATATGTTCGCTCCAATATTTGAATGCTATTGACTGATGTTCAGATGGCAGTACAAGATTGGCATCCATTAGGTGATACACCAAATGCTTGACCACTTTTGCAGAAGCTGTAGACCTAACTAGTTCACTAGTGTTGTGTTCTGTAAACCTTTGTGTATTTGCTTTTGTGTTTTTCCTTTTACATATGACCAAAGATGACGCTTAAACACCCAGCTTTTTCTAAGGTTTCGGCAAGGAGCCTAAGTGGCAGAATTATAATTAAGTATTTTTGTTTTTGTCTGTTACTACTGTACATGGGTGTATTTTAATGTTTTCAATAGTTGTACCTATGTATGTGTTAAAAAAGAAAAAGCAAAGCAAATGGTTATTGTATACATGGAAGAAAATTTTTTAAGTCTTATTAAAAAAAGTTTTTGAACTTCATACAGTATTTTATGTCTTGTCACATATTTTATACAATATTTTCAATTGTGTATTGATCTATGCATAATTAAAAATGATTATTGTACGTATGGAAGAAAATTTATGCTAGGTGTATGGTCACTAATACAGCACTATTTTCCCCAAAATGTTTTGAAAAGGGTATGAAATTTTTCTAAAGTGTTTAGAATGAAAGTTTACGGCATATGGGGAATTTTAACAATCAAAATAGGTACTTATAAAGCACTTTTAGTGGGGGTTATAAGTATTCACAGATTCTAACTATTTGTGGCTGGTTCTGGTCCCTAATCCCCGCGAATTATGGGTGGCTCACGTTGATTTAATTGAATAAATTTACTCTTTAGCATTTGTAGATATTTTCGTGCAGTTTTGGTAAATATATCTGTTAAAATGAGATATCAGCATTATTTTCTTTTTTGCATAATTTAGACAATTTTTCCATCGCACCATGTATATCTCTGTAAGCACATTATTTTTCTCTTAAGTATATATAAATCCTGAATAGAAAAAAAAATGTATATTTTATATGTATATTTATATTATAATACATCATTTATCACATAATTATGACATAAAAGTAATAATGATGCATCTCACAAGATTACAAACATAACAAGAATGTGGCAATTATAACACAATAATATTGATAATAATAATTGAGTAAAAACTGACATTAACTTAGACATAAATGAAATTGACATCTTAGCATCTCTTCATTTTTCCCAAGAGAAATAAAATGTTCTTTTCAAAGGTGCAGGTATAGATCTTAAGGTTTATTGTTGATCAAAATATCAATAAGCAGCTATCAAAAGTGGTCTGGTGAAACCTTTCAGCAACAATCAGCCAATCACATTTGTCACTTCTTTTATTTTTCATTTATTCCTCCCATTGTTTTTTTTCCCTAGATCCATGCATGCAATTTTCAAGGCTATCAAGTGCAAAACATGTTCAAAAAAGTTAATAAATCATTGTTCTTCAAATTTTGCTTAACAAACCAAGATTTTGATATTGTGCAAAATTATATGATCCACACACACACACATGTATTATATATATATATATATATATATATATATATATATTGGATTGTTCTGCTTTTGTCAGAAGATGCTATTAGGGGTATTTAGTTTTAACTTCATTAAAAAAAAAAAAGCTTTACTTTTCATTAAATTGTCATAGCTGTCATATTAGCAGGAATTTTCAAAGATTTTGCCAGAATATATTTTTGTTTATTGATTCTGACATTGAAGATGGAAAAAAAATAATCCAATTTTCAATTAATTATGATTCATGTTATTTTGAAAAAATTAAAATGAAACTGAAAAGCAAGAAAGATGATTTGTGCATTGTATAGAAAATGTAATATGAACATTTAAATGTGATATTTTTGCATTATATCAGGTATTAAGAATATAGTAACTAAGGTTGATAAATTAGAGGAGAGAGTTTTCAATCAGAAAGTTCTGACTTTGAATACGTGGTTACCTCCCTTTAACATTCTCTCTGCTTCTTATTTTTAAATGTACATTTTCTCATAAAATTTGGTGAGGTGTGAGCAAATTTTCATTCAAAAATGTAACCCAAAGAAAAAAAAGTTTGGTAACCATTAAAAGTAGCAATTGGTGAAAAGTGCCTCATTTTAGCTAAGGAACAGGGTATAAATATTTTATCAGGATAATGCTAGACTGTGTTTATTCAGTATAAAAATTGTTACAGTATTGTTAGAAAGTTTTCATTATTATTTCCACTAAAGGTTACCATTTCCTTTGGTCTTTACAGAATTCAGGGTATGTAAAACAGTTCTTTATCAAAAGAGATAAAATGTTCTAGGATGATAAAATTATCTAAAAGATGACAGAATATAGTGAAATGGTACATATATTGTTCAACAGAATTATAGATGAAAATAAGAAAAATTATTTGTCTAATTTTTTACTTAATAAAATATTTGTTTTGGTTGAACAATTAAATGAACAGTCAGGAAAACGAGTTTGTACATCACCAATGTGAAATATTTTATTTTGGAGATTAATATAAAAAAAATGATTTCTGCTTTCTTTTACATATCCATTCCTTTTTCTAGTCTTAAGAAAAGGATAATATTAAAAGTGAATCTAGTGAATATAAACTGCCCAAGAAATAACAATGATCCTAGAAGTCATTTCTAAACCAAAGTAATGCCAGGTAACTAAGCTTATAAACCTAAATATGAGCCGCTTCATGATTATCTTTAAGAAATTAAGTTTAAATGAAGGAAAAAATAAATAGTGTATCTAAACATGTATTCCCAAACAAACAGTTTGAACTGTTGCTTGCAACTAACATGGGATTCAATTTTCAAAAATACAACCAATCATATTTAGGGTAGTTTTTAGTTAGAAAAAAAAAAAAAAAAAAAACCCATGACTACTGCCTCCTTTGTAGACAGGCCATTTCATAAACCTTAAAAATGCATTATACAGGTCACTCGTGAAGATCTGATCAATACAATACATTGGTAATTGCCTAATAAAACATATCTATTGTTACGTGTTATGCATAACAAAAGAAAAAAAAAACGATTGACCAAAAATCAGAGTTAAATCACATACAAATATTTAATTTACAATAAACACAAAATGATATATATATACAAAATTTCCAGTTTTTTTATATTCAAAACAGAATTGTAGAGTTTACTACTGGCAGGCGAAGTGTTATGAAGGGGAAAGAAGGGTCAGTATATTTTATCCAGTTAAGTTAGTGAAAAAGTTAAGTGCTATACTTTTTGGAAATCCTCAAATGCATATATAAAGAATAATCTTAAGTATGGTCAATGAAAGAGTCAAAAATATCTATTTACCCATATAGTTCCACGAGGTTCTCTTTCAGGTTTTAGTTGGTCGACAACTTTTCTTAGAGATTCTTTCGGCTGGATATAAATCCTTGAATCAAAGCCGGAGTTGATAATGTCAGCAAATCCTGTTAACAACCAACTACTCTCTTCCCAAAATCTATTTTTATAGAGGCTAACACCTAATTTGCATATTCTAGAATCCTTTAAAATTCTCTAGATTTTACTCAAATATTTTTGGACATTCTAGTATTTTCCAAACATTCTATTTCTAATTTCCGTATTTTTACTACTTCATGAATTAAAACTTTTTTGTAATAACAAGTACGACTCAATAGAATCCTTTACAACTTTTTAGACATTATAAATATTATTTTTATATATAAATGCATCCTCATAACACTATGAAAAAGATCACTCGATGAAATATATTACTAAAACATTATTTTAAAAAACAATTTGACTTGCTATAAAATTATTGAGCATTTAATTGAAGATGCTTAAGTGTTAAAACTTTCAATAAATAATTATGTTAATTTATTAGGATTCTTTACAAATAAATATGCATTTTCACATGAACTCAAAAAGAAATTATTCTAATAAAAAATATTTTCTACATGTTTGAAACTGAAAGCTAATGTCACTGGGATAATGTTATTACAAATAACAGGCAGACTCATGAATAATTTCATTTTTAGAAAGAGCTTAAATTTATTAAATTAAAACAGTTATCCTACATTAATATTACTGAAGAAAAAAAAATGTAAATTTGATTTTCACTGTAGATTGATGAAAGCAAGTTTGTATTTTGAAGATAACAGACTCAAATAGATTAATATTTTCTAAGAAAATAGTAAATGAATATAAATCAAGCAACTTTAATTATTTAAGAACAAATATTAAAATTCATAAACATAATGTATACTTAAGTATCTCATACAGGTTTTGTTTCAAGAATTACTTGAGAATACAGATTCAATTTGCTAAGTTTAGAATTGGCACAGAGACAATGAAAAAAAAAAATTAGTAAAAAACTTAGAACAAATCCATTTACACACACACACACACACACACACACACAACTATTGCTTTTTTCTTTTTCTTTTTTTTAATCATATCACCCCGAGTAAGGCGGTAACGCCACTGATGTGCAGGGGGTTATGTAAGAGTGAAAAGATTAGAAAAGAGAAGCCCGGAAACCACATCCTAAACAGGGAACAAGGGATGAGCCTCTACACCTGTTCAATAGATGTGGGTGGAGTGTGAACCGGGCAATAGTTTAGTCTATCTACTCCAATTTTAAAGGATACCTGAGATTTTGTCTCACCACATTGTCTACAAATAAGGAATTCTATAGTAGATGAAGTAAAAATAAGAGAAATATAGGGAAACTGGTATTCTGTAATTGTTTTTACAAATACTAAAATTGCAGCAATATTGAGGACCTAAGCCATCTCTTTTTGTATGCATACTCATTTTAAAGATACTATATATATATATATATATATATATATATATATATATATAAAGGCAATCTGTGAGCCTGTGTGTGACTGTAATCTATGCACACCTACATTTTATAAGCTAGGCCATTCAAACTTTCTAGGGACACATATCTACAGGGAAGCCAGGTCGACACTTTTTTAGTTTAAGTTCAGCAATTTTCCCTTTCGCAACTCTTGGCCAATGAAGCCGATTGTTTACATTTGCTCCATAAAATATCTAAGATCTAAAATGGTTGCTAGATTACGTCACAGAAATCAAATCGCATGTGTCAAACGCAACTAAAAAAATAAAATAATAAAAAAATGAGCCTTTATATTTTATTTTTATTCCAACGTTTTAAAAATTCATTTGGTCAACAAAAAAATATGAATATTTTTCCCTGTAATTTTGAAACAAAAGTAATATATAAAAAAAAGTGTTTTTTCAAACAAAAACAAAATATGTAAAGTGCCAATGGTTAATTTAATTAAGTTTTTTTTTTTGTTTTTCAGATTTATTATTTCATACTTCAGAAAATAAAATTTGAAAAAAAAAAAAGAAAAAAGAAAATAAAGCTTTTTTTTTTTTTTTTGCTAAATATTTCATCCGGGAAATCAATTGTCTGTAATTCATGTGGCATTAATGTAACTTTTTCCTCTAAAATTAAATGTCTACATTTTTAAATATTCTTCGAAAATTTCTGAAATTCATTTAGTCAACAAAAAATGTAAATATTTTACCCCATAATTTTGAAACAAAAACAAAACACAATGTTGTTTACAATGTCACACAAAACATCAACTCACGTTTACACAAAACAAAAGAAAATAGATTTATTGAATGGAATTTTTTAACAATTTTTAAACAATTATTTTTTTTATATAACTGAGTTTTAAAGTGAGGTGGCGATTACAAGTGCTTGGAAATCGCAACACGCTGCATTAATCATCTAATTAAAAAATGTTCTGAGTTGCACAGGCAACACCGGGCTATGATGCTAGTATATATATATATATATATATATATATATATATATATATCATCATCATCAAAAATACTTTTACAAATTTTTAGGGTGGGTTCCTCACACAAAACTAAGGAAAAATATCCACATAAACATATTTTCACAAATTTTTCTTTGTTTAGCTTTTAAGTTTAAAGACAGATTACAATAGATGGTGATGTGTTGCCATAGAGGCTAGGTTACATTTGTCATTCATGTGCTTATGTGACAAGTTTTCTTGAATGTTTATAGTATGTACTAGTGAGATAACTGAGAAGTGTTTAATTTAACAAAAGCAGGATATTTAGATCATGAACAGGCAGATGTGATTTTTACATATAGCCATGGATACAAGGCTGCACAGTTGTATCAGATTGACTGTAGGCAGAAGAGTCATCCAACCTTTGCTGATGTTTATCATTGCATTGCTGAGACAAGATCTATGGCACTACAAGTATGGATCGAGCAAGACCATGAGCCACTTGTATGCCTGACCACAAAGAACACATTATACAGGATGTTTAAGATGACCCAGGTATCAGCACATATCATGTGGACCTAGCATGTTGTAAATCTCATAGTACAACATGGAGGGCACTTCAAGAGCAGTTCCATATCTGCAATGTGTGCAGTGTCTTTCCCCCTCTGAGAACTTTTGCCAATTGTTTATTGTATAAACTGTTTAACTGTTTGTCTCTTCAGTCTTGTTGCAACATTTTTGAAGAGATGGAATAAAAAGATTTAAACAACTAACATTTTTGAGCAGATCAGAATCTGCCAATACAGGCTAGACACCAACATCAATTGGAAAATTAAGTGACTGCCTGGTATGTGCACATTATCACCATGCACATCTTACAGGAGACATCTACAAGGCCTTTATTTCAAACACAACAGACCTGCTAGAGGATGCATTCCTGTTAATACAAAGATACATGTGGTTCGAGCATGATGGGGCTCCATCACATTTTAGTCACATTGTTTTGTGATGCACTGGCTGACATCTATAATGAAAGATGAATAGATAAGGGGAGACTGGTTCAATGACCTGCATGTTCCTACAACCTTAATCATTTGGATTTTTATCTATGGGACCATCTAAACAATTGGTTTATACAAGGAGGCTTCATCAGTGTGTCTTGGGGGTCTACAAAACCATTCCACACTGTGTGGGAGTATTTGAAAAGGTCCACCAGTCAAAGATCCAACAGGCACATGTGTAGAAGCAAGAGGAGGACATTTTGAACATTTGAGTGGCTGTGTTAAGGTACAACAATGGCCTTTTGGAATTATGTTTATATGGGCATTTTACTTTGTTTTGGTGTCAGGAACCCAACCCCAATGGTTGTAAAAGTATTTTTGGATTGTACATTTAACAGTATCTACCATAAACTTTAAACTTAATAACTTAAAAACAAAGGATTTGCAGACATATGTTTATATGGACTCTTGTCCTTGTTTCAGTGTGATTGATCTGCTCTTAATGTTTGTAAAAGCATTTTTGATACGCCCTATATAAAGTTGCAATTATAACATCTATTTTTTGTTCAAAGTTAAATTTGAATTTGAAGGAAAGAAAGATAATTTTGGCATAGAATGAAAAAAGAAGGTATAATAATTGGAAAGAGAATTCAAATTAATGTTTGAAAAAGAGATTCCAAAAAGAGCAAATGGAGAGATGACAGCAAAGAGGAGATATAAAAATATTCAGTCATGAACTGAAAAAGAAAATGAGTAGAAGTTAAGGAGTATCAATGAAAAGACAACAAAAAGAGTAAGAAAGAAAACAACACATACACTGACAAATGAAATTATAAACACAATATTAATTCCTTTAGTTTATAGAAAATAACATTTTAATGTTGCAGTTGAGGCTTTCTTTCAGGTGGAGGTGTACATATTAGAGTGATGTATGCAAAAAAACATTTTACAATGTAGAATTTTATATTTTATAACACAATAAATACTTTGTCCAAAATTAATAGCAAAAGAAAATATGAAAATTTTTTTCATCTATAAATGATGAATATTAATAATTAAGATTTATTTATATCTAGAAGAATCCAATTTAGTGATTTCAGCCACATAATAATCATTCACATCATAATGTATAACATTTTTTAAACATTATTTGTAAGTTCAAGAGCTCAAATACTGTTGCAAATAAATTTGAACTTGGTAGGTAAAAGAAACTGTTGACTAGAACAAAATTTAACTTTTAAAGAACTGTTTAAAATAACCTAAATATTACAAATAAGAACTCCAGGAATAATTTGTAAGCTGCTAGAGTGAAAATAACAAATATTATTATGAGGACCCGACACAGAGCTTGACTATGAGAATGCCAACTTCTTTTGACTCAACCTTATGCCTATAGATACTTCTTTTTCAGAAAATCTTCATTACTCAATTATCTGTACAATTATTTCCAATAAATCTTTTCAAAGTCAACCATACCAATAATTCCAGTAGATATACAAGATGTAAATAAAATAGCCAAAACATTTGAAATTAGATATGGAGGAAAAGCAAAATGAGGTAAAAAATAAAACAAAAGACAAACAAACCAAATGACAAGTAAATGGATAGAGGTTGGTGGGGGCAGTAGTGAACTGACCACAGAAACTATCTGTAAATGTCACCCAAGCTCAAAGATAAAGGTCTGGATAAGGCTGTCATTAGAAAAAGTTTATGAACTTTTCTTTATCAATAGAAATATTACAGGTGAAGATTACTTCAATATGTAGGAACCCCTCCTTTTTTTCCTTACAACTCCCTAAAAGAGCTATGCAATCTTTCTGTAGGATGGTGTATCTAAACATTGCTCACATTTGAACAAGGCGTTTTCTTTTTAGAAAATTACCCAAATAATGGCTTAGAAGAATTAGTGTAGCAAGGTCGTGTGAAATCATCAATCTAGATTTTTTTTTGGGGGGGGGAGAGGTTCTAATAACAGTAAAACCCCAAGCACTTCATGATTTAAATAATTTCATTGAAGAATGAGCACTTGCAAAATGTTATTCAAAGTTTTCATTGAAAATGGTGACTCATTATTTGAGAAATTTACTGATTGATTGATTTGTTAATTAATGTTTTCCATTTATTTTAACCCAATTTGGCTTTTTTCTATTCTCGACTTCAAATGTGGTTGTTACTTTATTTATGCTCTCTATATGAGAGAGCATAAGAGTAGATGAACAAAGAATATAAGGAAAACCAGACACATGATGGAGGAGAGAAAATGAGAGAGAATTAAAATGAAAGAGTGAGAGAGAAAAATTGAAAGAGAAAAGAAAGACTATACAGCAAGAGAGAAACAAAATAAAAAGTTCAAAATCAAAGTAAGAGGGAGGAACAATAATTCAAAGAAAACCTGTGTGGGTGGGATGGCGCAATTAGTTTTGTCAATGTTGGTTATTAATCTCGTTATATTCAGTGGAAATCAATGACACTAAATTGTTGCTGGTAAGGGAACAAGTAGACTTCAATATAGGGAGCTGGTGACATTGCTTGTCTTAAAATACAGCCAATGACAAAGATCTTTATAGATTTGTCTATTGATCAGGTATGCAAACAAAAACTCCAATCTATTGTCGGAAAATTTAGAAAACAGATAAGCAATACAGTCAAGTAACCAGATTAATACAATATTTCTTTCTTTTTAAATCTAGCAAAAACACTTAATTGTAAATTGAATTTTACCTTTTATTTTATTTTTAAAATTTTATGTTTTTTAAGTAATGCACATATGGTACACATAACACCATCAACCAACATGAATTTTTAATCTTATTGCCTGAACACATTCTTTAAAGTTAAGCATTGTATTTGAATATAACCAGGAAAATATTTCATATAGCTTAATACTTACAATGGCCATTTCAGGTGGATACCACTATTCTTTTAATAAGACTGTTCAACAAGAGGAAACGTTCTTAGCTCCAGTTTAAAGCCAATGTCCTTTCACCTGAAGAAAAATATGATAGTAAAAAAGACTAAACAACCAAAGAAAAAAAAAAAGAAAAAAAACTTTTTTCAGCTATCAGTCCTATTAACTATTTTGCTTCTAATAGCCACTTAAAAATATATTCAACATGTACAAGAAGCATATTCAAGTGTTAACTACAATATCAGCTGCTTTGTTAATCAGTTAACATTAACAATTTTCTCTCCAAAAAGGATTTTAAAAAAAACTATATATATTTTTTTAAAACATAATTTAACAATCATCACAATTCTAAAAGAAAATAGAAAAAGTAAATAAATTTCTTGTTGTACACAACTGTATAATTCTCTAAATTAGAATTGCAATTCAGTTCAACATAAAAAGAATCACCAGCAAACAGTACCTTTCAAGTTTCTCCCTCAATTAATATACTTTCCTTGCACAAAGATTAAAACATTCTTAGGAGACATTGAGAGAAGAGAGAAAAATCTCAAAGTAGCATCAGACGAAAAATGCAAAAAGCCTAAATTTTTTTACCTGGTCCTTGTTTAAGCTGTTAGGTGATTTTGATATCAGATAGCAAAGCAAGTGAAAAATCCATTTGTCCAATGGATTTATATAGCAATTAGTATGACTCATCATTGTAGCCTAACTGCAGAGACAGCACAAACAAGTTGATTGCCTCTATATTACTTTCTGTTACTTTACCTTGTCACAATTGCAGTCTGCAAACACATTCACTTAAATTCTGCTTACTCACACACACACACACACATATATATATATATATATATATATATATACACACACATACACAGAGTGTGCAATGGGTAAATTGTGGCCATCGTATATTTTTAATTTCACACTTATTCATTACTTGTTTTTGTCAACTGCACAGAATAATACAGTTGGTTGGATGCTCTCTGTAAGAAACAGACCACCATGATGTAATTCACTCCACCAGAGTTCTGGAAATGGCATGCTGTATTCTTTGGCATTTATACCAAAAACTCCAATACAAACATTTCAGAGAGTTTGGGTGTCAATCTGAGAACAGTGCAGAGGATTCAGAGAGTTGGATGATATTTCCAATCAAGATCATGGTGTTTGGAGTGATCACTAGTGTTGGTGATGTTATGTCTCTATCCCCACAGAGTCTCAGACTCAATATGGAGGCCTACATCAAGTGTCTTGAGCCAGGTAGTGCTGCCCTGAGTCAAGAGGGTGGCTGCTGAAAAACCCTAAATCTGGAAACAGAACTCTCAGTTTTGCCATAAAAGCAAGAGAACCCAGTTATAGATGTCAAACAATTTCTGCAATCACATCATCCCTTACAACTGACCACCTAACTCTCCAGACTGCAACCCACTTCATTATGTGTGGGGTAGAGTTGAGTAGGAGACTAACAAAACTCCTTGAAACATTGAAGATGAACTGAAGGTAAGAATTATGGCATCATCTATCAAGGAGACCACCCAGAAGAGTTGCAGGAGGTTCTGAAGTTGTCTAGAGGCCACAGTTGAAGCTAATTGTGATTTAATTGAATAAATGTACTCGTTAGTATTTCAAGATATTTTTGTGTAATATTGGTAAATATATCTGTTAAAATGAGATGTCAGTGTTATTTTCATTTTTGCATAATTTAGATGACAATTGTCCATTGCACTATATATATAGCAAACACTGTCATTCTATCTATGTAGTTGAGTCCATAACATCTGCTAAAATACTTAATAAAAATATTTTGTCTGGTGATACCACTCGAAATACGTATGGGTCTTCCATTGTGGATCATTTGATAAATAGCCCGAGTTGTGCTTTTAGTATGAACTGGTTTTCTGTTTTGGCCAGAGCTTACTCATTGTTCCATTTGAAGATGTTGGAAATGCTGTTTACCAGGCCCAGGTGAACCTCTCTTTGTAAACAAAGGGAGTGTTTTCTTGGGCTTGCTCTGCTGGGTCTCTAGCATCTTTAGATGTAATAACTTTTTTTTCCCCTTTCTGTTTATTCATGTCATCCATGACAGATTTTCTTCTCATAACTTTTTTCCCCATTTACAGTTCTGACGAGAGGGGACGAAACTGGTCAACTGGTGCTTTTGTTTTAGAATTTTCATGGCCTATTATAGTTAAAAAATAAATAAAAATTCTGGTATTCAATGTCATATTATGAGTTTGTACTGTCAAAAGTGTGTATATATTTTCTCACTGAAATAGCTATACAACATATGTAGAATTCAGAATTTTCTGATATAATATATATTAGTGTATTTGTAGGAATAGCTAAGTAATGGAGAAGATTACATAAAAGTTATCAAGTCTTGCTTAATTCTTTGGTTTGAAAGGAAAGATTCTAATTTAAATTGACTAAAGAGATCATCAAGCAACAAACAAATTATCTTTTTTTTTTTTAACCAGTATATACAGAAACCTTGCATTGAGATTAAGATAGCTATTTAAATAAGATTTTATAATGAGTATTTATGCACAGAACTAAAGAAAATAATCACTTATAAGGCATTTTTCCCCTATTTTTTTTAATGAGCAGCAAAGTTTAAAAGAACATTTAAGCACCCAAGCAAAGATAATGAATAGCATTTTTCTGTCATGAAAATGATGTTGAAGAAGTACTATTAATTTTGTTTTTCAGGTAAAGATTTTTTTATATCTTTTTCATAAACTTGAGTTTTGGTTAATGTAGAAATCTTTCATTGATACTTGTTTTGATAGTATAATCATTGTGAGTTTAAAGAAAGAAATGAAAAACTCAGCTATCAGTTCACTGCAGGATTCAAACCATTTAACTGAGCCAGTTAGCTGTAGTATGATAAAATGAATCTAACCTACAAGCAGAAAGCTATTAAATTAGGTTTTATAAAGCATTGTAACACATTTTCCATTTCTTTAATAGATTTGCTGCTTTTTGTCAGTTATCTTTTTTTTTATAACAAAGTTGTAAATGCAAACATTTAGAATCAGAAGAAATACAAAGGCAAATCTGAATAAAGAAAACTTTTTCTTTCTTTTTTTCAAATTTATATAAGTTTCAAAAGTGAAACAACAATATTTAAATTTGAAGAAAGAGAAAAGGGAGTAAGGATGTTGACAAAGACAAAAAGATAGGAACAACATAGCCAGGACCCAATTCAAATTCAGGTATTCTGCTCCAGTCAAAACTGACTAGATTTTCAAAGATATGAAATATCTGATTGCTTCAGCAACTCTCTCTTCACCCATCTGAAAATCACCACATCAGGAAATTAACAGCAAATGAAAAGGATGAAAGTAAATGAATCAGGATTAGAATACAAGATAATTCCAAAAGATTTCAATGACTAATAGTGGGAGGGGGAGACGTTTTAAAGAATAACTGAGACACTGGTTCAACAGGAGAATGGTTTAGTTCACAGCACTGTCAACAGACTACCAAGAACCCTTTTATATTGAGCCTAGCGTCATACTTCAGCTTAGCAGACCATTCATATTCATTCACTTAAAGCGGGGAGACCAAAATGAAACAAGTTTTGTGTTTCATTTTCAACCAAAAAAATAAAATTTAAAAATACCATTAAATTCAATAAAGTATATATAAAAAGAAAGGCATTATTAGATTGTTATTACATTTTAGACATGTTCTGGGAAAATAACTTTGGAAGAAGTTATTTTATCTGCATTTTGTTTTTGCAAAAAATTCAGGCCTGTATAAAATTAAAAAGGGTTTGACAGTACTGATAGTACCATTTTAAACTCTTCTCTAGTTGAGCCAGTGTCCTATTCATTGTAATCTGCCCCCCACCACCACCCAAAAGAGGGACAAATCTTTATCAGGCCTATTTCAGCAAGAGTGCTATAAGAAATTATATATATATATATATATATATATATATATATATATATATATAGTAAGGTGAAAAGTTATGTTTCTAAACAAACTTTTTATATCAGAATTTAATGCAAGAGATTTTCAAAGAGAAAATAACTCAAGTTTAGAAGGAGATGAAGATAAAAAATTGAACCACTTCAGCAATAAATAAAAAACATTCTCACAGCAGAAACAACAAGAAATATCTTTAACCTTACAGGAACCAATTAAAATTATCTCTAAACACAACATTGTATAGAAATTTCTTCCTTTCCAGATGAAATTAAGTTTCATTTAGAATAATGTATACAAGTGTGTGCACATACACAACTCTCTTTAGGTAATATGCCCTTAAATCGATGTACAAAATAAAATTGAAACTGATTTTACTCAGTTATATTGATATAGTTGCCCAGAACTGTAAAGACAGTTAATCTTAAAGCAAAAAATGGATAACAGTTGACAAGAGAAAACAGATGAGAAAGTAATATTCAGATAGAAATTAGTTGTAGTGCAAATGAAACTGTAGATGATTTCATTGCCTTGCAATAAAATTTAAGGTAAGTAAAAAAAAATATTAAAAATACATTTTTTCATAACATTATTGATGTTTTATTATTGTTAATATTGATTATGCTGTACACTTTTATTTACATATTCTATTCAGGTTTGTTAATATTTGTCTCACATTTTTTTTTGACGATCTTACATTTCTGTCGATATTATATTTTGCATCTATTTCTGATTTGTTACATAGTTGATATTTTATTCCCAGTTAATGCCAAACAGAGGTTGTTCTCTCATAGAAATATGTTCATAAAAACAAATTCAACATTTCCTTGGTTTCACAAAGTTTTAATTAAGATTACAAACAAAAAGAAAGTAGATTCCAAAATCTACTATTGAAAAGTCTGTGGATAATTTTCAGCACAAAATTTAGCCACTAAACACCAGATTCTTTTCTAAAACTCCTTGACCAGTTTGAGAACTTTTCAGTACATAACATGAAATATAAAAATAAAAAAAGGTTTACTTCTCATTATATTTGCATAAAGATATGTTTTGCCTCCTCTCTTTTTAAAGAACTTATTTATATATGAAGATAAAGCAGTAAGAGAGATATTAAGTTATTAGTTGGAATTTTCATTGTATAATTTTCACTATTTACATTGTTTGAACTATTGTGCTCATCTTTAATGCCATGTTTACAACATTTCAGCCATTGAACACTACACTGTACTATTCTGTCCCCCCTCGTGTTATGGGCTGTTATTAAGGTAAGGCTACAAAAACAGGACTGAAATGAAGGGTTTGTTTCGAAATTCCTAGCACCTGAAGAAGGCTAGGGTGTACAATGGCTGAAATATTATAAACATAGCAATAAAGATGAGGGCAATAGTTTGAACAATGTAAATAGTGTAAATACTATCACATCTCAAAAGTATAGATGCATAATTTTGAATTTATATGATTAATGTTCACTTCTGAATTAAGTGCATTGACAAGAAAGGAGATTAAACAAAAAAATAAATTGTGTAAAGAATGTGTTCTTTCATTGGACATATTGATGCACCTATTGATATATAAAACTGAATTCATTCTTATATCTCTTAAACTATTAATTATCATTAATTCTTACCTTAGCTTCCTATTATCATGACTATTATTCCTTTCTCCATGAATTTATCAGTCCACTAAATATTCCTAGGCTAATTAATTTTCTTTTTATTTCTTTACTGTTTCAATGTCACAACAATGGACATTTGGTCAATATTTCATTCATAAGAAAATATCAGGAGATAAAAACTTCCTAAAAACAGTAGACAAAACAGAAAAAAACAAGCCAATACACACACAAGAAAGTAAAATAAAGATATGTATTTTGATAGTATTCATTTGTTATATAATGTGTATAATCTCAAGAGAGTCCAAGATATTAAGGAAATATGAAGAAAAAACAAACAATTCAAAAACAAATTTTCTTAAGTGATAAAAAGTATTTCTGCTTGCTTGCACATTTCAATAAAATCTTGCTGAAAAAGAGAATAAAAAGATGGCTTTTTACATGGAAAAATGATGATGATGCAAACATCCTTCATTGAGAAGCTTTTAACACATTTATGACAATCAACAAAGAATTTGTCATAAGCTCATCTCCCAATGGAATCTCAAAGACAAGAACTTGCAGAAACAAAAGAATGAACTTTCAATGAGAACTAGATTCAACAGCAGATATTTTTCTTTTTGTAAAGTTTGTAAGACAATGACATGAAAAGCAGTATTTGTCTGCCTACTCCATGTTTGAGCAATGATGCACATATTGCTTTTCTATACAAAGACTGTCATTTTCAAAAAATGTAACTATTCTGGAAAGAGATATATACAAAGTATATACATTAATTTTATATGCTACACCTAATACAAACTACTATTCATTATGAAACTATTTATAACTATTTATAAATATATATATCTATATATCTATATATATGTATGTGTGTGTGAAAACTGAATAACAATATTTTTTGTATATTTTTTTATTTAGTTGACATGTGAAAATCAACAGTTTTGAAAAAAAAGCCATTGCTCCTACAACTTTCCTAGTGCTTGAAATTTAATAGTAGATTTTTAGCTCATTATATGTAAAATGTTACAATGAGATGAGCATTCAAATTTAATAAATAAGAAAAGTAAAGAAACAAATTAAAAAAAAAAAAAAATAGAATTTAATTGAAAGTGTGTTTGTGTGTGTGTTTTTTTCTCTCCCTTATCAAATCAAGGGAATGTCTAAAATGCCAGGTTGCTCATTCAATATACATCACAATTAAAAACATTTAGTAAATTGTGCTCCTTTATAAGCTACAGATATTCTAATAAATAAATGAAATGAACACAATAAGAGATATCTACAATTTATAAAGGAGCACAATTTACTAAATGTTTTTAATTGTGATGTATATTGAATGAGCAACCTGGCATTTTAGACATTTAACTTTAAGTTGCTCTACTTTCAATTTGTTGCTGACAATATCAGCTCTGTAAATATAATCTATAATTACAAATAATCCTGATATTGTCAGCAACAAATTGAAAGTAGAGCAACTTAAAGTTTTTCTTAAAGTCAGAGGAGGAGACTAACTTGAATCAATAATTTCTTTTGATTAACTGAAACATTAACTGGAAGAAAAGAAAAGAGGAAATAAATTTTATGAGGACTTTAACCAGAGTTAAAATATGTGTCTGTATGCTTATCATGTTAATATTAGTTTTTCAACATTAAATAATGTAAATAATATTTTGCTATAATCTTTTTATAATGGCCTTAATGTGCTTGACAGTATTCAGTCTTATTGAGTTGAAAGAAAACAAATACCAAACAAATTAATAAAATTGATAGAAATACATAATTATGGATTATTTTCATTCTTTTTTTATTTTAATCCTTATTAAGTTTTTACTCAGATCTCATATATTTACAATTCCAATACTACTATAAAAAGAGATTAAAAGTTCTATTTAATTTTTTAAATACATAATCAGAATATAATTGGAGTAGATAGACTAAACTATCGCCCGGTTCACACTCCACCCACGTCTATTGAACAGGTGTAGAGGCTCACCCCTTGTTCCCTGTTTAGGGCGTAGTTTCCGGCTTTTTCTCTTCTAATCTTTTCACTCTTACGTAGCCCCCTGCACATCAGTGGTGTTACCGCCTTGCTTGGGGTGATATGATTAAAAATAAAATAAAATAAAATAAATTCAAACTTTGGAAAAGTATAATTATAATGCCATTAAAAAAGGTTTAACAAACATTTTTGTTCTTCAATGTCAGAAAATAAGGAAACTGCAAAAATATACTTTTACAATGTAATAACAATCCCCTACTGATCATTAAAAAATAACATTATCTTTTCTAAAGATCTTGTAAAGTCTGACAATATAAACAAAGGATGTTGGCTCAACCACCAATTAAGCATTTCAAATTTAATTTTATCATATTTAATATGATCATGAACTACCATGTATACTTAGTTTGGCTACTATGTTCCACTGCAGAAACCTACAACTGCCTAGTTGGCCATCAGGACCACAACTAAATGATCAAGAATAAGATTCATTAATCAACCCCCGATTTGTATTTAAATTTTCTTCTTTTCCATTCTTCACTTATTCATGTACTACAAATCAATAGATTCATGCACAAATGATAACATTCGTTTTTTAATGTAATACTACAAGATCTTATCAGTAAAATATATCATCTGAATACTTGTTCTTCAATTTTTCTTTTTTATTCTGATAGCAGTTTTATCAATAAAGCACAATCCTATCAAATCTAGCCTCTTTTTCTCTCGTCTATTCTGTTAATGTTTTATCTGCAAATCAACATCAGATCATGTCAGAACATTTTTATTTCCCAGTCATTTCAATTAAATTTTATTAATAAAGCAATATGAAATAAGAGTTTATAGTTCAAGTACACTTTTGTGCAGAAATACCAATCAAGACAGGTCTTTTGTCAACTTTTACAGTCATGTACACAAAATGAAAGTATATACTTTTTTTGCATACAGAAAAAAGTTTGGATGTTGAAGAAATGTCATGGTCAATTTTATTTGAGATTAAAGATAGGTAATGATCTGTAATGCTTTCTTTTTTTTAAACAATATTTATCTGAACCATCAGATCATGCTAAGATTTTTATAATTTTTCATATATTAAAAGAAACTTAAGATGTTTCTTTTCAAAGATTATCAAGATAATTAATTAAATTCCATGCGATCAGTAAAAGATCAAATATTTTCCAATTTTGTAACATTTATAAGTCATTTCCCTTAATGACTCAAGGCTTGTCATCATATAATTTCTGTAAATTCATTCTAAACTGAATGTTTTGTAAGTTTTTAATCATTTCTCTTTTGAAAAGTCATTAATGCAAAATGAGTTGAGAAAAACAAATAATGTGATACCTGCAATCAAACACACAGTCCCCACAACCAAAGATACATACATACATATGCACTTTCTCCTTATATATCTGACACAACAACCTCATTTTAATAAAAGAGGAAAAACAAAGGACATTAGGTGCATCTGTTGTAAAAGTATAAAAGTAAGAAAATAACTGCTGCAACCACTTTTTGAGCTTCTCGTAAGATTTTTAAAGAACAGTTTCTTATTAAGATAACAATAGTAAGTCAAGAATTTCTTGCATGTAACATCAGTAGGTTCAAGAGACAGTACTGCTTAATCAATTCAGTGGGATATGACATTTAATTATTTTTTGCTCTGCTTTTTTTAACATAAGCAAATAAAAATGAATGCAGAAAATAGAAATGAGACAACAAAGAAATATTTTGTTTTCAGTCTAACAATATACAATTGCAGCATTCCAGTCATCATTAGATTATGAGTTGACAATTACATGGAACATGAACCAAAGTCAAGACAGTTGCCAGCACCAAGAGAAAAGGTTTTGATTGATTGATTTGTTTTCTACATCCCATCAACTTTTTGCAGGTTATTTAAGGCAAGAAAACGTTTTTAGATTGTAAGAATTTTTTTTTTTTTAAAATAACAATGATTTAGTGGTATGGATCTTACTAATTAACTTATGCTTGAAGAGAAGAGGTGGATTCATACTTTTACTAAGAGTATTTGCATGTAAATAAATATAACAAACCTAACTGGAATTGGAACACCGCTCTTCAATTAACAATTCCAAGGTATTATCAATTACACCACTTGCATATCCATGCTTCTAGCACCTGGTATTCTCATGTAGTCAACCATCTAGGTACTGACTAGGCTCGGTATTGCTTAACTTCAGTGACTGTACAGAAAATGGTGTTGCAATGTTAAGAAAAACAAACAACTAAAGAATAAATTTAAAATATATTGGTAAGAATTTATTTTCAGATAAACTTTAAAAAGTGAGGAAACAAAAAATATTGAATAAGATCAAAATTTGAAAAATTTATCTTTCAAATTAGAAACAAACTTTTGTGGATAAAAATAGTTGTAAATCAAAGATTAGATCATCTTATAATGAAAAACGAAAAGATTAAAAACAAAGATATCAAATTTATAAATGGCATTTCTGTGTGCTTAATGCAAAAAAGTGAGGAAGCAACTAAAGAGCTTTCATGAAATTTTACAAGTACATTTAAACATTTTATGATTAAGCTATTATTATTCTTTTTTCTTCCTATTTTGAAGTACAAAACTATAAAATCAATTTTGAATCAAATTTGAAGTTAGGTGGAAAAATGATTGTACAATCTTGTTCAAATAAAATATTTTTTACTGTTCTTTCTTTTCTAAATTTTAATTAGATTCAACTGCTTTCTATTTAAGGCTTTCATAAAATATGTGAAAAATAGATCATAATAATTAAAACTAACCAAAAAGAAAATGAAAATGATCCTATAAGCTACTTTATCCTGGGTAGCACTGGATAACCTTAAATTTTAAATAAAATAATTCTATTCAAATAGCAAGCAAGAAAAAGAATGTGGAGTGAAATTTTTAAAGCAAGTCTCTGCCAACAAAGGTCTAAACTGAGAGAGAGAGAACACTGAAAGCGAAGAATGACTACAGTGAATAGAAGAGCAAATGGTTTCAATAAAGTTAAAAGAAACAAAATAAATCACTGAAAAAGAAAAGGCTGGTTCTGATGATTAGTGATGATCAAACTGTAATCAGAGAGAGAGAGACAAGATGGTTCATATGTGGTTTCAGACTGATAAAGTGAATATTCCTAAGAAGGACATCAGCTTCAACCAATCTCTAATCAACATATATTACTCAAGAGTGATACATGAAGACTATAAAAAGGGATCAACATTTCTTATTGAATCATCATTAAAGTATCTAATATCTACAGTATCTAAGATGACTGCATTAAGTATAAACCAAATATAGACATTAACAGTCTCAGGTCTATAGTAATCCTATTAGATGAATAACTCTAGCACACATCAGCTTTAAATTGATAATAAATAATTATTTACTAATTTACCAGGTACTAAAACTAACATCAAAAGTTTTCAACCTATATTTACTGAAATGAATACTATACTATATAATGACAGGATGACAAAAGGTTCTAAGCCTGATCCACTCCCAACATATAACCAAAGGATCAAACATCAGAACTTTTTTTTTCCCCTTAAACTTCATCTTGACAAATTTTTTTACTACTCCTTTGTTATGGTAATTTACCCATGCACACATGAACTCTTCCAACTATAAATAAGCAGCAGTTTCTGCTTTGCGGCAATAGTATATCCCAGTAGATAGCTCTGGCAGCCAGACCAAACAGTCACACTGGTGACCTTCTCATTTTGTATATCTTTTGTACTACTATTCTTTGTTCATATGTTTAACTCAATTCCTTCTGTGTTTTTATTTCTAGCTCCTAACAAGGCCACAACAATAATAATAATAAAAAAAAATCAAATACAATATCAAAGATTATTAATAAAAAACAAAAATTAAATTTTTTATAAGTTAATTTTTAAATTAAAAAAAATATTCATTGGTGAAATTGACTAAAAAAATGGGAAAGAGTATATTAAACAATTATTTTAATATAACATTAGCCTTTAGAATGTATTTCAAGAGAATCCTGTGCTATGCCAAAATTAATGAACTGAGTAAGTATAAATCTTTTTCTTACTTTCAAGCAGAAAACATCAAACTATATGAAACATACAAACAAGTTTGCTCAATACATTAATATCTACTGCATCATAAGATGATTATCACATGGATCCCACCACAAAGAAAAAGAAAAACCACAATGTGTCATACATGGTGATGGTCAGTCATAAAATCTTCAAATCTCCTAATGTGTTCAAGGTAGAACCTACAAAATTTGTCTAAAATTTAATTTTCTAATAGATTTCAAGGCAAATTTAGGGTACATTTCATATGCTACCAAATACATCAAGTTGATAACACTTCTATTACTGTGTACTCTCTCTCTCACACACACACACACACATTTCCAAGATGTCATGAAAAGTTGGTCCCTAGCATTAGTGTTATATTCTAAGTGGTGTTAGAGATATTTTTACACTTGTGTAAACATATAGCAGTATACAATATGACCTGTCTTGTGATATATTTTTATTCTATGTTGAAGTGTTGTTTTACATAGTTTGCAGTACAGGGTATATGATCAAAACTAAAATGTTGCACCTATGAGAAATTACCATCATCATCTTTAACACATAACTCAATAAGTCCCTGGCCTGACATACAGATGGCACCACTAATAAAAAAATTAACATGGTTTTTATGAAGTACTAACCTTCAAATGGAATGTGACAAAATTTGGACTCAATCAGATTCTTAGTTTACAAATTAAAGTTAAGTGAAGCTACTGTTGCAAATTTTCAAAACAATGGAAAAATCTGAATTTCATGTGTTGATAAAGCATTGCTTTCTGATGGGAAAAAATACTGTTCAAGTAAAGCAATGGCTTGATAAGTGTTATTCAGACTCTGCTCCATTGGAAACAATGGTTAAGAGGTGGTATGCTGACTTTAAATGTGGTCATGCATTCACAAATGATGCTGAATGCTCAGGTTGCCCAAAATCAGCACTTACTCCTGAAAACACCAAAAAAATCCACAAATTTGTTTTGGTCAATTGTAAATTAAAGTTGCATGAAATAGCAGAGGAGTTGAACATATTAGAAGGCAGTGTATTCACTATTTTACATGAATATTTGTCAATGAGAAAGCTGTGTTCAAACTTGGTGCCACATTTGCTCACAGTCGATCAAAAACAACGTATCGACAATTCAGAGGGTTGTTTGCAACTGTTTTAACACAACAAGGAACTTTTGTGTAAATATGTGACAAAGAATAAAACACAGACCCACCACTTAACTTCGGCGTCAAATCGGCAGTGAGCTGAGTAGACAGCAGCAGATGAAAACCGTCCAAATCAACCAAAGTCACAAACATCAGCAGACAAGGTTTTTGTCTCTGTATTTTAGGATGCGCAAGATATTTTGTTCATTGATCACCTTGAGAAAAGAAGAACCATCAATAGCGAATATTATATAGTATTTTTGGTGCGTTTGAAGGAAGAAATCGTCAAAAACCAGCCACAAATGAAGAAGAAAAAAAGTGAACTTTCACCAAGACAACGCACAGTGTCACAATTCAATTGCAAGTATGGCAAATTTACATGAATTGCATTTTGAATTGCTTCTGCATCCACTCTACTCTCCAAATCTGGCCCCCAGCGACTACTGGCTGCTTGAACACCTCAAAAGAATGTTCCAGAGAAACAGATTTGGCTGCAGTGAAGAAGTGGTATCAGAAACTGAGGCTGAAGATAAATCGTTCTACAAAAAAAGGTAACAAATTGTTAGAGAAGCATTGGAATTAGTGTATCACCTTAGGTATGTTGATGAATAAAGTTGAATTTTGCCTAAAAGTTGTTGTTTTAATAGTTAGGCCTGGGATTTATTGAGTGATGTGTTATAGTCATTTATTTTATTAAGCAGAAATTTCCTATTTTTTTTCCAAAATAAACCATCACAGTCAGGCAATTATGTTATAACAATGCAGAAGTTAATGACTTTGTAATCAAACATACTTTATATTTTTAGATGATGATGTTAATATTCAAGGATGTGCTTGTAGACAATCCTAACCACCTCACTTTATAGCTAGTTAATCTTCTTACCTCCTTGAGGTGATATTTTGTTCAATGTTGATAGTCATTCCTGCTTAAAATCTGGTCTGTAATGAAGATTATGATGCCTTCAGGTTTCCTTACTAAATGACTGAGTTGTGTAACAATTTTCAATATTATGGTAACAGCACTTTATTTCTTTCAGCTTCATGGTTATTTTTTCTTATGGAATTATTTTAGTCTAGTCTCTTCTTGTCAGTCAGCTGTTTAGTTCCATAGTTAGACAAAAAATGAAAAGGATCAAGAAATTACTAGAGCAATAAGTGATGTGATGATGAACAGAACTTATCAATGAATAGACCAACAAAAACATTTTGCATTAAAACAAAATTTTAAATAAAATAATTCTATTCAAATAGCAAGCAAGAAAAAGAATGTGGAGTGATGCAACAAAATCTTTGAAAGCTGATTCCACCTCTGGTTTAGACCTGAAAGTTTTACCATTTAAAAATGTGCTTAAGTGCTTAAAAAAATAATTATCAGTGGGTGAAAGAGCAGGAGAATATGGAGGGTATAGTAAAATCTCATATCCTAAGTTTGTAAGTTTTTGCAACGTCATTCTTGCAACATGTAGCCACATAATACCATGTCTATTCACCAATGCAAGTCTTATTTTTTGCAAGCATGCATGCATTTCAGCAAATTGATTGCAGTAAAACTTTGCACTAATGCTCTGATTAACTTCCAGAAAGCTGTAGTGGATAACACCAATTGCAGACCACCAAACATTCACTATAATTTTTTTGCTGATGTAACTTTGGCTTTGGGAAATGTTTGGGGGACTCACCATGATCAAGACATTGACTTGATTGTTTACGCTTATCATAAAGGATCCACTTTTTCAAGTGACTATTTGGTCAAGAAAGGGATCATTGGTGTTATGCAGAATGAGCATCAAGCACACTTCAAAATGTTTAAGTCTTTTATTTTCATTGAGATCATGAGGAACCCATTTATTGAGCTTTTTTACCTTGTCACTACTCTGCAAATGGTGTGAGACTGTTGCAGTACTGACAAGTGTCTGAGATATTTCTCTGACACTTTGGCATGGGTTTTTTGCTCAACTACTGCTTGTAATTGTTTGTTGTCAAGACTGTATGACCGTCCTCTACCTTCTTCATCTTCAAGGCTCTCATCACAAATACGGAATTTCTGGAACCACCTTCAAACTGTCCAATCACTTGTGGCTCCATCTTTTCATGCTCCGTAGATATTGGCAGAAATTTGGGAGATACTGTGTCCATGTATGAACATGCAAGAAAAATAAACAAAGATCATGTTTTGTTATGTTCATAATTAAGGGCTTCTTTGCTTCAAAAATATTTCTGTTGGAAAATAAGTTAAAAATTACTAAAGAGCTAAAAATTACTAAAAGAATTATTATGTATATCAAAATTCACCTAATATATACAGAGAATATTATGCTAAAATGGCTTTTCAAAATACAACACTTCGAGCAGCCATTATTTTTATAACAACCTAATACATATACGAGAGAGAGAGAGAGAGAGAGTGTGTGTGTGTGTGTGTAGCTTGAACCATAGTACAATATCAATGAGAAAATGATCAGTTCATTGAAATGGTTTTATGCATCTATTTTTGAAATGATGACAATACAACTGGCACACTTTAGTCATTACTTATTTCTTTCAATTCAATTAAAGCTCAATTATAGGATTATTAAACTGCCAGTCTTGCCACCACTGCTTAATTCTAAAGATTTATTGCAGGAGGAAAATGTATTTTGGATACTAGGAAATACTATTTGCAAAACAAGCATTTAAAAACATAAATTTTTTAGTCTATCATTAAACAAGTCAAGCTATGATGTTGCCCCCCACCTCTTTTTTTTTTTCTTTTTAGTATTTCTTGCTACTGACTTGTTGAGGTAGGGTTAGCCTAAGTAGATAGCATAATAAATGCTGTACACTCTAATGGCAACCAGTGTTTCCTAACAAAATAAGGTGCTGTATACAAAATAGGCAAATTGCTTTAGAATTACTTCACATGCCACACTTTTTTTACACTTTCCAGTTTTCTTTTTGAAATCTAATTGCAGATAAGAAAATCAGTCTGGAGGAAGAGAATTGAATTGAAAAATAAGAGAAAAGTGAAGGAATATGAGTAAGGAAAGAAAAGACAAAGAGAGGAAATAGAAGTAGAAAAAGAAAATAAAAGAATAAAAAGAGAGATCAAGAAAGACAAATGATATGAAAAAAGTCAAATTATAAAATGGAACTCTCATCTGAAGGAGAGCAACTATTTAAGTAACTATTATATTACATTCCCTCCCTTTTCTCAATTTAAAAAAGAAAGAAAATTAGTTATCAAAGTCAACAAAGGCATTGTTATATTATGAAACCAACAGACTGCTTTTGCTCATCATGGAGGGTCAAGAGGTTTATGACTCAACTTTTCTTCCTTAAAAATATTTTTTTTAAAAATGTTTCTTTTCAATTTTGCCTTCAATCATAAGGGAAAGTCTTAAGGAGACAGATTTTCATTTACATGCTGACAAGAACTAACATTTTACAGATTATTTTAATAACAGGAATTTTTCTCTGCCAATATTTCTTTATCAGTGAATTTTTTAAAGAATTCTTTTTCATTATTAGATAGTAATTTATTCATCTAAATAAATAAGAAAAACAAAAGAAAAACAAAATAAAGACTTAAGGAAATATAAATAGTTGTGACTTGAAATATAAAAAGTGAAACTAAAGACATGTTAATTGAAACTGATAGATATTTGAATGGAAATAATGTCATTATCTTCTTTCTTTCTCGAGAAATGAATAACACATGCTGACAGAAATGTTTTTTTCTGAATGTTTTTAAAAAGACAAAAACTAATTATATGACAACATTTCTGTTTATACAGCTACCGCAAAATTTACCAGTATTATAGAAATAAAAAAATAAAATGATAAAATTAAAAAATTTTTTCTCATTCCTTAGCTAACAGCAGGTATTAAAAAAAAAAAGACAAGATTTGTTGGCTTGAAGGTGAAGTTGATCATTGAAGTATAACAATGTATATTTCTATGTACACAGATAATAAAAAAGGATTCCTAAACCTTCTGAGCTTGCTGTGTTGGTATCATTATGTGTTTGACCTTATATTTAATATGCAGAGGTTTGTACATGGAGAAGAATTTTAAAAAAAAGTACAAATAAAAACTTCAAGTTGCTTGCAGATTTGTTGAGGTGACAAGGTTGCATTTTAATGTGTGTTATTACTAACAGTTATATTATGTCTCAACTGACTCCAAAGGTATTCTAATGGACACTCTCTTGGAACTCTGATGCTGAACTCTCTTTGAGTTCTTTATTTAAAGAGTCTTGCTTAGTTTATTTGCATTACCTGAGAGTGTCTCACTTACTCCCCACCCCTCCCTGCTTTGATACTTTTTCTTTTCTCAAATATTTTATTTCTGTTAAGTTAGCCATATACTGAACTTTTCATTTTGGGTCAAGCACTAGTTTTTCCATGTTTCTTTTTTTCAATATTTGTATCTTCGATGAATTCTGGGGTGTTGGTATGTTAAAAATATTATACAGAACTTGTATAGAGTCTTCATTTCTTGTGACCCTTTCTTCAGTAAACCTTTTCTTTAAATGATTCTAATCCTTTTTGTGTTAGACATTTTTTTTTCCTTTCACCATATTTTTTTTTCCTTTTCTTCTGTCACTTTTTCTTTTGCATTTTTCAACTTGTATTTGCAAATGCACATCAGAAAGATACAGCTTCAAAAAAAAAAAAAGGACCTGGTAATGAGTAGTGATTCTAAACATTTCTTTAACCCAGTCAAAAAATTAGCACAAACACTTTTTTTTCTTTACATACACTGCTAGTGCTGCCTATTTTGGATGGTCAATTTTTTAACTTACACCCATTTTTTTCAAATCTAATTCTTCATTGACTTGATCCAATGCTGCAAATTGTATACTACATTTCAGTTTAAATACTGGCATTGATCCTTTTTTCACTTGAAATTTTGCTTTAAGTTTGAAATACCAACCCAGCTCATCTGACAGAACATAAGGAAAACATTTTTTCAATTCTTCCTTTATATTTTCACATTTATTTTTAAACTTTTTACTTGTCTGCTAATATTTTATAGGTAAATCCCATAATTCAAATAATTTCACCCAGTCATTACTGAATAAGCTTGCAGTATTTATTAACACACAAGACTTAGCTTTTACACACTTGCTATGAAATGAAATGCTGCAAGTCATTTCATTAATAACAATTTCTTACTTGACATGTGTGATTTTCAAAGTTCTTTTTAATATAGTTTTTCCATTTGCTTTCCATGTGGCTTTGTTGAGTGTGATATCACTACCAGTGCTAGTTGCATTTTTACATCCACATTATTAATTTTCACATCCACAAATTTTCTTTGGTTTTCTGTTATTATTTTTCCATCACATCACTGTATGAATTTTTTCCAGGAGAACTTTTCCTTGCGTTAGTTTTACAATGTGACTTTATGTCCTACTTTTTCACACTTGTAGAACATTAAATTCTTCAAGAGACTGTAATCTCAGAGACACAATCTACTACATCTGTTTTTGGTTTGTATATATGGACATTCTTTTTCTTCAATTTTCTCCATATTGTGTCTCAGATGTCGGTTCTGAAATTCATTAGATTTTCTTGTAGTGCTAATTTTTTATTTTTTCAGTTTCATTAAGATTCTGGCATATATTTCTGCATCTTTTTTAACCATTAATACTTAAATGAAAATTAAACCATTCAAACATATCCAGAGTCAACTAGTTTAATTTGGATCTTTCACAATCCTTGTTAACAATTCCAGCCTATGTGACAAAATCTTTATCTTTTTTCATCAGATCCAAACACTTCCAACAAGTACTGAATAATGAACTTTTCCTGCTAAAAATGTTAGTCAGAATATTTACTGTTTCTTCAAAGTAAATTTCTCTTGGTAGTACAAAATTACAGTATTTTTCATATTCTACTGGTGCTAACGTTCTCAACAAAAGTCTTGTTTTTTACTCTCATCTGCATATTTGTTTGAACAGCATATCAACTGCTGTAAATGCTGAAACAGGATTTTCAGGAGCATTTCAAAACGTAAGTTGTTTCATATATCCTAAATAGAGCATATTCAGATTTTTATCTTGGTAATAGTTACTATATATTTTTTGTGATTCTAAAATTCTATCAAGATATGCTTGACAGTAAGAAATTGGTTGCAGTGGGTACACCAAGGTGCAGTTTCTGCCTTGAGCGTATGTGTGTGTGAGAAGGGGGGGGGTCTGTCCAATTCTTTTTCTGTTGAGCATTATGTCTTGTTTACAATCAGTCAATGGCTCTATATTCTTCTTTCTTATTGTTGGCTGATGTTCATATGGTTTATTGTTTGTGAACATGACCAAATTGCTTGCCATTTTCTTTTGATGTGTTAAGTAATTTTGATTTTATAATCTGTATATGGGAGTTTGATGTTAGTTATTTTCATTTTCATTGTCTCTTTTACTAGTGTGTCAGCTTCATTATTTCCCTTAATGTCTATATGGCTAGGAATTCAAGTCAATATTATTGTTTTGTTTTATTAACTGCTGACAAGTTTCTAAAATTTCTTGAATATAGAGATGATTTAGGTTATTTTCTTTAATTGCTGTTAAACTAGATAGAAGTCTGAAATTATTATAAACTACTTCTGAATTTTCTATCATTTTGCATGTCATTTTAATGGCTTGCAGTTCAGCTGTATAGATGAATGCATTATTTAGTAGCCTGATGTGTTTATGAATTTGTTTGTGGCTACTGCACCTATTCTATCTAGGATTTTTTTATCCATCTGTGCAGAATGGTTTATAGTCAAGATATTTGTCTCTTATTTCTTCATGCGTAGTTTTGTTGATTGATGTTAGGTTTTATGCGAGGTTTGGAGATTCTCTATGAAGCTACATTTTTTTTATTGAAACTGGTGTTACATTATCAGGATTTTGTTTATTTGTTCTAGTACTTTGTTAATTTGAAGTCCAAGTAAAAAGATGGCTGTTGGTTTATTTCTATAGAAATGGATATATTGAGGCTCATGTGCGTGTGTGTGTGGGGGGGTATGCTAAGTTATTTGGGTTGGATTGCAGTTTTTGTGCATATATAATTTTTCCCATCAGAGAAATATAGGTGGTTCATTGGATTCTATACAGAGATTTTGCATGGGTGAAATCCAGAAGGCTCTGAGACTTAATCTCAGTCCTTGGATTTGCATGGTTTGTAGATTTTTAAAATATGGTTGATATGTGGCACTGTAAATAATGTATCCTTAGTTTAATTTTCATCTATGTGTGACCTATATATTCTGAGCATTACTTTTTGGCCAGTACCCCAATTCAGTTTTAATGTTACTTTTAGAAACTTCAAAGCTTTTTGTTTCTTTTTTTTGTTTTTTGTTTAAAGTAATCAAAGTTTGTCTTGAAGCTAAGTTTGCTATCCAGTATGATTCCTAGATACTTTATTTGTTGGTCTAGGGAAATTAAGAATCTTTTTTTTTTTAATCATCTCACCCCAAGCAAGGCATTCCACTGCCACTATTGCACATGGGGCTACATAGGGGAAGGTAAAGAGAAGGAGTGGTTAGATATAGGGAATGTCAGGAGGAAGGTGACAGATGAGTAAGGATACCAAGGATGAGGGTTGGGCAGATGGGAAGAGTGTTTGATAAAATGGGAGCAGATTAGTGTGTTAGAAGGTGTCTATTGACCTTACATTTAAACTCCTGGAGATTGTAGCTGTCAGGGAAGCAATCATGTGGAAGGGAATTCCACAGTCGGGAAGTGCAAGGAAAGAAACTGTTGGAGTAGAAGTTGCGGCTGCATTTTATCGGTTTCACTGTAAAAGGGTGGGATCTAGTTGCTAATCTAGTATCTCATGCAAATTCATATTTAGGGGGCACCAGTAATCTCAGTTCATTGGAGCAGAAGCCGTGAAAGTATTTATAGAAGAGACACAGGGAAGCCACATCGCGCCAGTGGGAGAGAGACTGCAGGCGGTCTGCCAAGTCGGTATCTATCATATTACAGACCCTCCTCTGAACCTTATTGAGAAGCTCGAGGAGAATAGCAGGGGCACCTGACCAGATATGGCAGCAGTATTCAATGCATGGGCGGATGGTAGATTTATATATGTGCAGAATAGATTTAGACGGAAAAAACTTCCGGGCCCTACACAGAGAACCGACTTTCATAGCAGTGGATTTAGCAATGGATTCGATATAGTCATTCCATTTGAGGTCCGCTGAAAGTGTGAGACCAAGTTGGCGTAGTGTTTTACTTTCTGGGAGGCAAACCTGGTCCATGCTAGTGGGAGGTAGGTGAGATTGTCGATGATGGTTAATTGAGAGTAGCTTCGTTTTAGAAGCATTAAAATTTACTAGCCATTTCTTACCCCAGTCCAATATGGATTGAAGGTCATTTTCAATCTCGGCTGCGAGGTTAGCTTTGATGTCTACACCAGATTTTTGTAGGAGGCGAGAGTAAATTGTGGTGTCATCGGTGTACAAACCTACTTGGGCTCTTATGCAATCAGGGAGATCATTAATGTATATCAGGAAGAGTGTAAAACCTAAGATGGAGCCTTGGGGGATACCTGCGTTTGTATGGTAGTTCTGGGAGGCATGTCCGTTTAATACCACCTTTATTGTGCGGTTAGAGAGGAATGACTGGATTAGTTCAAACAAATGTCCAGTTATACCATAGCTCCGCAGTTTACATAGAAGGCCAGCATGTCAAACTCTGTCGAACACCTTAGATATATCCAATGCAACAGTTCAGGCTTCGCCATTCCTGTAGAGTACCTGGTATATGTACTCGGTGATGGTCGTTAGCATATCAGCAGTAGACCTGGTGAAGTGGAAACCATATTGCTTGTCCGAGAGGAGCCTGTGTGCTGTGAGATGCTGAACCACCTCGGTGTTGATAACGGCTTCAAACACTTTGCCAAAGATTGGAAGAAGGCTGATAGGGCGGTAATTTGCAGGGTCCGAGGGGTCTCCAGTGTTTTTAAATATAGGAACTACAGAGGAAGATTTCCAGCAGGCAGGAAAGCAGGAAGCAGATAGGCAGAGTTTGTAGAGCTTAGAAAGGATAGAGGAGAGTTCAGGGGCACATTTCTTTAAGACTATGGTTGGGATTCCATCACCACCGCTCGCTTTGTGAGGGTCAAGTTTTAAGATTATCTTAGAGACAAGCAAAGGTGTAATGTGGACATCATTTAGTTGTGCCTCGGTTCTAGGTGAGAAGTCAGGTGTAATAACTCCAGATGAGTCCAGACTTGAATTGTTCGAGAATCTGTGGGCAAAGCATTCAGCCTTATTTGCTGGGGAGGTGAGGACCTCAAATTTGTTGATTAGCGGGGGTATTGTGGACTTGCTCTTGTTAAGTACTCTTTTACAGAGTCACCAGTAGTCTTTAGTGCCGAATTTAGAGCATGCTATGTGTTGCTTCATTCTGGCAGCAAACAACATCTTAGCTTCGTTAAGTATCCTTTTACACTTATTACGAGCTGAAGTGAAAAGGTGCCTGTTTTGGTCCAATGCGTAGTTACGGTAGAGTCGGAAGAAATGATTCCGGTGGGCAATGGCAGCCGAGCAAGCGGGTGAGAACCATGGAGACGAATGAGATTTAAGCTGGAATTTCCTAGCAGGGATGAAGGCATCGATGCCAGCCTTAACCCAGGAGGAGACCTCGGATACACATTCTTCGATGGGAAGACTAAAAACGTTGTTCCAAGGGATGTCACAGAGGAAGTCTCGGAACGAATCCCAGTCTGCTCTTTGATAGCAGTAGGATATTCTACTTGTCTGGGTATCATGGGTCGGGCGGGAGTGGAGTGAAATATTGACGGACACTACAGTGTGGTCAGAGTTTCCGAGTGGGCAGAGTTGTCTGGTAGTGCAAGAGTCTGGGATGGAAGTGAAGCAGAGTCCCTTCCGTTAGGATTGTCGGAGAAACGCGTGGGGAAGTCCACTACTTGCGTAAGGGATTGGGTGATTGAAAAGTTCATGGTGTGGACACCAGCAGAGTCGGTGTCAGCGTTCTTCAGCCACTTGGTGTGGTGGGCGTTAAAGTCACCAAACATGAATACATGGGCAGAGGGATGGAAAGAAATGGCTTTGTCGATATTGTCAGAAATGATGTCAAATAACGAACAGTCAGGGGAGGAAGGAGAGTGGTAGAGAAAGAAGAGATAGCTAATCGAGCTGAGAAGTGAGAGGCGGAAGCACATGAAAGAATGATCTGGGGATTCAAAAGATGACACCCTAGCTAAGGGAAGGTGTTCGCTTACATAGACACCAAGCCCATGCATATGAACATTGGAGTCCTTCCTGAAGAGGGGAAGGAATCCATTTAGTTTTAAATTTGGATTGAGATGGTAGAATTGTTTATATCTATAAAAGCATACAAACAGTTTTTGCTTTACAGAAAGGGAATCCATTTTCATGTGTCTCTTTTTCCATCTTGTTTAAACATGTTTGTACATATCTTTCAAGGGAAGGCATGTTTGGTGATGAGTATGATATTGAGAAACCATCTACATATATGGATTTTTCAATTTCTGTATTAATGGTTTTAATAATAATATTTATTTTGAGAATAAATAATGCAACTGTTAAAATGCTACCTTGAGATACTCCTGCCTCCTGTTTCTTTCCTGTTACTACATTAGTCAAGCAGTTATCATTTTCTGCATTGTCTTGTAAATGCAACTTATTAGTGCAATGGGTTGGTAGTTTCTTGAGCTGGAATGACTTTTGCCAGGTCTAGGAATTGGAATGATGAAAGACTCCAGTCACAATTTTGGAAATTTGTCTGAACTCCATATATCATTAAAGATATGGAAAAGTATTAAAAGAGACTTTTCTGGTAGGTGTTTTAAAAAATCTGGATGAGTTGCAGAGCTTTTACTTTTGTTTAATAAGTCTTTTACTTCTATCATAGTAAAGAGAATATAGTATTCTGCTTTATTGTTTGAAGTGAATGTAAGTTTTTATTGGTCTATAGTGTTTTTATATTTTTAAATTTAGGGGTGTCGAGATTTGCTAAGAAGTTTCTTTGCAGTTCTGTTGCTATTAAGTTAGTTATTTCTTTTTTTCCAGTGCATATATTTATTGGGTTTTTTTCATTTTTTTTATCTTTATGTAAGCTGTCATCCTGTTTATTTGTTTTAATTTTGTTTCTTCTGTTTATTTTATTTCAATTTTGTTTTGTATTGAGGTCAGATTGGTTTTTGTTGTCTCAGTTTTCAGTTTGTGGAATTTTTCATTTGAGAAGTTTTGAGTGTTTTATTATTGAGAGGTTGTTGTCTGTGAATTTTATGTTTGATTTACATTGTTTGTAGATAGTTTTGGTTCAGTGTTATGGGTTGTTTCCAAATTTACAATTGGATTTAATGTTTTCAATGTTTGAATTAAAAATGTTCCTGTATTTGGCAGTTAAAGCATCTTAATGGTTTTGAAATATATGTTTTTACTTTGGAAACTGTATACCCAATTTTTATTTCTGATGCATCAAAATTAATGATGTAAGTGTTGGTATCTATAATATTATAATTTTTTTTAATAGATACTCTTTTTATGTCTGTAATGTTTTGCTTCCAATAGAATTATTGTTCTTAATTTCCTCCAGTGTACACAGTGGGAGTTCAGTGCTTCTCACCACACCTCTGGAGGAAATGTAGGTAGAATCTTACATTTATAACATGAAAGCATCATGTTTTCTTTTGATTTTTATCAGTAATGTATTATTTCTAGTTTTTTGTAACAGTTTTTGGAGTTATCCAAAATGCTAAGATTTTTTTTTTTTTATTACAAAATATGATAACTTCATTAATAATTTGTCTTCAATTGGTTCTATTACTATGAGAAAATTTCTTTTTCCTTTGATTGATTTTCTGTAACACTTTCTATGTCTATATCAATATGAAGTTTCTTGTTTCTTTTTTGTGAGCTCATACCTTATTAATCATCAGCCATGTTCCTCAACCATCTTGGACCTCATTCACCTCATTTTCCCAGGGTTACATGACTGGTATACTCAAATGTGGGGAGGGTTCCAAGCACCTGGAACATCTGGGATCATTCACTTAAGTATGTGCTTTCCTCAGAGGTTGAAACAGCCATGTCAGATTTCTTTGTTTCCAGCTTGATTGACCCTACAGCCACTACTTACTAAGTCAGTTTAAGGTTTGATATCATAAATGTGGGCACATTTTGTTTGTTTTGTTGGTCTGACTTAGAGCATAATGTGACCAGCCAGTTGATTGAATCAGGCCTCTCCAACCACTCATCTACATTAAATAGGGACTAAAGTGGTGTGTTATAGAGTTTAGGAATATATGTATAGCCCAACTCCTAAAACTCTCCACCAACAGGATCTTATCCTCAAGCATTATAGTTTGCCAACCACAGCAAACAGGCTACCCACTTGGAGTATTTTCACTCCCTACAGGGATGCAGTCAGCCCCACTGAGAGGACAAAGAAATTTGAGAATTTTCAGTTTTCTTCTAAATTATTTCAATTAATACTTGTTGTTCATGGATTTCTAATAACTACTGTTCTTGCATTTTTACAACTTGAGCAAATAATTCTTCCAAATTTCAAGAATATGTTTCTTTTTTCTTTGTGTCTTTATGCACAGCAAAGAAGAAAAATTACACAATGTAGTTTTAATTTCTTATCGTCACTGTTATGTGCACTGCAGCAAAAATGGTATTCTTTTCTTACTCTGTATCAGTTTCACTTCCACAATGCCACGGTTATAATTCGCTACTCATGGTTCTAATATTATGTCTCAACTGACTCCAATGATATTCTAACAAGAACTCTATCAGAACTCATGCTGAACTCTTTGAGTTTTTTTAAAATTTAAGACAACTTGCCTAGTTCAACTCTTATCAGGAGTATCTTATTTACAACAATATAAAATCTCATTTTTTAAAAAACTTTAGCTTAATGTTTTTTTTTTAAAGTTTTCTATAGCAGGAGAGAAGGAGCACAGATTCACCTACAATGTACAAAACAAATACATAGACCATATTTGAAAAAAGTGTGACTTTTTTTTTTCTTAAAATAATATCTTGAAATTTTTGATTAAAGCATTTGAAAGGGAGTAAATGTTACTGGTATATCATTTTTTTATATTTCAAGTGGAAAAAAAGTGGCATAGTAGCCACTCCCCTCCCCTTTTTTAAACCTGGGTTTGAATATCTTGGCCTCTGATGCCAGTTAAAAATACAAACTTATTTCAGTCATAAGGCAGGCAAATAATTCACTTTTAATCAAATTGTAAAGATTTATGTCTACAAAAATTGAAGATTTTATACTAAGTAGCTTTGGATGTAATAGATCATGCTCATTAGAAAATGCATAGTGGCACACACATAAAGGTGGGGGGGGGGGGATTCAGGTTTGTAGTAAATGTATCAAAAAGAGGATTTATTTAAAGTGTTTATGAAAATTTTAATTAAATTTTTAAGGATTTATTTGATTTGATAAAAAAAGAAGGAAACAACTTGAACAAACACAACAAATGACATTAAATAAAAAATATATGAGGCTTCAGTAATTCCTTAAACATTTCACAAATGATTTGATTAAAATTTTTAATAATTCTCTTTTACTTGCAATAACTGAAGTAACATAATTAACATGAAAAGATACAAAAGCAGATTGAAAGTTTTAACTGTAAAAGGACTTACATTAGCATGGATAATAATTTCTTCAAACAAAAGCTAATACTAGACAAGTTTAAATGTGGATTATAATGATCATGTCTAAAAGCTATTATCACTGAAAACATTTTGCCTTTCATAATAATGGTAATGTAGCTGGAGAGATTTATTTTTTTATTTGCACTACACTGATGTGATTAACCATGTAGAATTTAAGAACATATTTACTGATACGTGAACCAAGTTGGGATCAAACACAATTAATGAAATATGTTTAAAAGTCTATTAATTATCAAGCATAAAACTTGAAGTAATTCTGTTAATTGGATTTATTATCATCTTTATTTTTTGTTATTTCTAACTTAATCTTCTGAATGATGATTTTTTTCTTCTTCTCCATCCCTTTTTGGTTTCCATGGAAGAGTAGTGCAAATAAAAGAACCTAATCCAGTCAAGCAATTTTGTATGGTAAGTCATGCTTAAAGCATGCATCATAAAGAGAACAGGCAAGCAGTGTGATAAGCTTCCCAAGAGACAAAATCCACTTGTTTTATTCTGTACCAAAAGAAGAGAAACCATGATGCTCACTTCACTCACTTTGAAAGAAACATAATAGTATTTAAAACTAATGATAGCAATGTTAATAAAAGATTTAGTAATAAAACAATTTCCAGTCACAGTAACATTAAAAGACAAGTACTGTGTGGAAAAGATTTCTAGTAATTTAGCTTGCAAATATCTCAGATTTTTAATACCCTAGATTAATTCCACAAAATATGCCAGTTGGGCTCTATGAAGGAGCAAAAAGCTGAGTGGTCTGAGGTGATGACATGTACTCTACAAATCTATCAAGAAGATGAATTCTAATTTCAAAATATAGTTACTTAATTTAACATAATCTAATACTTACAAAATTTACAGATATCCAGAGATTATTAGCATCTACAAAATTGTTCACCAGAAATAAAGGAACATTTTTATTAACAAGTTTAAAGAGAATAGTTTTTCCTTTCTGTATTCAAATGAGTACAGGAAAATTTTTGTACCAACCAAGAAGGAATTAAAAAAAAAAATCTAATGCTTGGTCATTTAGTCAGATTCAAAGAAATGTTAATTTATATTAAGTCTTTCGCAAATTTTATAAAACTGATTACTCAAGAATAGAATATGTTAAAAGAAATTGTGTATTATTACTTTGTATCATTTTTTTTTAATCATATCACCCCAAGCAAGGCAATAATGCCACTGATGCGCAGGGGGCTACGTAAGGGTAAAAAGAATGGAAAAGAGAAAGCCGGAAACCACATCCTAAACAGGAAACAAGGGATGGGCCTCTTCACCTGTTCAATAGACGTGGGTGGAGTGTGAAATGCTGTTAAAAACATAACCAACTGGAATAATTAGAATAGAACCAAATTTTAAAGATTTCATACTTTGGTATGTTCATGCAAGGGCACAAAATAACATAAAAGTTGGAAAAAATTTTGTTTCTACAAAGATTAATATTTGCAGGTTTTTCAGTTTGTCATCATTTGATGACAACTATTTAGCATGACTTATTTCTTTTATCAAGATATTTTGCTAATGTAATAGAAATGCATCTAACTGAAAAAAAAATCACTACTGTACAAAACTGTTTAGTCTGCAGTAGGAAGTGTATGAGTTTCAGAATACAATGTCTGATTCTCACTTACTATTCCTAAGAAATAGCCTTGTACCAGACTGTACTAAGTCCAACTAATGTTGCTTAACAAATGTTACCCACTATGATTGTGGGTGAGATAAAAAAACTCTTCTTTATTACCATCATCAAATGTATAAAAATCTTTTACGGCGTTGGAAAGATAAGTATATGATTCCATAAAATATTTATACTAAGGTAATTGTGTGTGTGTGTGTGTGTGTGTGAATTCTCTCTGCCTACTCAAAAGACGGAAAACAGAAAATTTCAGTAGAAAAGTTGCTTCTCAGGCTTAAATAATTCTTTAAGAATTAAATGCAAAAAATGCTAGTCATTTTCTTAAAAAGAAATGTTCTTTCTAATGGTGAAAATAAGTTAGCAGGAGAGATAAGTCCAGTAAATCTAACTTGAATTGGATTAAGCATAAATGAGTTTTGATCCTGATTCTCAGGCAAAAACAGCTTGTTTAAGAGAAGCAAAAAAAAAAAAAAAAAAAATCCCCCAAAAAACAAAAGTCATGTTGCTAAATGAGCCACGTCATCCAACTATTAACAGTAGTAGTCATTATTGTTGTTGTTTTATTTATGCTGATGGTTGCTCATGACAACGATGATACTGCAGTAGCTGCTCTAAGTATGTGCCTGCACTTCCCCTTTCTACCTCCTTACTTTCAGATTTCTTTTCCTTCTTCATCAAAGCTTCTAACTGCCACAACTGCTGTGGGTGCTGGGAGGATGGCAAAAGGAATAACAACAATTCATCAGATGGAAATGATTCTGCCAGACAAGTTGCTCATTCTTACAAGTCAATTACACAGTATGCATGACCTGCTGCTTTACGTACACCTGATGGTAACTGCAAGCAAAACTGAAATGTACCAACAATGCACTGCTTTGTACTGATGCTACTTGGTACGATACTGTATAACATGGCCACTGACAGTATACACCGTCTATTACATTATTGGCCACTTTTATTTTTCACAATTTAGAGAAGACTAATGGAGAGATTCAGAAATATCTGAACAATATGCAGGACATTTTACATAATATACAGGGTTATTTAAAAGTAACTCCCTATTTTATGTACGAGTGGCCAGCAAGGAGTCTTGACTTACCACCTTGTGACCGGGGGGAGGGGGGGTCTATTATACTAAACCAAGACTTTGAAATAACTTAAAGAGCAAATACAAGAAGCTATGCAAAATTATACTCAGTTATAATCTAAGGAAAGGAACAGTACGGTTAGATAAAGAAAACAAAAAAAAAATTTTCTCTAGTTTTCTTTATTTAACCGTACAATAAGTTACGTCTTCCATACTACAAGAGTTCCTGCTGAAATCATTTGATGAGATTCTTGGGTGGCTTGAAAAGCTGGTAGTGAAATCTGGTGCCCATATCAAATTTTAACTAAAACCTCATGCTAAATGCTTTCCTCTCATACATTTCTAGTAAAAATTATAGTTAATAAATAAATTATAAGTATTTTAAACTGAGGAATTACTTTTTGATCACCCTATATATAAATTACAGTTGACTAAAATGTCACTCTTACAATGTGGCAATAGTTTTGTGAATTTTACCAGATTTTCCAAGTTTCATATTATCAAACAAATTACTAAATCTTCAAGGAACATTATCTTACAATCAAAAATTATAATTATAGAATATGTGAAAAGTTTACGAAGACAATTGTTTAGAATCAAACATTAAAATCAATGTCATTATAAAGACAATTTTAATGTGAAATACATGTTCCATGCTTTAGAACTAGTTTTAGAAGTTGTTCTTTCATTGATTTTATGAGCTGTATTTCTTTATATGAAACATACTGCACAACCTCTAGAATGACATTTCAAAATTCATCTGTTAGTAAATTTATGTCTGTCTTAGTAAACCTTCCTCTTTAGAATGTACCATATTTTCTTAATTGAGCCAAGACCGAGCAAACAAGCTAACATTTTGTGCAATCTTTATTAGTTTTCTTCTTCAAATGTGATGGGGATATTTTTGTACATAAAAATCATATTTCTGAAAGCATTTGACTTCCTGAACTATAGCTCCACATGTGTCTTTAAAACAATCCACACACACACACACACACACACACACATCATTTTAAGATTATCTGAAACTCATGGGTCAATCACCACACTAAATTTGTTGATGCCTCATCCAGTGAGGACAGTTTCTGTTAGTAACTACCCAGCATTAGCTTCATTCATCTATCCCATCAAAGATAGTATGTGATTTTGCTAGGATTAAACAATTAAAAAATATATCTGTCTTCATGTATTCTGTTGCCCATTTTGATTTTTCTTTATGGGTGTTTTTTGAAAGACAACTTGTCATTGGTTTTACATGTTTTGCCACTTGATTTAAGAGCTGACATCTTTATGCTTTTTAACACATTCTTGCTGCCATAACACCTAAATATTTCAGAATTTAACAAAGTGGGACTTTTTTTTTCAAATTTTCTCTTGCTATGAGACAGATCAGTGGGATAAATCTTCAATTTTCATTGTAATCATTCAGGATTTGCAATGAATCTCTTTACAATTTGGTAGTACCTGCAAAATCATGTTGAAATTTTCAGCATTGTGCTACTTTTGCAAACTTTGAAGTTATTAAATATTTCTCTGTCTGTTAAATCAATCATATGATACATTTTAAATCTTCAAACTCATTTAACAATTAACAATTTGAAATTTCAAAATTCAAGACATTTCACACAAACAGCTGCCATTTGTTTACATCAGTGAAGTACAAACTGGCTTTTACCTTGATTGCATGTTATCTTCATTCAGCAAACAAACCTTCACATTCCAATAAGTACTAATACAAATATTGCTAAAACATTATGTGACTAATAATGTGAAATGCAAAGTAAAACATTAATTTCTGACCACTTCTTTCTAATTAAAAATAAACACAAATTTATGATAAATGTTTTAAAAGTAATAGACCTGGCTTGCATATTAGTCTGCAAGATGCCTAGCTACTAGGCGCCATACTATAGTAGCTTTGTAACATACTAAACTTAGTAAATATCAACATTAAAAAAACATATACTATCACATAGTAACCAATACTGTATTATATTATATTAATAGACGCTAGAAATAAAATAAAAATTATAGTACAGAAGTGTGGGTACAGTGATATCTTTTTTTTTAAACAAATTTAATGAAGCTGAGTCATATGACTAAAAACTAACCACACATCTTTTCAGAATGAACCGTTTTGTATTTATAAACTCACTGATAAGTTTATTTTTTGAGGGAATAAATGAAAAGTAAACATTTATTTTAACTGAATCTAAGATTTAATTTGAACTAAATCAAGTTTGGTACAAGGTCCTATTTATGGTGGATTAGTCTTGAGAAACTGATAACAGCGTATTAACCACCAGACTACAATGTGTGATATTCTATATATAAAAAACAATAAGGATGCCATCTTGATTTCTTAGATTTCAGCCATGAAGAAAAGAAAAAGAGGAGATAGTTGAAGAGAGTTATTTGGGATAAATTTTGATTGTTTAAATTTTTTTTTAATAATGAGTCAAGAATTGGTTGTTGGTACTTTTTTCCGTTTAATATTTTTAAATTCAAGTATAATTATTAACATTTTCATTCTTTTTAAAAGTTTGTAATGAGGCTAGTCTAAGTAGGTAAGTCTGTAGTTGGTACACAAAGATAATACAATCTAAATATTAATAATTGAGGACAAAACCACAATTCCTTCAAATAAGCAATGTCAGTAAAAAATACATAGCAAACCACTTCTCTTCCAAGGAAAAACAAAAAGACAAATTATTCACTGTGAGTGGCTACAGGTAAAACAGTCTAGTAGAAGTATTTGTTACCAAGTACAGCAGCACTAAATTAAAATTTGCTGACATCATGAAAGAATGTAGGAAATATGCATAATCACTGTTGCTGTTGATAATACTACTGCCAAAAGATTTACGCTGTTGTATGGTGATTTTAAATCCACTAAAATCTATAAAAATGAATCTGGGCTCAAAAACTTCTTTCAAAGACACTATTCACTTATAATTGTAATTTTTCCCCGTTAAATACAATATTGCCAGGGATCCATGAAAATAAATACTTATGAAGGAGCAATTACCTTAGTTTAGTAATTGAAGCAGCTGATTTACAAACAAGCGTAAATTCCATGACACACACCCCTACATCTACCTCTCGACCTTTTACCATAAAATTGAATGCATGTCCAGCAAGTGAGAGCAAAGATTCTTTCCCACCATTTAAAAGCAGCAAAGAGCTAAATAGCACCACAGGCTGTTTTATTAATGTGTGCAATTCATGGGTGTCTTAATGGAGCCAATGACTACAAAATGAGAAGGTAGAGAAATGATGAAGAGAAATAACGAAGCAGAGCCAACAGTGCAGAAATATCAGAAGATCCATCAAATCAGTGGCAATAGTAGAATGTGTTGGTCCAAATTCAATGAATTCCATATGGAGGGATTAATTAACTTATTGGATTGTAAGAAAAGCAATTCAAAGGGACTTGAAAACCCTCTGCATACAGAGAATAAGATCAACACACTAGGACAAGAAAATAATTTTGATTGATAAAAGGTGACTCAGATATCAACTACCAATTAATATTATGAATAATTTTCAAAGATCTTTATGAAAAAGGCTTGAATTGTTGCAGGAATAATAGGCAGAAAGATCAGTAGCAAAGTATCCAAACGTAAACATATTTTCGCAAATGGAGATATGTAGCTTCTTATGCCTATGCTGACTATAACCTTACATTATATAACAAAACAATATTATAACCTTAAATTTATTTAAATTTTAAACATATTCTATGTGGAAGAAATATTGTTCATTTTATTAATATGTATAATAAGCATAAAAATAAATTTATCAGCTATATTGAAACAGTGAAAGTACAATCTTTGTTCGGTTTCTTTTTTATTCTTGTCTTGTGTATACATTAAATATGCAAATATCTGTTTTTCTTTTTTTTTAAATAATAGATGGTTTAGGAATAAAGTGTGTGTGTGCGTGCACGTGGTATATAATTATCATGTAGTCATAATCTCTAATCATATTTATTTTTAATGGCTTCTTGATTGGCCAAGAAAATTTTCAGCATGAACAAAAGGTATCATATAACAAACCATTTTGTCATTTTTTCCAACTTTTGCATTCATACAGGCAAGCAAAAAGTCTTTTTTATTATACTAACAATATAAAATGACAATTATAAACATCTACAGAAAGTATGTACCAAAAGATTGTAAAACAGTTAATGTATGGAAAAGAAATAGCAGCTTTAACTTTAGGTGGATATATAATGGGTATTCATTGGGTTTTATATATGGTTGGTAATTATTATTAACTAAATCATGTCTTACATCGAGGAAGTTTATTACTTTTAAATTTGTGTTGACTATTACTTTTAGGTTTAAACTTTTAAATTCTCTGTGGATAAGTTTTCTTATTTTGTCTGTTTTAAAATGTGTGGAGTTTTGTACTAGCATGAGACCGTCGTCACTGTGTAGCCCTATGTCTTGTGTGTTTATGTCTTGGTGTGCAGTAAAGTTATATAGTGCAAATAAGCCGATGAGATCGGAGGAATCTGCAGAGTCTAATGCACCCATTGTAATATCAAATTGGTTAACAGGGTTATTTTTTATTCATTGTTCTTGGTTATGGATAAGAACAGATGTCTTGGCAGCCATTATTATATTATATTTAGCCTTGGTTAAATCCAAGTAATGTGTGGCAAATTCCAGTGCCAAAGTGAAGAGGTCTTTGGATATTAATGGGTAGAAATCCACTATGTCAAATTGGATCAAAGAACAGTTGTTGTTTTTTCCTTTAATGTTGTTAAAGAAAAAAACAGTTGTGTTTGTCCACTGGAGTAATTCAAGTTTCTGTTTTCACCCAAAGTCAAATCACCCCCAAGTATAATCAAACACATACCCTCCTCCATAGAATATAGAATTAGTAAAAACTCTTCCGGTGAAGAAATATTTAACAAACACAAAAGTCATTACAATAAGTCCCTAAAAAAAGTGGCTACAAAAACCAAGACATCCAGTATATAACAAACTATAAGCATAACAGGAAAAATAGAAATAGAAAAATCATTTGGTATACACCTCCTTTCAACCAAATGGTAAACAAGTTGGGACAGAAGTTCCTCAATTTAATTAAAAAAACACTTCCCCACCAAAAACCCTCTTAGTAAAATTTTCAACAAAAATACACTTAAACTAAGTTATAGTTGCACAAACAACCTATAACAAACCATAACAAATATATTCTAAATCAACACGTAGATCAAAATAAAATTAACTACCAAAATAATAAAGATGACAACAATAAAAACCTATGTAATTGTAGAAACCCCAACAATTGCCCACTACAGAATAAATATAAAATAAACTCAATAATCTACCAATGCAACATAACATCAATTGAAAATCCCACTATAAATAAAGTGTATATTGGATCTACAAAGAACACTTAAAGCAGCGCTGGTACATGCACTTAACTTCATTAAAAACAACTTATACCAAAACCAAACATCCCTTTCTGCATATCTTTGGAAATTGAAGGACTCAAAACAGAAACCCAAAGTAAAATGGAAAATCCTAGAAAAAAATAGAACTTGCAACTCGCTTAACAACATCTGCCCTTTATGTTTAAGTGAAAAGCTACACATTCTAAAATACTCCAACAGTAGCAAACTATTAAACCATAGAGATGAATTAGCAGTATTATGTAAACATCCCAAATATTTCTCATGAAAATTTAAATAACCAAAAAATACCTCATCCACACAAAATAATCTCCCCCAAAATACAATACACATAATCAATCCACTAAATAAAAAGAACAAATAACATAGAAATAAAAAATAAATCCCACAACAACAACAACAGCAATTCCATCCACCTATAAATAGTAAAATAAAAACTATTTACACTGCCTTAAAAAAAAACATATATCCCAATAACAGCGGTGCTACTCCCATCACACTTAGATAGCAGTAAAATAAACAAAATGTCTACCCTTTCTTAAAAAAAACCCATAAATCCCAATATAAGAACTATCCAGACAAAATAAATAAGAAACCTGTCTTAAATTAAGATACCTCTCCTAACCCAAAGCTATATCTCTAAGGCTACAATATGCGGACTAAATCAGAATAAGCTCCTACCCCACATTCACTTAAACATCATATCACCATAAATAAACCGTTTTCACTATTTAATTTTCGTTTCAACTTATCACCCGATAAAAAGCGCACATAGCAGCTTCGAAACATGAAAATTTTTGTGTAGTGATACTATGAATTTATAAACCATTGTAACAACCATTACAATATATATATATATATATATATATAAGATTTTACATGAAAATCTTCTGTACAATAAAGACGGAAGCTGATGATGGTTCGCCTGAAATAGGCCTCTACTTCCAATTTACCATGAAATAATGTGTCTGCCTTAATTTTTTCTTATATATATATATATAAAATAATGGTTACTAATAGAAGTACATTCCACAGATATTTATTTAAAAAGTGCTCAATACAAAAGTAAACCATAAAAACATGGTAATTATTATTATAACACACTGCAACTCAACAGCTATAAAGTTTCAGAGTTAAAACAGGCAGTAAAATGAGATTAATTTATTTGGTTATATATAAGGAGATTAAATTTTTAAAAAATAAAACCATAGGAATAAACAGGTCATCCAATGATGTGAATTAAGTCGAGTGGGAGATTATAACATTTTAAAGAATGATGTGTGTACAATTCATAGACAGTAGTGTTTCAATGTTTTGCCGGCGAAAGCTAGACAAGTCAAAAATATTAAACTGTAAAACAGAAACAAATAAAGGAGAAAAAATAGATGAAAAGGAAAAAGAAGAAGTGAGAAGAGAAAGAAAATAAAGACTATCAAAGAAAAATCAAAACATTCGAAAGATAAAATTGACTAAAATAAAGTGAATATAAAAAATAAAATCAAAACCAACATAAATGATAAAAATAACGTTAAAAAAATACAAAAATTAAATTTATAATATAAATAAAAAAAATTCTTAAGGGAATTTGTTCAAAAGTACAAATAAAAGAATTAAAAGTAATTAAAAAATTGCTAGATCAATAAGGTAAATATTTTAAGTTATAAAAAGCAAATAGTAAAAATACTGAGATAAAATCAAGATAATTTCAGATATATTTAAGGGTATGGAAGGTTGGCAAAAATTACTGATTTCATTACGTTGGTTCAATAAGTCAATTCTTTGAAAATTTTATTACATGGATTTTTTCTTGTGAGCAAAGGAAAATATATTTCTTGTAACGATTTACATGTTCTAGCTTAGTTAATATTTTCCATTTAACTGGAGGAGTTTTATTTGCATCTTTCAATTACCAATAGTATTCAGAGAGAGAGAAGTAAAATTACTATATACTTCATTATTGAAAGATAAGTTATGCTGGTAAAATTGAGACTTAAAATTATTCTTAGTACATCTGACAATGTTTTGTAAGATTAGAATTTTCAGTAGTTGATATAGTAGCTTGGTATACAATGGAATCTGTAAGACATTTATTTTGCAAAGGACATACATTAGGGTTATGACAATTGCAGGAACTGGTGTTATCATTATTTACGCTAAGTTAATTATAATTATTATCATAATGTTGTTTTAGGATTTTATTAGTGTTTTTTATTTTTATCAAGATTATCAGTGCAGCTATAATAAAGTTTCAGTGTTTTTTTATTAAAAATTTTGTTAAAGGAATTATTAGTTGGGAAGTGTTTTTGAACCAGATTAAGGAATTTATTGCCTAACTTCGTACTAATCATTTGGTGTGTACCAGATTATTTTCCTATTTCGATTATGTTTGGTATTATGATTAATTTGTTTATGATATTTAACATCCTTGCAGTTATAGCCATTGTTTTTTAGGGCTGTATAATAGTAATGACTTCAGTGGAGGAATTATTGTTAATTCTGTGTTTAACTGAATGTGGTATATGTTTAATAATAGATGGTGGGTGATTTGATGTAGGATGTATGTAGATATTAACATTATGTTTTACATATGGTGAGTAAGTACTATTAACTAAGTCAAGTGTAACATCTAGAAAGTCAACTTTTTTTGAGGTTGTTATTTACTATTACTTTAAGATTAAAGTTCTTTAGTATTCTATATATGTATTTACAGATTCTATCTGTTTTTGAGTTAGTGGAATTATGGATAATCAGGATATTATCATCTCTATACAATCCAATACCTTTTATATCTACATCATGATGAGCAATGAGATTATACAAAATAAAAAGACCAACAAGATCTGATGATTCTGCAGAATTCAGTGCTCCCATGGCAAATAAGTAATGGTTACTAATGGAAGTACATTCCACAAATATTTACTTTTAAAAGTGCTCAATACAAAAGTAGAGCATAAATATATGGTGGTAATAATAATAATAATAATAATAATAACAATAGCATACTGCAACTCAATAGCTATAAAGTTTTTGTGTTGAAACACCATCATCGAGCAGAAAAATGTGGCTAATTTATTTGTTAATATATATAAAGAGATTAAAAAAAAACAAAAAAACACACCATTCTTTAAAATGTTATAACCTCCCACTGCACTTAATCCACCTCTTTATTTTTATGGTTTTATATATATATATATATATATATATATATATATATATCTCACCTTATACATCTTGTAAAGTTATTTATAGAAATATATTTAGCATTTTTATATAAGCATTGATTTACTATAAAAACAAGATAAGCATTAATAAAACTTTTGAATTTGCTAAAATTTTTAAAAATTAGTTCTTTAGAGCCTTAAATTTTGATCAGTCAACCTCAATCTCATTTTGTCTTTAATCAATTTCATAGCTGCAAACATTTGTTCACATCTGTCCACTGTTCTAAAATGGTAATTATAATTCTGAACACATTTTCTTAGTTCAGGAAAATGTATTAAAATAATGATTATTCAAAATTAATAATATCAGAAGCATTTATGCTTCTGATATTTTTAATTTTGAAAAAGTTCATCAAATTTCATTTCCAATAATGAATTTGCTCTCAAGTTTTATCTGTATGTTGCTAAGCATTTTCTTGATTTTTTTTTCTAATCACAAAGTGAAAGTTAGTTTAAAACTGCAAGTATGCACTCTCCAGCAGCATCTTGTAAAAGCTTTCAAATGGTTCTTGAAATAACCTGATTTCTTCTTTTTTTTTCAATATATTTTGTAAACTTATTATCTTCATTACATTTACTGTTCTTTTTTTTTTATCTAAAAACTGGTTTAACTCTTCATTTTCTGCGAAATAAACAATTTGAATTTCCTCTTGAATGCATCAATATTGTGTGGATTTCTCCAAAAGTAATCCCACCTATTTTATTATGTTAGCCCATGGTGTCAAAAGCAGATGCTGGTAGTGTGACAGTATAATTTTTAAAAATTTCGTTGCCAGGTTACAGACAGCAGTGGTGTAGCAATCTAGCTAAATGGTATTTGATATGAAAGTACATGAAAAGTAGAAGTGAATGCCATCATGATAAAAAAATTAACCATTGATATTAATTTTTATTGAACAATTACAAAGACCAAACAGTTAAGTGATAGTTAATGTACTCTAGCAGTGGTGACAGCAATGTGTTTGAAAAGCAACATCCCTGGTAGTCCTGCAAAGCTATACATAGCTTCCAAAAAATAGTGGGGCCTATGTTTGGAAAATAATGTTTTGTAGCTGAAAACCTATACTATGGAATGATACTATTGTGTACCTTGTATCTGTTTTAGATTCTATAGAGATATATAAGTATTACTTTTAAAGCATCCCTCATATTGTCTTAGTTTCAAATTTAAATAATTCAAATGACATATAATATCATCTAAAAATGTTATGTTAAATGTCCAATTGTTATTACAAAAATAAGGACTCTTACTAAACAGCTCATTTTTTCCTTCTAGAAAATTATAAATAGTATTTTTTGTTTCCAAAATCTACTTATAACCTGCCCCTTAAAAAGCCAATACACCTTGCAATAAAGAAAAAAAATCTGCATATTCCCAAAATAATATTCCACGATATTCTCAGAATTCTTATCTGTTCAATCCTCTTGCTCTTATTTAATTCACACATTTTAAACTATTGACATAACATATTGCAAATTTCAAGCTTTATACACACACTTTCCTGATGTATCATATAGTCATATTATTGTAGAAGGTGACCTAGAAAGTTTTCTAGCAAAGTTATACTCCCAGTGGTCTTATCTATGATGCTATCTCAGTACAAATATTAATGAGATTACTAAACTCTAAGTGTTGATTTTCTAGGCATGATTTTACAGCTGATCCTCTTGTCTTTCTATGACATAATTAAAATTAAATAACTTTTAAGACATTAAAATTTTCACCAATTACTCTTATAAAAAGATTACTTTAGATATCAGCAGATTCGTCTAAAATTAAGAAAAAGAATGAGAAAAGGTCATTTTATTATATAGATACATCACAAGAGTTCTTTGGTAAGTCTCATAACTCTTTCAACAGAACAATTTTATTTTTACTTTTGATATTGTTATTACTCAGATATTTTGAAAATATTCAAAGACAATGTTTAATTTCTTCTGTCAAAAAGACTTTCCATTTTTTTAGCCAATACTAATGCAGTTTTATAAGCTTCAGTCAATTTTCACATTTTAAATATAATTTTATCTTCTTTTGATTCCTTCCATTTTTTAGTAATTTTTTGTAACTCAAAATCCAAACACTAGTTTCAATTTTCCAACTATTTCAGTCTCATGTTGTGTTTTGTCATCTCCATTAAGATCATATCGTCTATTATTTGAAAATATATTTTCCCAAATACTACATAATGGTCTTCCTGAAACACTTGTTATAACTCAGAACTCATTTTCTCATTGTGTATTAAATTCAGATTTACTATAATTTGGTGCTTTCTACTTCCTCATTTTCTTTTGTATTGTGATGGGTGAATGAATTTAAAAAAAAAAACAAAACAAACATTTTATATAAGTACAAAATTGCAAACAATTACAGACAAAAATTAAAGCAGAATTCTGTAGATAATAGTGTGTAAATTGATTGACAAAAATTACTGATGTAATGCACCACTTTTGGAACATTGCACCATAGATTAATCATTCCCACTGTGTGAATATGTCACAATGGAGAAGAAAAGAAATATGAGAACATAAAAAAATATCTGCAGTGTGGGTGGAGGAGACATAAAGAGAGATAGAGGAGGTGGAAAGTAAGGAGTGAATAATTAGTTAAAAAAGAGAAAAAACCTCAAAGAAGAAACAGGAAGAGGCATTAAAAATGTTATTTGGCTTGGAACTAGAAATTAAGAAATTGAGAAATTAACACTTAATAATCAAAGTGCAAGAATATATGAAACTATCAACAAATTAATATTAACCACAGCAGATAGTGTATGACATTAATGTAATTATAATAATATTTTTTGTGGTGTAATGGATATCAACTTGGAATGACAAATCAGAGTGCCAAGTTTGAATTCCAGTTGAATTCCTTGCATTCATTTACGCACAAATACCCTTGGGAAAAGTATTAATCCATTTCTTCCTTTCAGTTATGGATTGAATAATAGGACAGATTGGGTTCTATAGCCTTGGCTGACAACCAGTCTACCACAGAAAGCAATGGCAACCTACTGCAGGATAATCTTCTGCCCAATCAGTCATGTCTCTTTCAAGACATTATTGCCCAAAGTGTGTATCACATATGGCACTTAACTGACTGATAGTTGTTATGCAAAATACAAAGTACTGCAAATCAGGCTTATAATTTATAATTAGAATTATTTTTTAATCTCCATTTTATTGTCAATGCCAATGAGTTTAATGCTGAGATTTAGAAATGTCAAGCTTTATTAATGTTGTCAATTTATTGACCATAAAAATCTGGGAGTGGTTATTCAAGTAACCACTGGTCTTTCTTGAATAGAAATAGTATGAAGCAAATAACTTTTTTTTAAATTTCACCTCATTGATTTTTTTTTTAAACTCGTTTAAATTCTAAAATAGTAAAATAACATGAGTTGATAATGAAACTAGAACTACCTTCTTAGCAAAACTGTTTTTAGAAAAGACTTTCAGAAAACTTTTCATATCTTAGCTGTTCAGCAAAATTCAAAACTATTCTTTTGAAAAGGAATGGCTAAACAATACTGCAAACTTGGAAAGTAATATATTTGACATTAAGAATATCTTGCTATCATATATAATAAATAGGCCAGATTAGAAATAAACCATAAACTGAAAATGTATACAATTATCTACCAGTTTGTTTTTTTTTTCCATTTAGCTAAGACAGGATAATAGATGCTACCAAAAAGAATAGAATGTTAAGTTACTCAAATAAGAGCTACAGGTTTTTTTTTTAACCATAACATGCAGCTTACTACATACAAACAGATTACATGTAATTTACACACTGTTAATCATTGTTATTACAGAGACATCAAATTTGTTAATCATTGATTCTACAACAAACATAAAAAACAGCACCCTACTTATTTTCTGGTACCCATAGTTCTTAAGCCTTAGTAAATTAACAACTTTATAGCTTCAACTGTTTTTCTAATATGCATTTGTTTTTTAAATTCACTATCTGATGTTTTTCTTCCTCCTTTCTTTGTAACAGTCGACAATCCAATAGATATTTATTGGACACTCTCCTAAGCCTACAAGACCAGCAGATTAATGAATGAAATGATTTTATTTATGTCTACTTCATGGAGAAGCACTGCAAACAATTTTTGTTCAACACTTTTTCTCACATTCGTACAAGACAGTGGTATTCAAAGCATTTGGCACCATTACTGTTTACACAGACATATCATTTCATAAACCATTTCTAAAATTATAAAAAGCAAAATAAGTCTCACAAAATCAAGAGCAATCATTATGGTCATCACAATCAAAATGGTTTAACATGTGCAGAATGACAAACTCCATCACACCAAAACTAAAACATACTGGACTATCAAACATTTGGTAGTAAATAAACATAAAACTGCAGAAAGTGTTGTTTTTTTTTAAATATTTTTTTATATTTTTTTTATAAATAAAATCATGAAACTAATGAATGTTTACTGCATTAGTCTTTTATTTTGTTCTATATTTTGTTCATTAATTATAGTCTTTGCATGAGGAGTTATTATTTACATGCACACTGATCAACAAAAAGTCGAGTAGAAATTAATTACAGTCCAGAAATTGAAGTGGCATAGACATGAAAAGTTAAGGTGGCAAAAGTTCCTCAGGCATCAAAAGTTAAAGTGAGAAAGAAATTTTAATCAGCTTATGTTTAGTTTATTGTGCAAATGCAAGTTGAAAGAAAGCGAGACAAGTCTGCAGCTGGAAATCATCCATTAAGTTTAAGGAAGGGAAATAATTAAATTAGTTAACATTGCCTATTGTCCTTGTTGTTATTAAAATATTTTGGCTGTTGTGCCCTTTGGCCTTCATCAGGTGCTTGTTGATCTGGATAACCTACAGATAATTTTGAATTGAACCCTTTATTTAATCTATAGGAGTAAATTATTCTAGTCCCACTGCACATGTCTAGGGATATCTCATCTAGTTCTTATTTAGTACTAATCAGTTACTGCTTGCTTCATTTTCATTGAGTCCAAGTACACACCAACCGGTTCAGAGATCGAACTCACAATTATTGTTTATCAATCCAATACTGATTAATCAAAAGTACTTTTTTTAATAAATTGGTTTAATTCTTTGTGTTTTCAAAATAATAGCAATCATTCCATGAATTTCTAATCATCATCACAGAGAAGACAGTGAACTTTTTTCTCACCCATGAGAAATTAGGCAGATTATTTCATTAACTGCTAGGCAAGCATCACTATCCATTCATTGACAGTCCACTGCATTGGTTAGAAGAGAATAAACTGGTGGAAGCAAGCAAGTGGTTTTATATAGATATCCAGAAACAGTATCTAAACTGATTCTAAACACTCCATAAATACCATCATGAAACTATCCTATATACTTATATATAAAATTTAAAAAATACTTTGTAATTGTAGAAAATTTTTAACCCATGTTCATAGGCCAATTATATATTTACTACATATCTGACAGAAAAATATTAACATCATTGATATATGCTGACAGGCCATTGGGTGAATGACAATGATACAAAGACATGGTCTGTACAGGTAAATATATTTTTACATAATAAAATTAATAAAGTTAAAAACAAATACTTGTGATATGCTATGAATTTAAGTAGCCAATTTGATTTGAAATAGTTAATATTAGTTTTCTTAAAGTTCTTAAGAAACAAGAAAGTAAGTTCAACAATAAAAAAGAAAAACAGAATCAGCAAAATATTTCTAACACTACACTTCTGTCACTCAAGCATAGCTTCTTTGTGTAAAAAGTTTTCTTTCTGTATTGATACAAAGAAATAATAAAATTAGTGAACAGTCATATTATTAGAAATGAGACTGTATTTTAGCAACTTTTGAACAACCCACACAAACAGAAAAACAAATTTCTTTAAGAATGAATAACTGAAAACTGACAAAATACAAACTGAAAGTAGAAAAACATTTGACTCATGTTATATAAATATACCAGAGAACTGCTGTGATAATGCTACAGACCTGTAATCCACTAAAGTTGAATTTCTTAAGGCAAAATAACCGAAGATTATTAACCTTTCAGAAAATCCAAAAGTAGCATATCACTTTCAAGCAGGCACTAACTAAGATTGTCAATGTATAAGTATAAAATACATTTTTGTTTTTAATTTTTCCTTAAAAATAAAGATCAGTCATGGGTATATGGGGGCTAAAGTCTGTCACATAAGACCCTTCTCTCGTTAAGCTGCTTTCTTGCTAGACTTAAAATTTTCATTCTCCTATGCGAATTCTGACAAATCTCTTATTCAACATCAGGAATTAAACAACACCCTAATAGCTTACAGTCAGATTCTATGACTTGAACTTCTGACTAATGAATGTGTTAAAATGATGAGTCATTTAAAAATAAAAGAAAAAGCAAAATGATTGATAAAGGCCATTGAATAAGTTTTAAGAATAGAATGATGTCACGTGATAGAACATGAGAGCACATGACCAACAGTTACAGATAAACTTTAGATGAGGTACTTGGATCCTAATGCATGTGACCATCTGACCATCACTTTGAGATTGCTTCATCAGCAGTAAAGCCAACAACAAATATGTACAAGCATCAAAGAGAATAACAATTACAAATTAATGTCTGTAGAATTTTATATAGAAAGAATCCAGTATCATTCTGACAAAAACATTCTACAAAAGAGACAATCATGGACATCAATAATAATAATAATAATAATGGCCATTTTTATCTGAGTATGCCTGTCTACTAGGGTAACTAGCCAATTCTTCCTTCTCAAGAACATTCATGTTTGTTTAAAACCTACTGAGCCCAACTATGGTTTATACTGCAACTATACTAAGCAGACCTTAGTGACCGAGAGAAAGTACATTACTTGGTATAATCAGCAGTTTGAACAAGGCCTGTATGCTCAAACTCTGGATAATGATGATTTTTGACCATGCTAACATAGCCATTAATGAACAAGTATGTCTTCCTAATTTCATTCACAAGGTTTTGGTCAACCACTGCTATGGTTTCAAGGCACTATTCAAATGTGCTGTATTCTGGGGTCACTGCCCCGGGCCGACAACATCAAGAGGTCTTCTTGACAAATTGTCTATGGTGGAATTCAAACAGGTTTCATAACCTGAAAGCAAACCTCACCACTCAGCCACACACCAATAATGATAATAATGTCTAATTAGGGCATTGGAGTCTGCATGACAACTTAAATTCTTACATTGGGAAAATTAGAATAAACCCTGGTGACCCATTACTTAAGAAATCTTTGTTTTGCTTGGCATGGTAAATATTCTGCAAAGGGTCCTCTCTGCCTGAGGCCATATGACTTAGAGAGCACCCATAATGCAAGATCTCTGGTTGAAAATAAAAACTGGGTGGAGGAGTTGTTGTTGTTGATTATGATGATATTGCTGCTTTTTATCAAAACAACATGAATCAATATAGAATTTGAGTGCAAAATCAAAGTACTGAAAATGGAAATATAAAGCAGTGGCTTTTGAGATTTAAATTTGCCCCCTCCACCTCCACCCCCACCCCTGGCACAGTAGCCAAATTTTCATCAACATAGATGTAACTGCTTTAGTCATAGAAGCCACTATTGTTAAGCAGAGTATAATTTGTACTTATTCTACAGTTTCTCTTTGAGAAAAATAATTAAGAATAGTCATAATCTTGTTTCTAAAAGTTAAAAATTCTTTGTTGGCACTATTATTAAAGAATTTTTAACTTTTAAGATTATCACTATTCTTAATTATTATTTTTATATATATATATATATATATATATATATATATATATATATATACACACCAATGTCTCTCTTCAAGTTAAAAGATTTTAAGTTTGCACCTACAAAATCAAAGATATTTTATATTAGAAATAAATGGACCCAATTAAATATATAACTGTTGTCTGTCAACCATTACAGGCAACCTCTCCTGCCTCCCATAAGCATGGACCAAGTGATTCTCCCAGAGAGTAATACACTACGCCTCCTCAGACTTACCCTGTCCTCAGAACCACTATATTGAATCCATAGCAAAATCTACTGCTAAGAAGGTTGGGTCACTATGTCGATCCAGGATGTTTTTTCCACCTGAATCCATCCTGCATATATACAAGTCAACCATCCGTCCGTGCATGGAGTACTGCTGCCATTTATGGTCAGGTGCCCCTGCCGTTCTCCTCAGTGTTCTTGACAGGCTCCAAAGGAGAGTCTGTAATGTGATAGGTACCGATCTGGCGGCTCGACTGCAGCCACTTCCCCATCGTCGAAATGTGGCCTCCCTTTGTCTGTTCTATAAATACTTTCATGGCTTCTGCTCAGACGAACTTAAGTCACTGATGCCTCCTCAACAGGTGTTTACTCATGCAACTAGACTGGCAACTGGGTCCCACCCATTCACAGTCAGGTTAGCCAAATGCAGACGACAATTCTACTCCTGCAGCTTCTTCTCTCACACTTCCCACCTGTGAAACTCGCTCCCGTATTCTTGCTTTCCTGACGGCTACAACCTCCAGAAATTTAAATGCAAAGTCAATACTCATCTACTAACCACTGGACTCTAGCTCTCTCCCCACCCCCGTATAACCTTCCCTTTCTCTCCACCTATGTATCTGTCATCGCACCTGCTTTCTCAGCTTTCTATTGTTCCTTTCTAACTAGTTTGTACTCCTCACTCTTTTCTAATTAATCTTTTTACATTTATGTAGCCCCCTGCGCGTCAGTGGCGTTTCCGCCTTGTTCGGGGTGAAATGATTAAAAAAAAAAAAAATATATATATATAAACTCATTCTTCAATGTTTTATGGAACTGTCAAAAATTTTTGAACTTAGAAATTATTAAGACAGTAAATTAGACCCAACATAAAATTTTACATTTTTATTCATAGAATATTATTTTTTGTTATATATTTTGAACAAACTGAATATTGCAAACCTTTTGCATCAAATGAAACTCAAAACAACGAAAATTGAAAACCAAGCTGACTAAACATTATATACAAAAGTCTAGCATATTTTGTACTGACATAAGAAATTATACACCCTTAAGATATGCTATATATATTATTAATATATATAATTAACTACTAGAACTCTTAATATTTTAGTTTATTTTAACTAATTACTTTTATATTATTATCAAGTAAAAAATAATTGCTTTAATGACTTCACCATATTTCTGCTATTAAATTTCCAGTTATTTTCATGAACACAAAAGAAGAATCACTGACATTGGTAATTTATTCTAATAGATTTGAAATAGATTTTGGTAAATGTATAGGAATCACTTACATCTCTATGTTTTAATTAACTAGATAGATTTTTATTTATTTTTATCCAATTTGTTTTGTTGTATTCTCATTTTTTTTTTTATTATTTAATGTTCATTGTGTAGAATGAAAGTTTAAAGATTGGTGAAGGAAAAAAAAAAGAATAGTAACAACAGTGAAAAGGAAAATGTCAATTTAGAAAGGAGTCCTGCCTGACAATTTCTCCCTATGGTTGAGATATTATTAGCAGAGTCAAAGAACAAATGTGTTCAGTCATTCAATTTGGAAGTGAAAAAGGCCATAGAGAGTTTAAACTGATAGAAAGGGAAGTGGGAATTAAATTCTCAAGATGAGAGTAAAAACAAGTGAAATGTAGAGAAAGAAATGAAGAGGTTATGGTTCTGAGAAAAGAAATCTGATAACAAAGAGGGGAGTAAAGTGGGAGTGAAAGAAAAAAAAAATAGCCAACCGTAATAGTAATAGTAGAAGCATTTATAAGACATTGTCACTCCCATATTACAAGTAGTCCTCAAATATTTCTATCAACAGAGATTGAATTCACTCTCTGTAAAACCTACCACTTAGTCATTTCTCATTCAGCTACTTCTTTCTTTTTAAAGTAATATTCAGTCTGTACAAGGCCCAAGAGCCACTTAAGATAGATGTTACAAATTACATATTACTAATAATAAAATCAGAATTACAAGGAGGGAAGAGCTTCCAAGTGGCTGTTTAAACGCAAGGCATGAAGGCTTTACTAAAAAAAAAAAAAAAAAAGATTAAAAAAAAGACTGGTACAAAATTGGTTTTTTATTCTCCAAAATTAACCTTGTGCTAAATTGAATCAAACCCAGTCAATAAATATTTGCAAGCATTTATGATCAAGAACTTGGAAGAAAAGACAATCTAAAGAATTAAGAAAAGGGTAAGTATTTCAGACTAATTTGCTTAGATTAAAGCAGAAGAACCTTTCTTTTTAGCAACCAGTTTAGTATTTAATACATCGGCCAAGAGATAGGACAAGAACATTGTGGTTAAAGATACTGGATTGATGAATGCCATATTCATGCTAAGAATGCTATCTGAAAGAGCAATACAAATGAAGAAACACCTTCATTTGTGCTTTATAGACTACGCAAAGGCATTTGACAAAGTACACCCCAAAGACTTGTTCGAGATGCTTGGCAACCTCAACATTTTTGAAAAATACATTAAAATAATCAAGAACCTATATTGGCAGCAAACAACTTGCACACAAATAGGAAATGAATTTAGCAGGTATATAAAAATAGAAAGAAGTGTAAAACCTGGATGTGTTTTCTCACCAGATCTATTTACCTTATACACCAAAACAATTCTGAGAGAAATAAAATCCTTACCAGGATTTGTCATTAGCAGCCACAATCTCAACAATACACTTATGACATGGTACTGATAAAAGACACGGAAAAGAAAATACAGGACTTCTGACAGAAGGTAGCTGAGAAAGTGAGAAGAAAGGACCTCAAGAAAACTGAGTGTATGGTCATCAGCAAAAAGAAAACCCCAAAATGGAGAAACTAAAATAAAACAAGTAAAAAAATTCAAATACCTAAAAAGTGTTCTGACACAGGACGGAAAGTGCAACATTGAGATCTGAAGAGACATTGGCATGACCAAGGACACATTTCAAAAGATAACCAGAGGACTGAGAGACAGAAAAATCTCATTGGAAACAAAGAAAAGGGTGCTGGACTGCTATGTGATATCTGTCTTTCTGTATGGCAGTGAACATTGGATGATCTCCTCAAGGATGAAGGAGAGGCTTGAGGCAGCAGAAATGTGGTTCTACAGAAGGATGCTGAGGATACCATAGACTGAGCACATGAGCAATGAAGTATTGGAGAGGATGCAAACAAGAAGAAAACTCATACTTAATATCAGGAAGAGACAGATGAGGTTCCTGTGACAAGTAATAAGAAAAGCAAGCCTAGAAAATCTAATACTCACAGGACAGATAGAAGGAAAGAGAGACAGGGAAAAGCTGCATGAGACATATTTGATAGGCCTGAGCAAACAGATGGTGGAGCCAGGTTTGGGAGAGATACCAAGAGGTAAAACATTGAGAGTGACAAGAGACAGAGCCAAATGGAAGTCTATGATCACCTACATCCTGAAGGAACATGACACATGAATAAAATCATTCAGGATACCATTTAGAAATAAGTATTAACTGTTATGATATCTACAATAATCAGTATTAGTGTCCATTTTCTATAGTCATGATTTGTACTTGAATATATAGTCAGAATTAATAGAACAGCATTCTGAAAGGTTTAAGTTGCTAAAACTCATTAGCAAATTGATTAGCCAAAATTAAAGAAGAACGTTAACTCTGATTTTAAAGTAGATAACATTATATAATGTTCTGTTAACAAGTAGTGTTTTTTTTTTCTTCCTTTTCTTAATCAGGGAAAGGACATTTTGAAGCAATACTGACACTCAATTCCTAAATTTACATTTCTTTAACACTGTAATATTTGATTATTTCTTAATATGTTTTTGTGAGTTTAAAGACAAAATAAAGTTGTCAAAAAGTTTTAACCATATTCCCAAAATGAGCAAAATACAATGACATTACTCTATTTCCATCATTCAATAAAACACTTTACCAGCAGTGGTGATAATGGTGATGGTAAAAGTATTTATTTTATAATGAGAGAAAACCCCCAAATGACATTAAAATAAAGAAAATCTTTCTTATCCATTAAAGTAAAAAAAAAAAAATTAAAAAAAAAGCTGAATAACCTTAAAATAGAATGTATGTCATCAAAAAGTTCTTTCAAAAACAAGATCACCTTACAAGTTTTTTTTAGAAAATGAAAAGAAATTCTAACATATCAAATCATGTTATTTGCATTCATTTATTTTTCTTCTTTTCTAACTGAAAGAAAAACATTTATAATATGTTAAGTTACTGTATAACATTAGTATGTATTTTTGTAAAGACATGAGTACAAGATAAAAATCATGATCCAAGTGCAATGAGCACTCTTAGTCATTAGTTTGAGAAAAACTCATCAATAATCAAAATTATCAAACAAAGACAATGTAAGATTAATCTTTTGGTAAATAATTCATGCCAATCCAATAACCCATCATAAATTTTCAGTATGTGTACAAATTTACACATTGATCTTTTAATACATTTGTCAAAGACAATTATATAAGTATCAATCTAAAATGCCCAACCTTTATCTTTAACACACTGCATTATTAACAACTTTCCTTTCCATTGCATTGTTTTTCAAGGCTCTTTGATTGTACTACTTAATTTAAGTTATGGTCATTTTCTGTTCCCATAGCAGGATATGACAATACAACTGTAAAATTCAAAAATACTATCATCCATTCATTTATCTGAGTCACTTGCAGTGGCAGGATAAAATTTTTGCTTTGCAAGCAAAAACACCCCCAGAATATTAAAGGTTAAGCAAGTCATGCAGTATATTTGTATACTAGTTAAATATGTTAAATGGCAAAAGAATATGTTCACTTTATATTATTAGAATTCAGTATGGATTTCCCTTCTCACTTTGAAAATAAAGTTTTCTGACATTAGGCTCATACCTATGAATCATTTTGTACACTCAGAGAACACGAGTGTCACTTAGCAAATAGTTTTGCAAAATGCTTCTACTTGGTTTTATATAGCAACATTTTATTTTTATCCAGTCAAACTCGAGATTAAATTAATTTATAATGAAAGAGAATTGGTCATGATAATTGCTGATTGAAATGACTTCCTCCATTTGGCCTTTAGGAAGGGCATAAATACAGGCAGTAGGATAGAGTTACATTACAAAAGAGGAATGAGGAAATTAAACATTACCAACTGTTTGATTCATGATTCATCAACAATAAATCTATTAATAAGCAAAATAGTATCAATACCTAACATCATGCATATCATTTTGGTACTTCTTATCAATATGCAATATTACTATAAATAACTGAACTTTAATATTTTGTGAGCTAATTTATTTTTCAAAAATCTTCATTTCATCATCATAAAATTCACTTAAAATAATACTGGCACAGAATTATAATTATCACCCTGAACAAAATAACCAGTTCAAATCTGTAATAAAATCTAACATTAGTTGGATGCATTTTTCAATAGTATATTTTTAACTATTCTCACTCTGACTTCATTTTCTCTGCAAAAAGTTTATCCTGCCACTGAAAGTGACTGATCTCTGAATTTGAATTTGTTTGAATTTCAAAGTTGTGTTGTCATATCCTGCTATGGGAACAGAAAACACCTTTGATTGAAATTAACAGTAAGTTTGTGACTGAGACAACTTGAAAAGGAAGTAATATTATTAATGCAGAATGCTAAAGATTAAGGATTTTAGTACATTACCAATGTTCATTGCAAAAGTTAGAATCTTTTGTAGACAAAGGATTCAGTCAAATGTACAGGATATTTAGTATTACTAAGTTATACTTATTGTGTGTGTTGATGTTCATATATGTGTGTAAATGGATACATTCATGTATGTGTGTTTCAGTCATATTAGTTTGTATAAGAATTGTACAAAGTCTGCTTCTTGCAATCACAATGACTTCACTTCTATTCTTCATTGGCATTTGTTCTAAAAGGGTCTGTTACCAAAATTGAATAATGCAAACTGCCAAAATCATGGTTGGTAAAATTATTCTGAAAAGAAGGATAACCAGCATGTATTAACAGAAGGCAATTGCTCTTTTTTGTAGTTCAAACCTAGAACAATGGTTTTTGTCATATGGACATGGCAGTGTATTCATATTCAATTCACTATAAAAATATCCAACAAAGTAAATAAAATGAATCAAACTCCCATTGTATATTTAACATCAATTTCCTAATATTTTCTCCAGTTCAGTTGATTCTAGATCCACTGTATCCTATAAAATGCTATAGTTCTCTTTATATGCTAAAAGTAAATAGTTATTATCATCTTGTTTTTACAATAACATTAACTTGCTAAGAACTTATGAATGATTTCTCAAACAGCAAAGTGACAATATCCAGAATGACAGAGTGTTTCTAATTATTAATATATCAGCTCCTTGTAATGAATAATTCTGTTTTACCAATGTTCAAACTGTCATATTAGCAGATACTGAAATGTACCACCCTGCAAAATTTGAATGTTTGGTCATTTGATCAGATTTTTGGAAATGGGTTAAGCTGAGAACTTTCAGCAACCCTTCATTCATGACAAGGATTATTTTTTGGAAGGGATAACAAAAAAAAAAAAAAAAATCAATCATGTAATAACTATAATATGAAACTATTTTCATTTTAAAAATGTTTAATGTTATTTTTCTTATTCTTCTGAATTAGTCAAATCACAATGATAGCCTAAGATTTAATTAGTACATCTCAGGAACTGCAATTTCTTCATTACCTTAATTTGACTATTTCATTTTACTTTATTTTAAAAAAAAAAGAAAGAAAAGAAAAATACAAAAGTTAAAAATTTGAACAGTTGCAATAAAAACTAAAACCCATGAAAAATGCACCCAGCTGAAATGACTCACATGAGTGCTGAGAAAGGAAAAGAAAGCTGTAGAAGTCAATGTCAGTTCACAACTGCTTGAACAGATTTAACATGTATTTTCTACAAGTTAAACAGAAGATTATGAAGACATTCCTCTAATCCATTGTTTTGTCTTATTCTCTCACAACCATTGCTCCACTATCCATTCCTTAAATCTTACAACCCTTCAATCTAAGAACATCTTGAACAATCAGCAAAGAGTCCAGAATCTAAAAATTCTAATCCAAGATGTCACAGTTGGATAGATTGTGGTGATTGACAGAGCAAATCATTGTGCTGCATGTAGTCAGTTGACTATAAGCTGCTCCTCCACCAAGCATGTGTGCACATAGAGTTTAAAGATAAAAGGAGGAAGTGTATAAAGAAAATCTATTGCCAATAAACAAATAAGTAATCCCTACATTTGATAGCATGAATGACAGATCTTTTTCAATTATGATAACAGAAATGATTACATTACAGAAAGCCTGTTTCTCAAGAAAAGAGAGAAGTTTGTATTCCTTATCCACTTTTCCATTTGCTCCTCAAGCAAATGTATAATGCACTACTTAAGTACACTTGGTATTTCTCCAAAACAAACGAGGTTTTGTATTTAAAATATTCACCCTAATAAGATCCTTTTTCAGTTGCTTTCTGTAGCAAATTTATAATTTAAATCAAGTCAAATTAGCTCCCATAATATTGAGGGGAGAGGAGGGGTCACTGACATTCCATCAGTATGAATCATTTACTGTGAGGATAGTCAAAAACTGCACATTCAAATTATATGATGTAAATTTACTAAAAGCTTAAATATTTTCAGAGGAGATTTTGAAAGAATAAAATTAATTATCTTTGATAAACTGGGTATAAAGTAAAATACAAAACTAAAAATTTCAACTTACAAATTTATTTAGCTATGATTAAATAACTTATAAATACCAATCATTATTATTTTCAAACAAATCTATTTTAGAGGCATTTCTTATTAATGAATTTTATAACAAAGTGTATATAGATTAAATAATAGCTTAGGGTAAAATTATTAATATACAAAAGGTGCACTTTAGTGTGACCATTCAATATGTATATTCTCTAATTCTCTGTTTAAAACATGAGACCAAAAAGTGATAATAGTAATACAAATAGTCTCAAAGAATTGTTTCTAATGTTGCATTTAATATAAAATAAGTGTACTTTCTTCTTTTACTTCCCCAAATTTTATCATTATTGGAACAAAGAGTCTGATTCTTTGGATTAAAAGTCTCTTTCAAGTAATCATGATTCTAATATCTAATCTGGCAGTTGGGAGTAAATTTCAGTTATATTCACTGACATTGAACAAACGATTGAATTTAAGCACTTTTATTAAACACAGAACCTATATAACTAAGTGAACAAGACTTAAAAGCAATTTCTTTTCTCTTTTATACATTGACAAGCATTACCAACTTTACAATTCTTAATCTTTACTTCTGTACTCTATTTTCAATCCAACCCAACTGTTGTAAATGCAACAATAACATTCGAGATTCACAGATTTTGAAAAGACTATGCAAAGAGTAGAAAGATTTTTTTATATAGAAAATTTACTGCTTACATTTTTTGTAGAAATTGTTTCAAAAAACAAAAACATTTAGCATAAAACCTCAGATCTCTACGTTATCGATCCTCTACACTACCACTCAATCATGAATCCAAACTGTCATAGAACAGTCTTCTCAATGACCTATTACACAAAGTACTGACTTGGATTAATGTAAGCAAAGAGTGTTGAGATTTGGGAAGGAAACACCTAACCATTTGCTCTCTCAGCAACTATGGGTTTTTTAGGGAGTGAGGGGTTAATATGCAGAGAGGGAAAAGAGATGGAAGGTAACAAAAATAACACTGCCTCATAAACCACAGCAACCTGAGGAACAAAAATGCCTACAAGGACTGACTTCATAAAAAACTGAGTCTTGCCAACTGTTCATTTCCCCACTGCTTTTATTGGCATGAGGTATCTTGACCATGTACACAGGGGCCTGTATCTAGACATGCTAAATTGTTCCACTGCTAAAAGGAAAAACTAAGATTTAAATGCTGTTGACAAACATGTACACATGCAATTTGAGGCCTCTTTTGCCTCTGTACTAACATGCTTTCACCACATGACTTATAAGTAATTTTTCCATTATAAAACAAACTATCTAAACAGTTCAACTCGAACATCATTTTTCGGTAGAGGAGAATTCTTAATTTTATAGTGGCATAAAACAAATGTATTTGTAATCTAGTAGATTTCCAAAGCTTGCTTTATTTATTACAAATCATTTCTCTTAATCGTATTTTAGTGGGAAGAAATAAGTAAAACAAAACCAACATAAAAATAGAGAATGCACTAATTTTATTCCCTTCCAAATTGAATTGGTGTGTCATTATGGAGATCACAGATCTGACAGGGGTTAATTGATAATTACATGAAGTTGTCCAAATCTTTATTACCTCTGTCTTTCACCAAACATCTAACACCATACCAACTGTTTGTTTCATCTGAGACACACAACAGATTATTAATACATTGAAGCTCATTATTTTCCAGTTAATGCTTCCTTTGCATGAGCAGGTAAGCTATGTCTTCCAACTGCAACTCTTGGAACTTTTCATCTCTCCCTCTCATTCTCAATTATTCTGAGTTAGTCAAAGAGATCAATTTATACTTGCATGTTCTTTAGCAGTAATTTGAAATACAGACCAAGGAAGAGGCTAGTGTCATATGTTCCATGTCAGTTAATGACTGTCAACGTAAACAGACCCATATTTAAAAAGCAGTAGATAACTTCCCATATTAACAAGCCCAAAACCATTGAGTCCTGTATATAATGATACTTTACTGCAAGTTTGATATAATGTATGTATTTTTTTTTTATATACAAAAGATATAATCAATTTCAAATTAAGTTGTGGTACCTGGGAAATATCCCCAAATATTGCCCCAATCATTCAAAATATATTTTAAAAAATATGTTGAAAATTATATTTTTTTGGTTATTAGCCAACTTTTTAATGGAAGAGAATGAGCAAGACAGCTATAAAAATATAGCTAAATTTGAAAAAGATAAAGCTTTTTAGAGACTGTGAATGATAATACTGTAACCATTATATTTATTAATGAGGCAGAAGAGAACTCTCTTTAAAGAATATCTATGTGTAGCACATGTAGATACCTCTAGTTCTAATAAAGCCCATATGGGGATGTGTGCTACAATACACATTCTTCTTATATAGGTATTATTAGGAGAAAAATTATTTAAAGAAACAGGTATTTAATCAAGCCTAGTAATGAACAACTAGTCTGCAAATAGGTTTCTAGCTATTCTAGAGAGATGTACGGTTAAGAGTTGGATATCTAAAAATGAATCATATGGACATCACAAGAAAAATCATTGATATGGATGAAAAACAATACAAGTGTTTTTGTAGGTTGTTGGGGGTGGTGATATGCCTTACTTCAAAATGTATAGCCAAACAGGCTGCATTAAGGAAATCAAATATGGTGATGCCTCTGATTTTATAGCTTTTATGGTTCTAAATGTTTGTGTTATAATAACCAATATAACTAAGTTGCATAATAAAATCACTGATCACCAAACAATTAAAAACATGGACTGAAATTCCATTGTCATATTTATCTTATAAATATGAATATATCCTTAAAATATGTGAGTAAAAAAAAAACAGCAATTGCAATCAGCAAGCTATTTTTTTAAATCAAGCCTGTTACATTCACTTTTGCTTTTAAACTCTTGAGAAAAGTATGAATCCATCTCGTCTCCTTACAACCATGGTTTAAATAACAGTGTAGACTTAGGCTTTTGAATCTTAAATGATAACTCTGAATTGAAAACTAAGAAACAAGAAACCACTCCACTATATTTCTCAAGTCATTGAAATTTACACATATTAAAAAGAGGAAAATTGTAGAGAGCTATGATTGCCTATGTCCTGAAGCCATATGATATTAAAAAATATACTTAAAATTCTACCAAGATTGGATGGCTAATACAAATTTTATTGTAAAATTATTGACCAGGATAATAAACTGTGAAAAATTGATGAGCTCCTGGATTGATATAGACAGTTATGCTTTAAACCATCACAGATACTGGCATTTCTTAGAAGTTAATATAAACTTAAAAAAAAAAAAAATCACAAAATCAAGAGATCAGCAACATTATCTATGGCTGCTACATATACTAATATAATAGTCACAGAAATTTTAGGACATCTCTTATATCACAAGTGGCATCAGGTCATTAGATTGTTTTTTTTTTTTTATTTCACCCAAGCAAAGCAATAAAGCCACTAAGATATAAGGGGTTACTGAGTGTGAGAGAATATGGAAAAAAAATTATTAAGGAGAGAACAGGAATTAAGAATACGGAAGATACCAAAATATTTGACAAAATGATAAAATTAACTTGAAAATATAAAGTTAGGCAGAGAACACAGATACTACACTGATCAAAGACAGAAATGCTGACCCATACATTAATAATCTTGTCATTTTTTTTTATGGCTAGTATGTTTGTTATTGCATGTGAATACTGATTCCCAGCAGAATGAGCGGGGGAGATCTCCTATAGAAGATTTCGGCAAAGCCATGGAATGCATCTTAGTATGGATGTGACATCTCCTGCAGACCCAAAAATTGGCAGTTGTAATAATTCCTCAATGCCACTCAGTAATGATTCTCCAGGCCCAAAGAGTTAGATTATCCCAGTGCAATAATTTTCCCCACTATAAATTCTTCCCACATAGGTCTTTTTTGAAAATTCATCCAAGTCTTCTTTAGGCCAACCATAATGCATAGATATATATATTACAATTAACATGTGAAAAATCTAATAATAATAAACAAAACACAATCATTTTTAATAAAATAAATAAACTGTTATTAATATAAGAACATACCATATAATTAAAAAAATATGTTCATATATTTTTCTGAATTTTCAATACAAATAATCTTATTTGATACACTAGATATATTTTTAAGGAAATTAATAAATAAAATCTTCTGAGTTTATATTTAAAACACTAACTGAGTGTTTCATAACCAAAATATTTTAACTCACAAGTGAAGTCATTGGTTAAACCTTGTATACATCAAACAATTATCAATAAGAACAGTAAACAGCTTAACTTATAAACCATATAAATAAGATAAAATGCTTTAAAATATCTCTGGTTTATCAAAGATCACTGCTTAGTTCAATTATGCTTACATATAGAATTTCCTTTTAAGCTGTTTTGTATTTGAACAACTTTCAAGTAGGAAATATAATACAAATAACTAAACTTCTATTTCTGTTGGAGAGATGGATCATACATGCTGCTTTTAAGAACAAAAATTGTTACTTAAGAGAAGATAAATTTGACACTTTCTAAAATCAACAATACCCACAAGGTGATCATATCAACTCACTAAAGGTCCTTTATTTTACACAATAAACAGCACTTTTCCTTACCATCATACATGGTAGAAAAATAAAAGTAAAAAAGAAAAACTACAAACATGAATCTGTTAACTGGTTTCCTCTGTTTAGCTATAAAAGAACTTCACTTAAAATATGGCCAGTGAGAAAAAAAAATTAAAAGGGAAATGTGTATTTAAAGAGACAAATGCAAATAATACATTTTCATGTTAAAGATTGAATCAGTGAGAAAATTCAATAAAGTAAACTTATCTCATTTTTCTCATAAAGAATGTAACACATTGAACTATTTAATGATATTTTAACCCACACTTAAAATCAAATTGCACACATGAATAACCATCTTTCATGCACAATACTGCAATAGCTAAGAAAATTAATATTGTCTTTTATACACCCTTGATAAGTGAATAGACAGTTCTGTCAACAAAACATTGGAGTCTGGATGCTGAAGGTAGCATAAATCAACTAAGTAACAAATTTTTACTTGTATTAATTATTATATATTAATATTATTATCATATCGCCCCAAACAAGGCATTTCGCTGCCACTATTTTGCAGGGGGTTACATAGGAAAAAAGTTATGAGAAAGAGTGACAGGTTATAGGGAGTGTCAGGAAGTGAGTAAGAGAAGGATGAGAATACTGATGAGAGTAGAGTGAACAGATAAAGAAGCATGAGAGAGAGTATGCAGGTTAGTGAGATAGGAGATGACTATTGACTTTACATTTAAATTCTTGGAGATTGTAGCTGTCGAAAAAGCAAGTAAATGGAAGGGAATGCTACAAGTGGGAAGTGCGAGAAAAGAAGCTGCTGGAGTAGAATTCGTGTTTACATTTTACATCATTTTATTATATATATATATATATATATATATAAAATTAAATTTTGTTTTTTATTTAAAACAAAGTTTACATTGCAACATGAAAATTTCCATGTTGCAATGTAAACTATATTAATTTTAAATAAAAAACAAATTTAATTATATTATGCTCTAAATATATGTTGTATTGAGGGCACTTTTTTAAAAAAGTAAACGTCGGAGAACTCAGAAATCCTAAATTGTTAGTTCTCTTCACCTCAAGGTATTTTTTTTTTTAATCGTATCACCCCGAGCAAGGCGGTAACACCACTGATGTGCAGGGGGCTACATAATAGTGAAAAGATTGGAAAAGAGAAAGCTGGAAACCACATCCTAAACAGGGAACAAGGGATGAGCCTCTTAACTTGTTCAATAGACGTGGGTGGAGCGTGAACTGGGCGATAGATAGATCTATCTACTCCAATTAATATATATATATATATTTTCTTGAAAATTTGCACAGTTGTACTGTAAGCGTCTGCGAGTGTTCTTGGCTAGGTTTTGTGCCGTGGTACCCCTGATAAATATTGAAAATCGATAATCAAAAAAATCGGGTTGTTGAAGGAGTGGTCCGATTTTGATCAGGTTTGATACACTCATGGACAAAGACATAAACGATATTCAGCGGTTTCAGGGTTGCAGTTCTTGCAATAGTGAAGAAAATCAATTATATATATATATATATATATATATATAAAAGGCAACATGTTTGTGTATGTGTCTGTTTATCTGTCTGTATGTCTTTTATACAAATCCACAATTTTTATCAGATTCTCACCAAACTTCACACAAATATTCTTTAGGCTGAGTCTGAGCTCCAGGACCATGGATTAGTTTTGAAGCTTTCATTGCACCTGAGCGGCGCCAGGCTGTACTGCTAGTCCATAATAATTTTGAATGGGTTTCAAATATTTTGATATTGTTGAGATTGGATAAAATGGTTTGAATAGTAGATGTAAGGAGTTAGTAGATAGTATTATATGCCTGTTTTTATCTAATTTAGGCTCATCCCTTGTTTCCTGTTTAGGATGCAGTTTCCAGTTTTCTCTTTTCTAATCTTCTTCTCACTTCATTTTTTTTTTTTTTTCAATTGGAGTAGATAGACTAAACTATTGCCCAGTTCACACTCCACCCACATCTATTGAACAGGTGAAGAGGCTCATCCCTTGTTTCCTGTTTAGGATGCGGTTTCCGGTTTTCTCTTTTCTAATCTTCTCACTCTTATATAGCCCCCTGCACATTAGTGGTGTTACTGCCTTGCTTGGGGTGATATGATATATATATATATATATATATATATATATATATATAAATAAATTTTGCACATTATCCTAGGTCTTTGGCACTACTGAGTTTCATGCATTATGCAATCATTAGGTGCATATTTCAAACTGATGGTTTAATAGATTTGGATTTAAGTTCACTCAATGTTCATTCTTTACAGTGACCTGAATATAAATTCAGAAGTTAATTCAATTTCTGTTAAACTTAATTGTCAACCAAAGTTGTCTAATCAATAGTTACTGAATAGAGAAAAGTTTTAAATCACATTTAATTTCACATAAGATAAATGCAGTTTTCCTGCTTTTTTTTTTTTTTTTTTTTTTGCTGATCTTTATGCTTTTGTTATTACAAAGCATTCATTAGAAAAACTGGTCCAGTCATCATTACTGGACACTATATAACCTTTACAATTGTTTGTGAGAAATGTTCTTTCAGTTAAATGGCAAAGATTGCCTTGGAAGTAAAAGCATTAAGTGTTACATACAGCAGAAGAACTGAAACTAGATTTGTCTAGGTGAAGAGGGTGGAACAGTTTACAACTAAAATACAATGTAAATATAAAATGAGAGAAATAACATGCCCAGAAAGTCTGAATATACATACAAAAAAAAAGAAGGAATAGGGAAATATGCATACATGTTTATGCATATGCATGTACATGAATATATGCATTAAATATAAATACATACACACACTGGTTTATTTACATGTGTTTGTGTGTGCACAAACATGTTACAAAATATAACAATTTTTACATCAATACAAGCATGTGCTGAGTGTGAATGCAAAAATGCTCTTTCTAAGTTGATGTATAAGTCTGCAGTGTTGTCTTTTACACCATGTTAAGGAACTCTTAAAAGTATCTTGTAAGTTTACTTTTCCTGTGAAATCATTTGTAGTATAAGGTAGCTCTGCAAGTGTGTGCTGAACAACAGAAAACCCTCGACCCCTACTCTATTCAGTCAATTTGAAGTCCTCACATCAAGATTGAGTGCTTTGCTAGCAAATTCTTGTTCAACCCCACACCCAATTTCCCACCTAGAACTATATATATATATATATATATATATATATATATATATATATATATATATATATATAAAACCTTGTCTCTGGTCCCTAACATAATTTCCAAGTTTGACTCATATAAGTCAAGCAAAGGTGATTGAATTCCAGTCATTATCCTAAAGAAATGTGCCCCTGAATTAGATACAGTCCTCTCCAAACTACAACTATTGCTTCACTGCTTCTTACTTGTTGAAAGTTCTCCTCTGTAGTTCCTGTTGTTAAGAACTATAGGGAGCCCTCTGACCCCTCTAATTATCACCCTATTAACCTCTTACCTCTTTTTGGCAAGGTATTTGAGAAAGCATTTGACAAGGTTTGGCATGCTGGCCTTCTGTGTAAGCCCCAGAGCTATGGTATTTCCAGGCGATTGTTTGATTTAATTCAATCATATCTATCAAATCATAAAATGAAGGTTGTTTGAACAAGCATATTTTGAGATTTTTTCATACAAACGCAGACGTCCCTCAAGGCTCTATCCTAGGTTCTACACTGTAGCAGTGACTTATCTTGGCGACCCAAAAGGGCCAGAGTCGTGTATGTTTTGCAAGGGAGTGTGGAGATGGCAAATCAACAAGCTTCGGATGGATAGTGAATCGGACAGCACTTTGCACTCAGAGTTGATGTCACTTGTAGCCAATTTTATTCACTGGTTCTGGGTGCTCATTGGTTGAGTGATGCTCATTTAAGGGTGGTTGAGCAATTCGTTTGTGTTGGTGAGCAGCATATCAGAGATCAAGACGAGAAGCGAGAATTTGGTTTGCCTGGTGACCTTGTTTGGATTTGTAATACTTTCTTTTCCTGTGTGTGCTTCCAACCAATATATTTTTTTTTGTTTTTGTGACATACACTTTTTCTTATCTTCATCACTGATCTTCCAGATGTAATCAGGTATCTATGGAGATCACACACCATAGAGAAACTCTTTTGCCTAAAATCAGAATGGATGACACTAGTCTTCTAGAGAACAGCACACTGTGCCTCTTTGGCTTCACTCTCTCAAATGACCTCAAATGAAATGACTGCATCGAATCCATAGCTGCCTCTAATGCTAGGAAATCAGTGTGTCAGGCCAGGAAGTTTTTCCTCATCAGAATCCATCTTGCACATTTATAAATCTGCCATTGAATATTGTTGCCATATCTAGTTAGGTGCACCTGCTGTTCATCTTGAGGTTCTCAAAAGAGGAGGATTTGCAATATAATTGATCCTAACTTGGCAGTCTGCCTTCAGTCACTTTCTCATATGTCTTCCCCTGTCTTTTCTACAAGTATTTTCAGGGTAATTGTTCTGCCAAGTTTTTTCCTAATTGCCCAACTACACATATTTACAAATGCTACTAAATTGGAATTAAGGTCCCACCCTTTTACCATTGAAATAGTTAAATGTAACCATCACATCTATTCTAACAGTTTCTTTTTCCTCACATCTCATTTATGGAACTCCCTTCCATTTACTTGCTTCTCTGATAGCTAAAATCTCCAAAAGTTTAAATGCAACATCAATAACCATCTTCTATCTCTTTGATTCCTACCTATCTCTTATCCTTTCTTTGATATCAGTTATACCTTGTTTTTTCTTTCACTGTAACCACCTGTGCACCAGTGGAAGCTCTACCTTTCTTTGTGTGAAAAAAAAAAACAAAAAAAAAAAACACATACAATTTAGGAACAATTCAGAGTTCATGAACTTATATAAAGTAACCTTTAATAACTGATTGCACTTTCTCTTTTTTGCTTGAATGATGAATTGGATTAGGTGGGCAGGGTACACAATTATGCTTCATTGTAGTTTTCATCATGATGTTAATGTAATACTGTAAACAACTGTAGAAGTGAAATGGGAAAATTTCAACATATTTTTTTTTTTAACTTGTCACCTTCAGATCAATATTTTTCACTGCATGCAATACTCCTTGTCTGGTCAGTAGTTCCAATAAATTGAAGATGTCAAAATGTTCCTTAAAGACTTTTGTGACACGATAACTAGGCGTATATTAAGGTGCTTTGTAAAATATGTATTTTATTATAATAGATTAAAATAGAAAATGGTTAAGAATAGAAAATAGTTTAAAAACATATTTAACAAAAGTGAAAAAAAAGAGGAAAAAATCAATAAATAAACACTTTCTTTTATGAGGAAAATTGTGGAAGAGACAAGAAGAGTATCCGATTACTGTTTTAAATCCTACCGCTCTTCCGCTAAATATTTGACTCTTGACTCGGTGATTTAATGTGATAAAAGATAAAGTTCAGGAAATAGGTTTTTTTGAATGACCAGGTCAAAGGCTGTCTTTGACTGTATCTTGACCACACATTAAGAATTTTCCGGCGGAAGCTTTATTAAGATAAAAAAAAAAGATAACTGAAATTTCAGACTTACAGTCGCCAATGTTTATCACTGGTGGTCTAAAGCATTTCCAGATTTCCGGATAAATTTTAAATAAATTCAGGTAATTTTTCCGAGTCAGTAGAGTAGAGTAGAGTAGAGTGAGAGAGTCAGTTAAGTCAGTCAGTTGAGTGAAGTGAACCTCCGTTCATCTTGTTTTGGTCAGTTCGGATTTGTTGATCTCCATTAATTAGAGTTAGAGCTGTGTGTCACATTCGCCTGCCTCAACCAAAAAAGCTAACTCTAAACAAAATAAAGTATCCTTTCAACTCATCCAAGTTGTGGAAGTTCGTTCCTTATTGTTCAATCTTGTACCCCCAGCTTGAGGCTCCGACATTTTCAACAAACTCCCGGCAAACATCACAGCGTGGGGAACGGCCGCCAGAGAAATTGTTCAGACGGGTCCACTGGGGTGTTACACTTTATCAAATCAAACAAAATATAAGATAAAATCCATAATTTAATCGAAAGGTGGTATAAGGTTATTGAAAACCAGAGAAATATTTTAATGATGTATGAATTTATATGAATAAAAAATTTTATCAAAAAAAAAAAGATAACTTTTGTGTCAATTATATACTGAGAGGAGCATTTTCCATTGATAGAGCAATGACGTACTGAAAATTTTTCAACCTGCCTAAAAGCCCTTCAGGAAAAAGAATTCACATTTGGAGAAATCAACTAGGCTAAGAACTTTTCAGTATCTTGTTATACATGTCTCTGGCATATTTGCTTTCTTTTCTTACTCACACTTTGCTCATACAGACAACTGTATCTATTAAGATACTGCATTAAATATAAACCAAACAGACTGTACTTAACTCTTCAATAACAAAGACTGTATTATCTGAGAAAATCCTAGATAGCACGCATAAAAAATTTAATTAATTCTGTATGTAGGTAAATATTTCTTTAAGATAATTCTCAACAACATCCATGAGTCATTTTAAATAAACAAAATAAAAAAAGCACCAAAGTTAAGCTGTAAGTCAATGAAACTAAGCCCCAAAAACACATAGACATTCATTTTCATGTAGCAGATAATATATTGCCACTGGCAGGTTTTTCTTATATTTCATACTCAAAACTGATATAATGCCAACAACAATAATAAAAAAATATTTTAAAAATATATTTTGTTTTTAAGTCAACTTTCCCACTTTAGTTGTTTCATTTCAGAAATTGTCAAAAGTTCCTTTAAAAAGAAATATTTCTCTCAACTAACTGGATAGGTTTTACTCTCTAATAAATTTTTGGAAATTAAAGCAAATTATTCAGCTCTCTTAAAAGCAATTTTAGTTAAAAGACCTCTCAAATGAATTCCATCAAGACAATTATTTACTTTCTGATATAACTGCTTTTCATATATTGGACAAATCAACAAGTAGAATTATTTTAATCTAATTAGTATTTTTATATAGATGAGTAGTATGCAGTTGTGGTAAGAGCACAACAGTAGAACAATATACAGACCTCAAACTCATTATCAAAAACTGACTTGAGAAAAAATATACAACATAAAAAAGTGTTTGCTTTGAGTAACTTGCAAAATCAATAGCATCCTAGTGGTAGAAATATTACAAAAGAAATTAAATATTAAAAGGGAAAGTAAACCCATCCCACATGATATACCTTTATGAGTTCTGTAGTACAGTAATTTTATTATAGAGATGAATTTTGTACAAACCATCATGAAATCATAAACAATACTATATAGAATAATACAGCTGCATAGGAATATACCATTTTATCTGATCAACATAATAGACATTTTATATACAAACCATATAATAAAAGTTTATCAAAGCAAAATATAATCATGGCAACATTCAACTTATAACCTGCAACCTATTCTACCTGAGCAGAATTCTGAATATACACTTTCCATTTGTTTTAACAAGCTAAGAGATAGAAAAAATCGTTTGAAACAAATAGTACTAAACTGTTACATGATGTTTGTCCTCCTGTATAGTAGTGAATACTAGACATCTCCACAAAGATGACAAAGAGACTTGAAATAACAGAAATATGGTTCTACAGAAAAATGCTGAGGATATGATGGACCAACCACATAAGCAACAACAAGATTTTGTAGAAAATGGAAACAAAAAGGAAACTTATACTTAACATCAGGAAGAGACAGTTGAAATTTCTGGGACATGTAGAGGAAGGAGAGCTTGGAAAAACTTATGGAACAAATTGAGAGAAAGACGGATAGCGGAAAGTCACACATAATATACTTGATGAGTTTGAGTAAAATGGAAAGTAAAACAGGGTTTTGGAGAAATAACAAAAAAAACAAAACTTATTAAGAGCTACAAGAGACAGGGATATATGGAAGGCCAGGATCGCTTAGGAGACACAGCATATAAAAGAAGAAGATAATATGAGATATAATATCAGATATGAGTTTCTTACATGCAATCTTCTCTGCACCAGTTCAGTCAGAATGAACTATGGTATATTGAACCCATTTGATCTAGGAGTTCATTTAAATATTTACTTATTCAAGCCCAGACAGTCTTTCTAAATAATCACTATTTTCAATTTTCTTTTTATATTTGAAAGATTCACTTACCTATTTTTGCCATTCAATATTCCTCTGCATTCATCTAAAACAAAACTCTGTAAAATTAACAAAATTTTACTTGTGGTGCTAATCTTATTTATTTGAAGCTGTAGGAAATTAAAAGCCAAAGTTTATAGTAGCAAAAAATTTACAAGTAAGCATTGACAGAGAGCCAATAAATTTCTAATTTAATCTTTTCATTGAAATATATCATTCCAATAGAAACAAAGGAGTGTTTCTAGTAGACTGATATCTTCTTGTTAAAGAGATTAAAAACAGTAAGAAAAATGAAGCTAGGGGAAGTGAACACCAAATACTACAACATACATTTGAGGAAAGTTAAGAATGTATCAATTAAAACATGTTGAAAACAACAAATGGTATACATGATATCCCAAAATAAACAAAGTCTTTATTTTTTCTATATTAAACAATCATCTTCAAACTACATGTAGTATCATATCTATCTACTTTCACATGAAAACTATAGACAGTTTATTTACCCAATTTGTGAAATATCATACTTGCATGAAAATCATTCAATTGCGTTGAACATGTTTTTGTTCAGACATCTTGTATAATCTTACTTTCAAAGAAAAAAAATATTTGTGAATTGACTTTATATGATATATATGCTTGTCATAGGCTAACAAGAACTCTGCAAACCTCTAATTAATGAAAAGCCTGGTTCTAATTAGTGTTCCTTTCTGGTCATAATTTTAAATGCAAGTAGTAGACTTTTCTTCTACTGGAGAATTAAGTATGAAGATTATGAGTAAACTGTTTAGCTCAAATATATTTTCTTTCTGTATCAACTTTTGAATAATCAAAAAAGGAACCATTGAAAAATAATTTTCTACATATGGGTGAAAGCATGTGATACTCAGTCCTTATCAGCTGTCAACCAGTTTTGGTAGCTAAGGCAGTATTGCCACCCCTGGCACAATCAGCACCTTTTGCCACTGGACAGAGTATTGTTTTTCATATAAAAGTCTCTGTCTCTTGGGATTTGTTTTACAACTGCAAGTTAGATTGCCAACATTGTGTTAAAAGTTTTTGCTTTTGATTGTTAATTAATGCACATTATTAATGACATAGAATGGAAGGTAACCAGATGTGTTTCATATGCTAACAACCTTCTAAGTCAGAATGTGTGTGTCTGTGTGTGCATGTGAGAATTTTGTATTTGAAACAACTTTTTTAAAAACTGTGACTCATAACTTGAAATGGACAGTGAGGGACATCTGAGGGATTTTAGCAAATCTTTATAATTAAATATAAAACTCACCAAGTCAGGGTATAATTACTCTGATTAAATATTTAAATGACATTGAATCATGGATGAAAATCTTTCTCCTGTTCAAATATGGCAGAAGAGTGATTCATAAGGTACAACAATAAATAATTTAATATTGAGATTTTATATATGTAGATGAAACATATTTATAAATGTATAAGTGGGGGTGGAAATATAGACATTTGGCTGTAATACTTGGGTAAAATTAAAGATTTTGATGCTTGATCATTTGAAGTGGGTCAGGTTCAGAACTTTTCAGCACCTCAGTTTTACAGTTTTAAGGTTTAAATGTGAATCAGTGGATTAATGTTTGGAGATTTTATCTTAAGATCAAGGCTGTTTTAGTTAATTATTTAGGAGGAATGCTTTCTTCACCTCTAACAGAATTCACAACTTGCACAACTGAAGATTTTCAGCTACTGTGCATTTTTATGGGCCAACACAAGATGGCTGGAGGATGGATGTTTCTAAAATGCTGCCATTTCTAGAATAGATGCCAACCAAGGCTATAGAACCTAGTCTGTCTTGTTATATTTAACATAGATGAGAAGAGATGGATTCATAACTTTCCCAATGGTATTTGTGTGTAAGTGAATGAATGCAACAAACTCAACTGGAATCTGAACTCAGCTCTTTGATTTCTCATTCCAAACTATTATTACCCCACTTGCACATCACAAGATAATACTTATAACCTAGTTTGACTGGCCTTTATACCTGTGATCAGTTTAATACACATGGAATATATAAAACCTAAGCAATGTAATTAACAAAACCAACTGAAAAGGGCCTATGAATGCAACTTATCAGTTAGAGGCCACCAGACTAGAAAGTTGAACATTTTTATGTCCTATCACTGATGCCAGATCAGACATTACTGTAAGTGCATTTACAGAATAGAAAATTTTTAAACTTATTTAGAAGTATTGAGAGAAAAGTCAACATTTATTTGTCTGTCTAGTCACAGAAATTCTGTGTCATTTTTTTCTTTTTTTGTAAAATACCATCTCCCTTCAGGATGATGGCTCTTGACAGACACCTTTTCTTATTACCCATTTCTAGTAATTATAATATTAAGTCTTGCTTAAGCCACTCACCATAACATCTGTTAGAAACACACTTGACTGACTCCAATGTTTTTTTTTTTTAAGTCACTTATTTAAGGTGTTTGGCCTGGTTCATTTGTGTTACTGGGGGTGTATTATTTATTCCACAACACCATTATTATCTGCAAATTGACATGACTTCTTGGGAAGGATAATAGCGTTATCTTGGATTGTATTCCTTGTGGTTTTGAATTTAAAGCTGTCCTTCACCGAGAGTGTTTGCCAATGAAGGCTAGAGAGCTCAATCTGCAATTTAAACCATTGGGGGAAATACAAGAAGTGAGTTCATGCCTTTCTCAAGAGTATTTGTGAAAAAGTTAACACAACAGAGTAATGTGGGATTTGAACTTGATTTGTCAATTTCATTTTGTACACTAACAACCATCATGCTATCTGCTCAGCCATGATAACAGCAAAGACTAAAACTTATAAATATCTACATAAGCATGTGACAAAGAAAAGGAAAAGACAGATCTTCAGAATAACCCAACACATTTGGTTTTTACCCTTGATATTTCATCAGTTACACAATATCACTATTATTTTTAGCATATCAGCCATTTTAAAAGGCTAGCTCACAAGGGTAAATAAATGATAAGAATGTGCTTCTTTCTTGAATATATAGCTGTTTACTTGAAATGTTTCTTTTTTGTTTTTTATCACTTTGTTACTGAACACATAAAAATGTTGGATAAGTGTTGGGGGAAAATATCTGCATTAGACCAATTCCTGATACTTTAATCTAAATGGTTAGTTCATAGATAGAAAAGGATTGTGTTTTTACTTAATCATTTATTGATGAATATTTATAAAACATATTTCTGGCAGAAATTTGGAAATCAGCAAACAAAATTCATTCATACTTCTTTTCTTGTTTTAGTTATAACAGTCAATGCTACTTTCACACTAATAATGTTTTTGAAAAACCATTCTAACTTTCAGCTATCCTGTTTTGCCTCCCAAGGCCAATGTACTGATGAGGGGGGAAGGGATATGCTGATGACATAGCTATTCATAGTTGGAATAAGAAGTTCTTAAACAAAAAAAAATGAAAATTTAACATACTCTACCGAGTGTTCCAAGAAATAGGGCAAGATAAATATTTATCTTGAGTCCTAAACAGAAAGTATGATTTGAAAATGAAATGAAAGCAGTTACATCATCTATCCTGAATCCATAAAAATTCAAGATGTGGAATTAGTAAACAGTTATAACACATTTAGCATATGAGATAAGGAAACTGTATATAGAATAGGCTGCACTAGAGGTGGTATCTCACCCAACACTTCAAATTACTACAAAACCAAAACATAAACCTAAAATACAAATCATATTCTAAAATAACCATGTCAGATTGAAACTTTAATATGGAGGTCTTGTATGACTCCAAAATCAGTTACAAATAACTAAACTGTCAGCTACTTATAGCTGATACTTTCTCACATCAACGATTAAAAATATATTTGAAGAAATAAAAGCTGTAAGTCTAGGTCTTAGCAAGGATTTTCCTCATTAAACCTTGTGGACTGGCACTATAGCATCACAAATAATTGTACTAAATAAAAGAAATCATATCACTTGGGAACTTGCAACAACTAAAATGAACAGTACATGTAACTCGAAAAGAAAATGATATAATCAAGATGTTGACATTCCACACTACTTGAAACAAAAGGTCAATATTGGAAAGAGCAATAACAGTGGACTTGAGAAGCCTATTTTCCTGAAAAAAAATTTTAAGAGAAAGATTACTCTGAATTTAAAATAACACTGGCTGCTCTACCAATATGTTTACACACAAGGAAATGGCTAATAATGTTATTACCATTCTCTCACATTACTTAGCCATCTTGATATTGTCTTAAAAAAAATAAAGGAAGTGAGCAAATATCTGAGTAATTCACTATCTCCATTAATAACCAATAGAGGAAAAAGTAGCAAATATACTATATCCACTTTCAGTAATGAAAAAGTATAATATGCATGTGTTTATTGGAGTGAACACAAATTCTTTCATTGAAGAAAACAGAGTTACTATCACAGGCTGACACTGAGTGAAATAAAGAATTTATAAATGAACATGAATATGAAATTTTATGAAGTAAAAAAAAAACCTTTCATTGTTTTAAAAGAATTAAAAAAACACATTGTGATTTCAAACTTTTTGTTGATGTGTTGATATGTAAAATATTAAAAAAGAAATATATATATATATACACACACACACACATAAAAATGTATACAGATTAATACATTACTAAGTTCTAAGCCTAATGATGAAAAAAAACATTTATTTTACACAAGTATTTTTCAACATAATCTCCTTTCTTATCAATGCACTTAATCCCATATTTTTTAACTAGAGACTGAACTAATTCAAAATTTCCAATTGAAATTCAACTTATTATTTGGTTTCTTATTGATTCACCTCCATATAAATCTATATGCCAAGTACAAGTATCTAAAAGCTTTAGTTTACTGAATTTACCTAAGAATATAAGCATATAAAATGAATTAGTTCCACCTTGTGACACAAAGCCAAATTTATTCATTATTTAAAGAAAAATAGTAAACAGATTTCAAAAATTAAAAGGAGTAATACAAGCATCAATTTATTCAAAGGAAACCAAAAAGATCATAAGTGCATTACAAGTAAAAGGAAACAACACATTTCTAATAAGTATTATTAATAGAGTGCTATTTGCTAACATGGAAGTGCCCTATTGAATTCCTTCCATATACTAAAAAGTATATTGATACACATAAGTTTTATGACTTACTAAACAGTGAAATCAAGGACAGAGGAATGGTGATTATTATATTTAAATGCAAATACATATTGTTTAAGATAAGCAGAGAAAATTTCTCACAGGTAAAAATATATTTGACAAATTTCACAGGCTGATATTTAAATAATATAAAGAACGTACTTAAATTACAAGAAAAACTAAGCCAACTAATTCAGTATTAATATTCAGAATTTTATTTTTTTTTCTCTTACCTAAAACAGTTTCTTGCATGTGCGTGTTATGTAAAATACATATATACAGACACATGAATATATGACTGCACATTTACTTATATCTTATTAACAAAAGCGGCTATAAAACATTTAGGACAATGAATAATTTATTCAATAAAACAAATGAAATTTTCTCCTGAATATTTGTCACAAAAAACTAACTTTTTCTCATAATAGGAATTTCTATCAACATATAAAACCAGAAACAAATTTTTTTTAATGATTTTTAACTAGAATGTGTAGAAGATGCAACTTTCTATAAAATACATATTTTTTTTTAAGATTTCAGAGATTTTTTAAAAATCTCAGCTAAAATGAAAGCTATGTATTTAGATTGTTAAATAGAAATAAAGAAAACAAAACTTACCTGGATCAGATGGATATGAATAATGTCCAGAGAGACAAAATTGCTAAAGTAGTTCTGAAAAGAAATAAAACACATTATTTAATTGTTAATCTAAACATTACTTATAAAACATTCATACAAGTATATTAACAATTCATAAATGCAGCGTATTACACATCCTTATAGTAAATCACTTCCTCTAATATATATATATATACGGAAGTTATATATTTTAGCACAACATGGAAGAAACCTAGGTCGTGTGATAACTAGTTTACAAATGAAAAATATATACATATAAAATAACTTCCAAGACACAAACTGAATTATTATTGCTCAAAACTAACCAGTTAGTGTGATATTCCTTGATGCAATTAGAAAATTCAGTGGATGTCTTTGCCAAAAAACAAAAGTTAAAGATTAAAATGAAATTGAAGAGGTTCTAGCAAAATCATTAAAAATTACCTTTAGCAACTATGATCAACCATGTCATTCTCTCATTAAAGTTACTTAGAAGACAACTGGTACATTTTATTTTACTAATAATTAAATTGGCTACTGCTCAAAAGAGGTTGTTATTTCATACTACTGAAAAATATGTGTGTTTGAAATGATCTGGAAAAACCGATTAAAAATATTTGACCTAATGGAAAGCATAAGAGCAGCAAAAAAATGAGAATAATGAAGTAAAAACCAAGGAATATAAGCATAACAGCTAATCTGAGAATCAGTTTAAAAATTATATATATATATAAAGGGCAATCTGTGAGTGTGTGTGACTGTTCCCTATACATGCCTACATTTTTTTAGCTATGCCATTCAAACTTTCTAGGGACACATATCTACAGAAAAGCCAGGTCGACACATACTTTTTGAGTTTAAGTTCAGCAATTTTCCCTTTCACACTTTTTGGCCAATGGTGAAGATTGTTTACATTTGCTCCGTAAAACATCTAAGATCTAAGATGGTTACTAGATTACGTCACAGAAATCAAATCACACATGTCAAACACGACTAAAATATTTTAAAAAAATAAAAAATAAAAAAAAATAATGAACCTTTATATTTAACTTTTATTCCGACATTTTGAAAATTCATTTGGTCAACAAAAATTTTGAATATTTTTCCCCTTAAATTTAAAACAAAAGAAATATTAAAAAATACAGGCATGCATAGGGAACAGTCATACACAGACTCACAGATTATATATATATATATAGATTATATTTTAAGTGTCTGCAGCGAATTTAAACGTATTTGTTTCTTCTGCTGAAGAAATTAAAATGTATCTACAGGGAATCCAGGCCGAAACATACTTTTTGAGTTTAAGTTCAGCAATTTTTACCATAAGCACTCTTTGGCCAACACTGCTGATTTATTACATTTGCTTGGTAAAACTTCTATGATCTAAGATGGTTGCTAGATTACAATACAGAAATCAAATCACACGTGTCAAACGCAACTATATAAAAAAAAAAAGCCTTTATATTTAATTTTTATTTCGACATTTTAAAAATTCATTTGGTCAACAAAAAAATGTAAAAAATTTTCCCCTGTAATTTTGCAACAAAAGTAATGTGTTTTTTCAAACAAAAGATGTGAAAAAAAAGGGGGGGGAGGTAAATTTTAGAACCCGAAGGCTAATATCCCTTCAAATTTTTCCAAAATAGTCTTATTTCTGTGCAAATGTATATGCTGAACTCAAATCAGCAAATTAGATATATAAGAAACTGACCTTTTTTGATGTTAACGACCAGAAGAAAATCGGGCTTCTTCTCGTTCTTTTTGTCAGCCATTACCGGCTTAGTGAGAGTCATTCACTGCTGAATGATTTTAGGCATGTGAAGAAAATTTGGGCCTATTCACTTCTTTTGCAGAAATGTCCTTGCAGAAATTAGTACGCAATTTTTTTTCGGTACTTAATTTCAGAAGAAAGTTATTGACATTGAAACAAATGAAAAAATAAGAGTTATTTGCGTGTATAAAAAGTTATTTGTGTGTGTTTGCATATATAAGGGATATTAGCTTTTGGATCCTAAAACGAAAATTTACCATGTCTACAATTTTAAATATTCTTCGAAAATTCCTGAAATTCATTTAGTCAACAAAAAAATGTAAATATTTTACCCCGTAATTTTGAAACAACATTGCATTTGAAAAACAAAACACAATGTTGTTTGCAATGTCACACAAAACATCAACTCACGTTTACGCAAAATAAAAGAAAATAGATTTAATGGAACTTTTGAACAATTTTTAAACAACAATTTTTTATATAGATATTTTTTTTATAAAAATGAGTTTTAAAGTGAGGCGGCAACTACAAGTGCTTGGAAATCACAACACACTACATTAATCATCTAATTAAAAAATGTTCTGAGTTGCACGGGCAACGTTGGGCTATGATGCTAGTATATATATATATATATATATATATATAAAAAGGCAATCTGTGAAACTGTGTGACTGTTCCTTATGCATGCCTACATTTTTTAAGCTATGCCATTCAAACTTTCTATGAACACATATCTACAAGGAAGCCAGGTCGAAACATACTTTTTGAGTTTAAGTTCAGCAATTTTCCCTTTTGCACTTTTTGGCCAATGGAGCCAATTGTTTACATTTGCTCTGTAAAACATCTAAGATAGTTGCTAAATTGTCACAGAAATCAAATCACGTGTCAAACGTGACTAAAATATTTTTTTTATAAAAAAAATAAAATGAGCCTTTATATTTAATTTAAAAGTATTTTTTCAAACAAAAACAATGTGTAAAAAAAAAAGTGCACTTTTTCCTCTAAAATAAATGTCTACATTTTTAAATATTCTTCGAAAATTTCTGAACTAAGAGCGTAATAGTTTTTTTTATTTCTAATTTCAGTAAAACAAAATAATTTTTCTTTTTATGTTAAATTAATTTAGTCAACAAAAAATGTAAATATCCCTCCCACATAATTTTGAAACTATTAATTGTTACTAACAGCCGCAGCTCTTCTTTACAACTTTCAATAAATGATTTCCATCTAATCCTCTCATTGGTATCTTCTATCACTAAAATGTTTTGAGTTGTATGGGCAATGCCGGGCTATGATGCTAGTGTATATATATACACATATATATATATATATATATATATATATATATATATATATATATATAATCTTCACTTACAAATGAAAAACATCACGTTTTAGTACTCATATGAATAGAAAATGAATAAATTATATATCTGTAAAGGTATATACATGTGTGTGTGTAATACAAGAAAAGAAGTGTGTGTTCATTCAGCAATGAATTAGAACACTCTCGGCTATTGGGTCTGTATAATGATAATATACACGCTAAAAAGTCTACCTCCTCCTACCGAACACCCATAGTTCAGAGGTAGAATCGCTGACTGACACCAATTCGGTCGGGTTTCAATCCTGGGTGTGTGTGTGTGTATATATATATATATATATATATATATATATATATATATATATATATATATATATACACACATATATACCAAGATGTATGAGGATGTGTTGAAAAGTTATCGGCCAGACCAAGAAAAGATTTGTTAAAAATCTGATATTTGGTCAGATTTTGGAAAGTGGGTTAAGCTGACAACTTTTTAGGACCTTCTTGTATACATTAAACATCTATGGGATATCGCTCACAAGCTTGAGGAATTTAAAGCGAGCACAGAAATTGACTTTTACCAAATTCTTTTATAACTCAGTGTACAAAGGCAGACAAAGGGAGGGTGTGTGTGTTTGGATATGCACTTTATTTTTTATAATCATTTTCAGAACTTTTAAAGAGTACCAAATATATTATGAAATAATTTACTTTAGAGGCATTTACAAAAATCTTTCCCTTAACTAAATATTTAAAATTATTAACTTCTCCTTTAAGAAAAAAGCCACAAGAGAACCTTGCCTTAAATACTTATTTCAATGTTATACTGTCCTAATGCCAATTTTCTTTTATTTATTTTTCAGGAATAACATAAAGCAAAAATTAGAACAGAATTAGCTCTCTTATCAAATTGTTTGAAAACCTAACAATAAAAAATTAAAACTTAAAATATGATGCCATAGTGATGACTATTTACATAGAATATATGCACAAACTGATGACGAGCTATGGAGATCAACTCTAGATTTAACATTCTTTGAGTGTTGCATAGAAAACAAAAGTTTTAAAATTTAAATAAACTTATGACATCTGTTAGATACATATATTTTTATCAGCTAAAAACCTTACTGAAATTAAAAATCTAAAAGAAAATTCTCTTCACTAACCTTTGTGGCCTTTAAGAAATATGCAAACAAAATAATTTACTGTCAAAATACACATTCACAGACACACAGAGGCACTGAAAAGTTCTTAGGCTGACTCACTTCCCAAAATCTGAACAAATGATCAAATATCAGAGTTTTTGGTGGGGGTAGATGTCTTCTTGGTTGAGCTGAAAACTTTTCAGTACCCTCTCATATGTGTATGTGTGATACACAGAATAAATAGGATAATTTGGAAAACTTCTACAAGTTTTACTGATGAACTGGCATCATCAGAAAAAAAATTCATTTCCTGACATTAGTTGTTAAAGTAGAAGTTTTCCGAATCCTCTAGTATATTTACTTTTCTGTCGGTTTCTCATTCAATTTTACATATACACAAAGAAGACTGAGCAAAAAAGCTTGCACTTCCTGGAAAGCTGAGATTTATTTTTGCTTTTTTCTTGTGCTGCTATTCTCATAGAGGATACAGTTTGGTAATTGAAGATTACAAATCTGTTTCTGTTATTTCACCTGGGTCTGGTTCACAGTGTACAATAGCCATCAGCTTGGCCTATCATTAAAGCATCAGTTGATTTCTTGTAAGCAAACTATTGGCCACTTTACTTTCATGAAAATAAAATAAATGCTTCCCTTTAAACACTATTGCCAAGTTGCACCTGCATTAATACAGCATCAATGAATTTTACTGATAATGTTATCACATCATTTTTATTATAGGCACAGTGAATTGATATACAATATAGATAAAAAGAAGTGAGAGACTAGTTTAACTGTTGTAATTTTCATATTCTGCCATTTTTGGTATATGATCAGAATTTTATCATTATCCAGTATAATAATTAAAAAAAAATCATTGTAAAGTTGGAAACAGATATTATAATACTTACAAAGGTAAATCAATAAGTCTGCAGCCTAATGATGCAAAACAAATATTTTACCAAAATATTTTTCAATATAATTCTTTTAAATGCAGTGGTGAATATTAATTACAAGAATAAAACATAACCAACAATTGTGTCAGTTTGTAGACTTATTCATCTACCCTCACATATATAATAAAAGCAAATATATTTTCTTATATCTATTTAAGAATATCATGAAAAGTTCCTTTATTTATTATTTATAGAAATAATATAATTATGATTCTTTAATGTTTTTTCAAAGTGGGACTACAAATCCTTTTGTCTTTTACTGTGTGTATATAATGGGAAAAAAATCATTTTAGCCTTAATTGCATTGATGGCTTGCGACTGTTATAAACAGAGAGTCCAACTGGAGTTCCTTTTCTTTGTTTTTCATATTTTCTTTTCTGATTCTCTTAAAATCAGGGATTTTTTTCTTGTTTTTTTTTTTTTATGATGACAGTAATGTCCTGTATGAATAAAATAATCAAAAATTAAAACACTAGATTGAAAACTATCAGGTTCAGAGATAAATCTTAGTGTAAATAAAGAAAAATGTAATGCCACTCTCTCTTTCTTTCACTCAAAAGTTAAAGGGAGTTGCCCTTTCTCAACATTGACTCCTCTCCAAAAGGATTTATCAGCTAATACAAATTTTTTTTTTTTTTTTTTTAAATAGTTCATTTTGGGGGGCACATCAGTTCTTATAAAATAATCATTATCATTTTAAAAGTACTGTTTTTATTTAAATTTGTTTGACCTTAAAAATACTGATAAAAAAAAAAAAACTATATCTGACTTTTTATTTAATTTTTAGGTATTTGTTGCTTATTGAGTTGAAATTTTTATTACTATGAAAGGGCATTAATTTATTCAGTGTGCTTCCAAGTTTTTTGACCCTATAAGAAGAAAATCTGTTGGTCAATAGTTTTACGAAAGTAGAAAGAAAGAGTGGGGAATGAGATTCCTACTTTCCATTCTTTGTTGGCCTTAATTAGTGAGAATGAATTATGCATTAATCATTACATTCCTATTGATTTATTATAAGTATATATTTTTAGGCATAAGTTAACCTTCTGAATTCTACCTTTTCATAAAAAGTTCTATTTAAAATTATTGCTTACATTATTATATATTTCAGTCCTTAAATCTGTTTTAACACATCTTACATGCTCATCTTGGCAATAATATGATTTTGAATTTAATGTAGGAAAATAAGGAGGTAGTCTCTATAAGTGAAAACATTAAGTTTCGTTATCTTTGTATATTTGCTATTATTTACATCTATGGCACTACCTCTTGGATGTTAAATGATAGCTTTTCCTCTCTCAATACATACATATTAATATATCTAAATTTATTTTCCTAGGTGATTTTGTTTAAGTTTGGCTATATCAATTGGAGAAGAGTGCTCAATATGAAGAACAGGGTGAATGTAAATATAAACAGTGTAGGCATAAAAATTAACACTGCATTATGACTGACTGGCAATTCCATGCTATAAGCAACCATATAAACAAATTAAACCCATCATTTACAAGAATAAAAAACTCATTACCAACAATACAATAAGACAAACCAAAACATCAACAATCAAATATTGTCTATGAATTCACTTGCTCACTTAAAGAATGTCCCTTTAAGAACAGTTCAAAAAACATATTCATTAGTTAAATTATCATGCTAGTTAACTTTTCATTTATTCAACTATAGCTTGTTGATATGCAGCCTAATTTGATTACATATTAACAATAAGAAATCTGGCAAATACTTATCAATAATACAAATATCAGTTAGTCAGAAAAGTGTCATACGTAATACACACTTGGGTAATCATGTTTTTTCAATCCATGACTGACAAGGTAGAAGATTTTCACATCGTAGTTTGCCATTTCTTCCTTCAGTAGACTGCTTGCCAACCAAAGCTATAGAACCCAATCTGTCCTGCTTTTAAACTCATAGCTGGAGGGAAAAGAGATGGATTCATACCTTTTCTAAAGATATTTGTGCATAAGTGAATGCAATGAATTCAACCAGAATTTAAACTCAGCACTCTTATTTCTCATTCCAAGCTGATATCCATTGCCCTAAAATGCATATCCAACCTGTATAAATGACTACAAATACTAAAAGGTTTAACTATAAAAATCAAACAATAAAACTTCATTTAATTTAGGAATAAACATAGGAAATGGATTCACAATTAATAATTAAAAATAACCAAGTGATATGTAAAATAAAATAATACATTAAAAAGTAATTTGTGGAGGCACAATACTTGAAAACTACCAAATATCTTCAACCAAACATGCAAAATATACACACATACAAGTGATAAATATTTTATAATTTTAATCATCTATAACAAATAAAATGCACAGGTATGTGGTAAAACATTTTCGATCATGCTAGTTTGTTATCATTAAGTCTATGAATACTGGCAATCTGTTGACATCAGAGATTTCCAAATGTTTTGGAAACACTTACAATTTCTGCAACACACAACTTAATTTTTCTTAGCCAAGCCAGATATATCAGTGAAGAGCAATTGAATCTTGACAACAAAACCATTTCTTTCAAGGGGTACAATTCTTGGGTATTAAAGCAATTAAATAAGTTTCCTCTATCAGTCTAACGTTTTACATTGGCAACACATTTTTATAAACATTTTTTGCAACACATTACTCATGTTTTGTAAGAATTCAATCAGAAATTAGGTTAATAATTAAATAAGAACAGATAATTAATAACACTAAAATGTTACACAACATCAGTTTAGCTCTTGGCTACACCTATATCTATGCAACTTTATATTATTGTAAGTGGGCATGAATAAGCATATTTTTTGTGTTTGAGCAATGCTTGTGTATCCCTATAAATATCAATCTATTTCTATCTACACCTGTCTGCATTCATCTACAGTCACCTTCAACTCATATTCCTACAAGAGGAGAGGGAGAGAAAATAAAGGAGAGAGAGCAGAAGATCTCAGCAGCCAAATACTTTATGTTAATGCAAAGATCTATACATATAAAATCAAAGTAGAATATGCAGTTCATTATTGTTGGCATAACTCCCTGTACACATGTACATACACACACAGCAACTACTATTATTATTCACTGCACAGTGGCCCATTACCAACATTAATGGAAAACATCAGAGACTAAAATCAATTCTAATAAATGCAGAATCCCATCTAAGTTATTTATCTTGTTTTAGAAAGGAAATTAATTGAATTCAATCTTATGCAGACAATGTTTCATCCTGTTTGCTCTAAATGTACATCTGAAATAGAAAACAGTTTCATAACAACTGGATCATTTCAATAGTTCAGAGAATATAAACAAAATAGTTTTCATAGAGACAAAGTTTCAAACTTGGCTAACTAATCAATTCAGTTAGAATATATATATATATATATATATAAATTTTGACACATATGTATAGGGTTCTAATTTCAATAATCTTTAGCAATACTTTTTAAATGCAATTAATATAAAAGAAATACAAAATTATTTTTTCTGATATTTGAATTTCTTAAGAGAAAAAAATCTACATATTGACACTTTCTTTATTGGTTTACTATCAAATTTACAAAATAGTTAAAGTTAAACAATAACAAAGACTGGTTAAAAATTGATGCAGGATATTACTATCTGAATCTATTGGTCTATCACGAAGACAGCCTGCGAATATCTTAATGCTATGGGAGTTGAGAAAGAAAATTACTATCTTAAATGATATCAACCCTGTTCTCAATTTAAAAAAAATTTTTTTTTAGAGTTACCACTATTTCAAGGGAAAACAAGTGAGAAGGTGCTAACAGAACAAATGGAATCAATGACTGAAAAATCATCCTAAATGGCTGACAAATGGAGCCTGTAATGTTTATAAGTATGTGATAATCTTTGAAAGCAAGCCTGTTTGCCTGCCAGTATATCCCCAACTGTTTGATAGGGATAAGAATTTTCCTCCTCCACATCTGTGTCTACCCTCCATGCAAAAAGAAAACATTAATACTACTCCCATGAGCCATATCACTATCATTCAATCCAAAATGAGTCCACTTAGATATTTAGAACAAAAAAAGCTTTTTTTTCCATTAAAAACAGTGTATAAATTTTTTTAACCTATTTGCATGCTGTTCAGAGACAATTTTTCTTTTTTTTTTTTTTTTTTTTAAAGGGACAGAAAGATTTTACTATTTAAGAAAAATTGTAGGGAGACTTCTAGCTCAAACAATGATTTCTGTGTGTACAGAAATATAATAGAGTCCTTAAAATCTGTAGAAAGATTTACAGCATTTTTTAAGTTAAGCAATAACTGTACTGATTCCAGACAGGAAACAAATTAGCAGTAAACTGATTGAATGAATGTTAACCAAAAATTATATGACAAAAGAACAATATAGATAGAAATTATGCAATAGCAGATACAAGAATAACTTGGCCTCAACCAATATTTTACATTGTTCATATTATATGAAAAAATGTGTGCATGAAAAGTAATATTCTTAAGATTATATAAAATCTGGAAAAGAAGAAGACAAGGTATTCTAGTGAAGTAAAAAATAAGAAATTTCTTACTTAAAATATTGCAGCTAAAATAATTCAAATTTTATTTTTAGCTGCAAAGTTTGATTGACAAAGATGATGAAAGATATCAGAATTTAAATGTTGAAAACCACATGCAAAACTCTTAAACAGAAAAATAGTTATAAAGAATAAGATTTATTATTAGAAGCGTTAGTCACTCACTTACGTATTTATGTAGTTAGTCTACCTTTTTGGACTTCACATATTTTGATGTAACTTTTTTTCTACTGAACCAAAATTCAAAATTTATTTTTTCAAAATGTAGCTAAGGAGGTGTCCTATCTTTTTTTCTTTTTTAATCATATCACCCCGAGCAAGGCGGTAATGCCACTGATGTGCAGGGGGCTACGTAATAGTGAAAAGTTTGGAAAAGAGAAAGCCGGAAACCACATCCTAAACAGGGAACAAGGGATGAGCCTCTTAACCTGTTCAATAGACGTGGGTGGAGTGACTAACTCTGTAAAATGTTTGAAATTTGGTTCAGGACTGAATTAGTGATGAAGTTTTAAAGCTGCTTAGATTCACTCAATGTCAGACTCAAAAATATATTCAACCACTGCAATGGTTGAATGATAAACATGATTAGCTAATATTTGAGGCCAGCTCCCAAAATATGTGTCTCTTTGAAAATTATTAAGTGTCTTATAAAACTTTAATCTAACTGCAAACAATTTCATAATGGGAAAATACTAATTAGCAATAATTAATATTGATTTTTTTTCAGTATCACATCTTTATTTCTTTTATAAAACATATTTCAACCAATATATTTTTCGGTTTGCCTTCATAGCACTAACTTTCCAAGTATACTTTCTATAGTATGGTCAACTTTTAGCAGCTATTTAACAAATGTCATTTGCTATATGTATTCTAATCCAATCTAATCTCTCATTATCTTGGAAAGTGTTGAATTCATTGTAAATAATGAGATTTGACAAGCTCACAAAATCCATTTTCCTCATTACAGCTTTTTATATATATATATATATATATATATATATCCTTTACAAAAATAATTCCTCTTTGACTTTAAATTTATATTCTATAATATATAAGAAATTTTATTCTTACCACATATTTTTTTCAATACAGAAAGTTCAAAGTGAAACTAAAGTTTTTTTAAGTGACTATAGGATTTCAAAATGCATAAGGATTAACTGAAGTGAGATTACTTCAAAGGGCAACAATTCAATGTTTTTACAAATAGTTGAAAGGGCCAAGCTTAAAGACCTTTTTGTTACTAATTCACATTTTGAGCTGCTACTAAAGGAAGACATTTTTTTTTTAATCATATCAACCCCGAGCAAGATGGTAACACCACTGATGTGCAGGGGTCTACGTAAGAGTGAAAAGATTGGAAAAGAGAAAGCCGGAAACCACATCCTAAACAGGGAACAAGGATGAGCCCTTACACCTGTTCAACAGACATGATAGTTTAGTTTATCTACTCCAATAAATACATTAAGACATTTAAAAAAGAAAAAAAAATATGTAAATGAAGGAGAGGAGTTAAATGATCCATTTCAAACTTGATGCATTTGTTGCTTCCAAGATCAAATACAGTTATGATAATACACAGAAGAAGTTACAGTAATAATTTGAAGAAATAACACATCACTCAATAAATCCCGGGCCTAACTCATAAAACAATAACTTTTAGGCAAAATTCAACTTTATGCATCAACAGAGTCTCCTTCTAGAGTGATACACTGATTCCAACACTTCTCTAACAATTCGATGCCTTTTATGTAGAATGATTTGTTTTTGGTCTCAAAATACGTCTCTGTTTCCAATATCACGTCTTTATTGAAGCCAAATCTCTTTCCCTGGAGCATTCTTTTGAGGTCTTCAAACAGTCAGTAGTCACTGGGGGTCAGATCTGGAGAATAGGTGGATGCAGAAGCAATTTGAAGTGCAATTCATGTAGTTTTGCTATTGTTGCGATCGACTTGTAACACAGTGTGTTGTCTTAGGGAAAGATCACTTTTTTCTTCTTCATTTGTGACAGTTTTTTTTTTTTTTTTGCGATTTCTTCCTTACAAATACACCAATAATGCTACATAATATTTGCTGTTGATGGTTCTTCCTTTCTCAAGGTAATCGATGAACAAAATACCTTGTGCATCCCAAAATATGGAGGCCAAAATCTTGCCAGCTGATGTTTGCATTGGTCACTTTGGACAGCTTTCACTTACTGCTGTCCACTCAGCTGACTGCCAATTTGACTCCAGAGTGAAGTGGTAGATTCATGTTTCCTCCATTTTTTATTAGTGGTGCCATCTATATATCAGGCACAGAACTTATTGAGTGATGTGTTATTTCCTGAAGGGAAAGCTAACCCTAGGCTCTAAATCAGATAAAAATCAATGAAAGAACTTTTAAGTGAATTCAGGCCAGACCCAATTTTTTGGTTCAGTTTACAATAACTAATTCTAAAGACAAAGTTTTGGCAGAATTGTTCCAGCAAGGTTCTTTTAATACAGGTTCAGAATTTAAATTTTTTCCATCACGATATGCCATTTGAAGTATAAAAAGTCATATTATATAAAGATTATACAACTTGATTTACAAATAGAACTTACTCTCAAGTTCAGTTCAGTTTTAATAAATAAAAAAAAAAAAGTTTGTTTTAATCTTTCATATTACTATAGATTTTCAGGTAAGTGTAATTCTGAACATTATAAGCTATTTTTGCTGGCTAATTTCATTTAGTTCAATACATTTCAAACTTTACAGTTAAATCAAAAATAATAACCCAAACTATTATTTTATTATTATTCAATGCAACACAATATTTTCCTACTTTTTAATTCACAAACATTCACTTATATTATTCATTCTTTGTATCAAGCCAAAATTTAAAACATACAAATAAAAAGAAAAGCATGTTCTTAATTAAATGCAGCAGCTTAAAAGTTTCCAATATATCACATAGAAATAATATGAGAATTGCATATATTAAAACCATGTGGCAAGAAAGTTATCACATTTCACTTGTAAAACCACATAAATTTCCATTGTAATCAGCAAAAACAAAAATCAGTCATTAAGATAAAAAGATAATAACCAAAAATATAAATATTCAGCATTTTCATAGAAAAATATTTGGAAACACCAGACTAGAAGAAGGCATAACTGAGGTGATCATGATTCTTGCTAAAATTTCTCACAAACATTTATCAAATCAATATCCACAAAACAAAACTCCAAACATTGGATTTCTGTCAAATATTTCTGAAACTGGTAAAGTATCCATATAAACTTCATTAATAAAAACAAAATAAAACTTGTAAATTCTTCAAGATACCTGTTCAATTTGTAGACACTAAAATAAAATAAAAAAAACACTGCTATCATTTCACAATTTGTCAGAACAGAAAAATTAAATTATATAGAATCCCTGCAATTTCCCACTCCAGATGATTCCAATCAACCATAAGCTATTAAAATGGCATTTATTTTTTTTTATACAAATTACCAATGACCGACCATATATAAGGCTTTGTTGTCAACCTACATGCAATATTCTTATTTCATTATTAAGTGATACTGAAAATTTTGACCCAACCCATTTCACAAAATATGTCCAAATGACCAAACATCAGAAAAAGGGGGGGGGATGAATCTACTTGTTGATTAGGCTGAGAACATTCCAGCATACCCCTTGTACTTAAAAAATAAATGTAATTCTAACATGTGAGCTTCAACTATTACTATAACTGACTTTCTAAATATTAAATTAGTAATTTTTGACATATCATGATCTATGTGGGTCATTTACTGTTAATTATTATTTTCCTTTTAACAAAGTTCTATCTATATTTTTTTTTATTTAATTTAAAATTCCATTGTAATTTCAATACTTTATAAAAGAGATCCTCGGTTTTTAATCAAATATCCAAGGTTTTAAATACTATAACAAAACTGAGAGACACTGTATTTTCCAATTATGACTAAAAACTGAACAATGGAAGTGTTACACATTTTTAATTACTTTGTTCTCTTTTTGCCACTTCTTCCAAACACACACAGCAGAAATGTTATTCTAATATGCAATTTTTAGATTGCGATCAAGTCAAACAATTAGTCATTTGATACTATTAGCAAATAATATCTATTTATAAAGCACTGTGACTTCCATGCTACTATATATTTCATTATATTATAAAATATAACACTTTGGTATAACAAGATGAGGAAAAGGCATGGTTACATGATAACCATCCTGATCGAATCCTATACATTTCAAAAGTAACACACACACAAAATAAAATAAATGATATTAAGAATTAATTTTTCAAAATATGAGTTTTATTTTTTTTTAACCATTACTAATAAAAAAAAGTCTCACAGTAAAACTTGTTAATAAATATATAAAATAAAAAAAGACAATGCAGAAAAATTTTAACTGAAAGCTGAAATAAAATAATTATATAATTTTGTTACTTGGATTTAATAATTAAACATTTGTATATTCAAGGTGCTGCAGCTGACAATATACTATGAAATAGAATAACTGATATAACATACAATAGTTATAACCCAACTGATTGCATGTGGCACAGAAATACAAGCAAATCATATAGCCATTTAACTTAATTTCATTTCTGATACAGCTTAACACAAGACAGACATAACAGTGGATCAAAGGCAGTGCAAAATGAGAGAAAGTATTTTATTTAGAAATGATTCATGTGTATTGATTAGCAATCAATAACTGAACAAAATAAAAAAGAAATCAAACATAATAGATCTATTATTAGTATATGATTATCAAAGTTGAGTCTTTTAAAGATGGTCAATGAATCATCTTGACAATAGATTACTAATGATAACCAATATAAAATAGAATTTTGGACAGAAGGCTACAGTATGTCTATCATGATGAACATTTACTATTTTAAGAGGATATATTGCTAATGGAAGCATCTAGAATTACTGAACAATAGCTCACAAAATCTATTGCTTAAATATCATATCAGGCCAATGACGCTTGATAACTTTGTTAACTAAATTTAGTTTAATTTTAAAATGCCAACAGTGGTAAAGATGGCAATATCTAAAACTTTTGTAATATTAGACAAATAAAGGTTTGACTGAAATATGAAAGAATAAATAACTGAAGATGATGTTTACATTCTTCATAATATATGTATTATATATAATTTTAATATAGTGCTAGCTTTTATTTTAGAAATTCTTTCACTATAAACAAACAAACAGAACTGATCAAAAGATGTCATGAAAATTCTCAACTTTAAACATTAGCACTCTGTAAGTGATTATTTTTGCCAAGCAAAATGTTAGTCCTGCCAGTACAAGTTGAATTTGAATTTCTTGGTTGTGTAGTAATATCCTTCAATGGTAACACCTAAAACAATCTTGAATGAAATTGAGAGCCAGGCTACTGCAATTTCAGATATATAGAATTAATATATAAAACAAGAGTGCGAAATGTTAAAGAAAAAAATTGGTTTATAAATTACACAAATTTCTAAATTTGTAGGGACAGGATATGTCTTATCATAGATTGAAAAACAAAAGACTTTTGATTATCATGCACAACAAAATGTTTATAAAGAATGACAAATAGGAGAGTGAAGACAATTTTTCCACCTGTTAAGAAACAATATCTGTGAAAATGTTCTTTGAGTATTTTAGATAAATCTAGATACATCTTGAGTAGTTATATAAATTCTGAAAAAGTTCTTTTATTTTCCCCACCCCATTTAGAAGCATAAGTACCAGATTTTGTAAAATCAGCAAAAGTGAAAAATTCTCAAACAAAAACTCCTCTTTATACATATAATCAACAATACAGAAATAGTTATACATCTGTAATTTTGGCACAAGTATATAAGAATATTTATAAGATAATCTACAAAGCTGAAGAAAATAATAGCTATGAAGGGAAGTGAAGAAGTCATGAAAGACAGGCTGAAAACTAAGCAAAAATCTTCTATTATGGCCGACTTTTCTTTGTCTTTCACCTTCAGCTCATCTGAAATATTTGTCATAGTGAAAAGTTCAGTAAGATTGATAGGATTTAAAAATGGCAGAAGACAGTAAAACTTATTTTGGTACACTCATAGCTATATAGATTATACAGCACAACAAAACCATTTTCTGGTGTGGATGCAAACTGAATATATTTCTGCAAACCATTTCTTTCTCTTTACAGATAAAAACCAGATTCTTCACTATGCTTTTACTAAGAGAGAAATTCTCCATCATAAGATTTATAGATAGAAAGGACAAAAAAGATGTGCTGAAAAGTTCTAAGTCCAACCAAGAAGCTCATCCAAAATAAATTCTGATGTTTGGACATTTGGGGAAACTTATGGGATCAGATCTTGTGAGAAAACAAGCAATTAACTCAAGTCTGTTTTTGGTTCAAGGACCAATTTATTCTGATATCATGAGGCGTTTTATATTATAGAATTGCATTTTATTTTTAAATGATAGAAAGATCTGAGGAAATGCTGTTGAAATTCAAATCTACTCGACAAATGAAGATATGATCAATGAAACTATTGTTGTCTTTGCCTTATCCTCAGCAATCAATGCAATTATACATCACACTTATGACTACAAGGATACAATAATTAAATCAATTAAATCAATCTACAATTTTCCTAGCTAATTGCTGACATAAATTCAAAACAAATACAAGTAAAAAATAGACATGACTAAAATCTAAATTCTACTGATATTATTTTGGATTTGATGTTTGGAACTAATATCAAAATGGTAAGAATAATAGCAATTTAAAATATAAAGCAGTCAATCTTAGCTATCAGGAAAGCACCTTAGCCTTACAAAAATTCATTTGTTACCAAAACTGTGACAGCAAAACTTGATGTAGATGCGAGTCAATGCTATACTAGGAATAAAAAAACAATAGCTAAAAACTATTTTAAAACAGAAATATTTTCTCTTATAACACAAATATGAAATATAAGCACTCCTAATTCAGAAGATATACAAAGTTTAGATTTTATTTAGCTTTCATGAAACAGAAACAACAAAGGTTATAAATTTTAAAAGTTGATGATTTGGCAGTTAAAGCAGAAGTTACAAGTTTTATGACAATCCCCAATGACTAGTGTTTGAAATCAGTTCCAGTAATTCCCTGAAAAGAAGGGAAATTCTAACTTAAAGAAGGGGTTTTTATTCATTAACAGTTAATCTTGTATAAACAAAATCAATATGTGCCATCCAAATAGCTTATAAACAGGATGAAAAACTGACAAATAGTTATTCACAAGCATTTTCTGTTTCAAGTAAGAAATTTTTATACTTCCCTCTAATGATATTCAGAGAAGTTTATAATGCTGATGAGGGATATAAAGAGAGAGAAATTTTTAAAAATGGGCTTAGATTAAAAATGTAGGATTCATCATACTGCAATAATTAAAAATTAAATAAAAGCAAAATCCAGCTAATGAGCTTTGTGATCAGAGTAGCTAACAATTCCTGGCACAAAAGAGGAAAGAGTTAGTAGTTTGGATCATAAACACAGATAATCAAATGAAAATAGAAGAAAGCTTTAGTAAAAGGAAAAAGAAAAAAAAAGAAAAAGGAAAGTTGAACCTCGTGATACAACCATTATTTGATGATGCTAGGACATGACCAATGGTTTTGTTGCTCTAAACTAATGATGAGATAATAGAATTATTCAGAAATAAACATAGCAACATGTAATCAAAGATCTCTATCAATGATAAAACGACTTGAACACAAAGAGAGAAATATATATATGCACATGCAACATATACATTATATGCAAATGCCTAGATAAAGAGAAAGCTATGTAGGCAGGTGTGTGCATACATTGCATTTTTGCCCTAGAATATGTGTATTCCATATAGAAAAAAGTGAGTATATATATATATATATATATGCAAATTACTATTTATGCTCTCGCCTGTTGAGTGAGCACTCTGGGGAAATGGTAAACTTTAAAAACAGTAGCTACCCACCACTATTTATGCATAGTTCTCTAGCAATGGACGGAATACCCTTGGCTACTGGTGTTTGTAAACATTGTGTATATAACACACTCAAATCTGCCTTCCTCCACCATGCCAATAGTGTAGAGGGAGAATCTCCAACTGATGTCAAATTGGTCAGGTTTCCATCCTTACTGAAAGCAATCGAATGTCTAACCGTACTGATGACTATATATAAATTCATCAGTGAAAATAAGTATCCATCAGGTTTTATTTTTATAAATATAACCTGATGTATATAAACAGTGCAGCAGATAATTGGGAATCAATTTTAATATCTAACAAAAAAATTTTCAATAGAAAAAAAATATATATATTTTGAAAACAATTTGCATAAATATTCAATTTGGAAAAAAATAAAAAAATGTATTCAATAAAAACACTCTTGACCTCAAAGATTAGCTGAATGCAACCTGAGTACATGCCTGGATCAGGTCATTTTCATTTATGCTGGTTATCATGTCCTCAACAGTGGCCTTCAACACTGCCTTAATATTGTGTAACTGCTGGTTAACATACCTCTTGACAATGTGCTAAACATGATAATGCAAGAATTCAAATCTGGAAAACACATGTTGAGAAGTAGTGGAGGGGATTACATGATCCATGAAAATACCTTAGGTCTTTTTTTGAATGAGGATAGAGTTCTGCTAAAACACGTAGGGCCACATCCTTGATCCTGAGCTTGATCATTTCGGACATCACCTCAACATAGATAGTGAAAGTCAACCTATGGAGCTGTATAAAATGGGTTTCATTGTTCACAATATTTTGGATCATCAAAGTGTGATCCATGGAGAGCCCCCTTGGCCTCCTGAACTTCAACTGTCTAATTTCAATCACAGCTAATGGCATCAACATGGTTGTGTCTTTTTATTTCCTGCAACAGATTAACGCTCTCAATATGTTTAAAAGAGAAAGAAGAAGGTTAAAATTATGTTCTCATATATCTAGCACATCCTATCTCTCTCTTTATATATTTCAGCAGCAAAAATAGTGTGTTGAACATTAAAAAAAAAAAAAGCCCACTCGAATTCCAGTAAAATTTAGCATAAAAATTATTACTACACAAAAACTACATCTTAAATAGTCAAACATTAAAAGAAATTAACAGCACCTAAAATCAAACCGCCTTGAAAATAGCCACATATGCTTGGGACAATGAACAATACAATTTTCTCACTTCTTTACTCCCACCAACCATAAAAATGTTGTAAAAAAACTAAATAAAATTATTCAAATTCTCCTTGTCTGCCCTAGTCAACAAAATGCTTAAAAAGAAAGGTTGCTATATATATATATATATATATATATATTATTGTTAATCAGTTTTTGGTCATAATTAAATTCAGCCAATACACAGTTGTATTAAAGAGGGCTCAATAAATATATACTGCAGAGTTTTTGAATACTTCTCATTTTAAAATGTATTATTTTCGCAACCTAGGTTTCAACCTTTCAGTATCTTCAGGTGATTTATAATAACTGATTTTCCAACATTTTCAAGCATACAACAGGGATTTTTTACAAATGCATGATTGGAACTTTGAAATAACTGAAATTTCAAAATTAGCGAGGATTTACTTAAGAATCTTAAACACTTTCATCCAGGTTTGTATGACCCTAAGATGTATTTTTTGGTGTTACATCAGGACATTATTTCATTTAGTAATTTTTTTTTTTTTTTTTTGGTCTGGAAATAATATCATGGCTAACTTCTCTTCTTGGCACAATCTGCAGACATCACCACCATTGTAAGGTTTTTTTTTTGTTTTTATTATTATTATTATTATTATTATTATAATACTCCATGTTATATCAGGGTTTTTGCCATTTTTTTTCTCTTAATTTGCACACATGGTTAGCCAGTTTGGTACAATTTGTAAGGTTTTCCAGCTTGAATGTAGACCTGTGATTATTTCATGTTTTTGGGAATACCTTTTGTGGATCCTATATATGTTTTTCTTTCTCCATCTGTATCGTGTACTTCTGCTTTGTAAAATAACTCCTTCTGTTTTACAAAGTCCATCAAAAATTTATTGGAGTAGATAGACTAAACTATCGCCCGGTTCACACTCCACCTACGCCTATTGAACAGGTTAAGAGGCTCATCCCTTGTTCCCTGTTTAGGATGTGGTTTCCGGCTTTCTCTTTTCCAATCTTTTCACTATTACGTAGCCCCCTGCACATCAGTGGCATTACCGCCTTGCTCGGTGTGATACGATTAAAAAAAGGGGGGCATTTATTTTTATCCCTACAGTTACATTCTTTATTAGTGATATTATGTTGCACGTTATTTTTTAAGTTTCTGATGTTTCGTTTTTTTTATGTAATTTTCTAAATTACTAGTACAGCTATAACTTAATTGTATTTCTATTGAATATTTTATTTAATACTGGTACAATGGATAAATTGTCATCTAAGTAAAACAAAAAATAACACATATATTTACAAAAATTACACAAAACTATCCTGAAATACTAAAGAGTAAATTTATTCAATAAAACTGCCACTGGTTCCAGACAACTTTGAAATCTGCAACACTTCTAGATGGTCTCCTTGTTTAAGTTGCTGCCATAATCCTTACCTGCAGGTTCATTTTTGGTATTACAAGGAGTTTTGTTGGTCTCTTGCTCAACTGCATTCCACGCATAATAATCAAGAAGGTGGGTCATTCCATGTCAATTCACCAGGGCATTACACCCACCGACACCAAATTACTTGAAATTTGGCACAAATGTTCTCCTTCATGAGTTAGGAAAGTGTGCCAAATTATTTTTTGCTAGACTTTACCATTCCAATTTTGGGTAGTGGGGTATATAATTTTTCTAATTTGGCCTCTAAATGAAGGCCGTGTAATGTCACCGAATATCAGTGTTTTTTAAAAAATTAAAGAAAATACTTCCATAACTTCAATATTTTTTAAATTTGGTATGTAGGGCAAATAAGAAGTGTAGAATCCAGATATTCAACTATTTCAAGCCTACACTTGATAGAAAATTTTATTTTACTCACCCAAATACATGACCCTAAAATCAACAACTTTTCACCTATGTAGCTTACGGTCAGTCTATTGAAAATACGTCCTCTTCAATTTTCATAATATTTTTAGCTTAACATCTACAATGCCTGCTCAAGTTCACCAAAAAACTTTGTGAGGGTTTTAAGTTTACTTAAGAAGATATGACCCCACCAACTTTAGAGTTTCTTTCCATGTATATACAGGATTTCCAAGAAAGATTATAATTAAAGATAACTATCCTAATGCTCCATGACTTCTAAAATGTTGATATTGTGTTAAGTAACTTCTTAAACTATTCAATAATATTGTTTTTATTAATTTAAAAAAAAAATAATTGTAATATATTTTGCAGATATTACTTTTGTACAGATAGATTGTCTTTAAAAAGTAGTGAACATTACCTCATGTATGATAATCAACAGTGCATTGAAAATTTTTAAATTGCACTTAACGAATGAAGTTAAAAGAAATTCTTTCTGTTTGTGTTTTGCTTAATCTTATTCTGGTAAATTATTTTCATAAAACAAAAAAAACATTTGATTTTTTTCATTCTCAAAAAAGTTGTAAGATAAATGTGAATCTTTAAATCATATTTGTAGTTGGCACTTAACATATTTATAGAGTTGAAGGAAATGCTTACATTACTTTTTTAAATTTTTATTTTTTAAATAATTTTTCAAAATTATTTTCATGAAACAAAAATATTTGATTTTGTTTTAATCATAAGAAAGTCATAAAATAAATATTTTGCAGATATTACTGTTGTACAGATCGATTGTCTAGAGTCTCTGGCTTGTGTGACATGGCACAGGGTCCTGTTGCCAGACATAGTGCTTTCCAGCATTCACCCTTCTTGAACTAGGGCAGCACTACCTCCTCAAGGCACTTGATGTAGGCCTCTGTGTCAAATCTAAGGCCAAATTCAGAAGTTCTTTTCTCATCAGAATGATCAGAGTGAGTTTTCTGAGCTGCCATATCTTTGTAATCACCATTAGACTCATCCAATTCTTTTCGAATCTTCTGTACTGTCTATAGATTGACACCCAAACTCTGAAATGTTTGCATTAGAGCTTCTGGTGCAAATGTCAAGCAGCACAGCAAGCCATTTCAAAATTTGTGGCAGAATGAATTGTGTCATAGTACTCTCTTACTCACAGATGGTTCTCAACTGACCAACTATACTGTACAGCCGACAAAATGAAAAACAAACAATGCACATAGGCAAAATTTAAAATATAAAATAACAACAATTTACCCATTACACCCTATATGGTGGGTGTGTGTGTGTGCACATTGATGCCACAAAATTTTAGCCCAAGCAAGATACCCTTAGCTAAAAATCCTGATGTTTAGCCATTTAGTAAGATCTTGGGAAGTATGCCAAGTCAAGAACATTTTAGCAACTGTGTGTGTGTGTGTGTGTGTGTGTGAAAGAAAAACACATGCATGCATGCATTTGTATGCAATACACAAAAGCCTATATAAATTGAGTTCTAAGAAAGAAGAGCTATTATCCAGTGACTGGAAATATTTTCTTAAGCAACATTCTCAGTCTCTCTCTCTTTACCAAACCATGTAAATTGGATATGGTGTGTGTTTGTGTGTAAGTTCCAAGTGGGAATTCCATCACCTGTTATTTTCATGCCACTGCAAAATGCTAAAGACATCGCAGTTGGTAGTTGCTACTGCTGCAGCAGTGCTTGTTGATTAGTTGGAAAAAAAAAAAAAAAAAAAAAAAAAAAAAAAAAAAAGGAAAATAGCATCAAACCAATCACCAGCCTTTCATTTATGTCACTGTCCAACTGAAAAGACACTCAATAGCATACAAGCCAAAGTACATGGAACATGTTACAAAACAGACATTTTTAGAAAGTAACATTTGAATAAGTAAAGAGACAATTTTCTAATTTGTATATGCTCAATATGGCACAATTTATTTTATGGACAAACAAATGGAAAGCAGTTTATAGCCATTTGTAAGAGGCTATGCAATAGTATCCAAGTGTACTATAGATATATAGAACAATAATGTTTATTGATGTATAAAAATTGGAAAATGTCATGCTACAAGCCTGCATGAATGTGTACACCAAATGCTACATTAAATAAGTAGATCTTGTCATAACACAAAATTTCACCTAAAGAATGCCAGAAAATGCATCTAATTATTTTAAAAAATCAGTGTTGGTGAAAATTTACTAAAAATAAACAAAGAATAGAAACTAATAATCAAATATATTAAAAATAATACAAATGAAGGTTCATTTTATTTAAGATTGTTATGCTAAAAGTTTAATAAAAATTTTTACATCAGTTATATAGTGCAAAACAAAATTTTAAACTGAATTTAATGTTATTTTGCTAACCTAAACAATTTCAAAAAGATGTTAGTTAAGTACTACACCTTGTCAATCAGTGACAAAAAACTGTGATATTTAGCCCCCAAAATCATTTTCAACATACTTACCCAGATGACTATGTTGCATATCAGAAACAAATGTTGACCAACATTTCCTATGAATAAATTCAATTCACAATGAAGAAACAAAAAAAAAAATTCTTTTATGATTTTCATTAGTTGTTGACTTGTAAAATACACACTACAAACATTGCATTAAATTAAGTTCTGAAATTGTCAACTGTGTGTGTTTCAATCTAATATTTTTTCTCTTGTATTCATTATTTCAAAATCAGTCAGAAGTCAACTCTGTACAAAGTGGTCCGAAGATATCTAAATCAGAAAAAAATAAAAAAATAAATAAAAAATGAAAAAGGTAAATAGAGACAAACTAAAAAAATAATTTTTCTGCTAAGATGACAAGGGAACTTGTTTACTGGAAGCATCTAAATGAAGTCATGTACTCACTCATAAGGAGAATAACCACAAGTTACCTTTCAAAAGCAATATTAGTCTATTACAAAGCTACCTAAAACAGGAATAACTCTTCCTATGAGTATAAGAATCTTACAGTCATTGTAAAAATTAATGATAGTAAACTATTTTGTACAATGGCTTGGTAGGTATTGCATTAAGTTGAAGAGAGTGTGAGGGTTCAGTATTTTTGGCAAGGAATGGTGACTGAACACTTCAAGTTAAGGAAATTTTAGATATAATTTTTCTGATTTTTAGAAAGAATATTTTAACTTTCAGTCAAATCTACTTGGAACATGCAATGTTCAAGCACAATATGCCATTTCTCTGAAGCTCTGTCTTCATTTTTAATAGCACCATCAAGGGTTAGGATTATTGGGAGGGGGGATTACATTTTAAAGGCTTTTAAAAAGAAAATGATCCATTGAAATATAATGAAATACAACTGTAAAAGTTAAAATTGGATGTGAAAAATAAAAATAAATGAAGTTTTATCATCCTGAAAAGCACTTTAAATCCAATGCAATGTAAAATAGACTTGATAGTTCCCTGTACACATTAATGAATGCCTTTTGAATATTTTCAGAGAGAAAAATCTTCAGTGCCTGAGATATCTCAGTAAAATACAAGTGTTTTTTTTATTATTATTTATTTTTCATTGGTCATCATATTATATGTGACCAATGAGTCATCTTTACTCTAACTTTATGGTGTGTGGATTCTTTATGCTCATCACATCTAAATCAATATTTCTGATAAAGACCAATATTCTGCCTTATCTTGCAATGGGATTTTCTGAAAGACTTTTTTTTCTTTTAAGTTTGTGAGAAAGAAAGAAAGACCAAGAGAGACAGGGTTATCAAATAAAATAAATATATTTCACTTAATATGAGATGATTAATCCTCTTCAAGCCCTCTTTTTTGGCTTATATAGAAAGAGTTATTTAAACAATTTTTGAAAATATTATTATCATTCATTAAATACCCAAACTTGTGAAACAATTTACATAAATTGGTGAATTATTTTTTTTAATCAATCTTATATGTTCCCAAGGTATAGCAGAAATGTTTGATAAATACCAGAATAAGTAATACACTAAAATTAAAGTTAGTATGCATATATATATATATATATATATATATATATATATATATATATATTAAACAAGGATTAATTCAAAGATGTTGAATGGCCATTTCGATATGAAGATCCCCACGGGGAACGACACATCACCTCAGCAACAGAAAAAAACCTTTCAGAAACTGGAGAAAAATTAGTCTACTTTTCCTTTTTAAATAGATTGCAAAGAAATTAAAAAATAAATAATAAAATAAAATAAAATAAAATAAAAATAAAGGGAAAGAAAAAGAAAAGGAAAAAGAAAAAGATAGAATAAAATCAAATAAATAAGAAAAAAAAATTGACATTGTCTGGGTTCGCAAAAAAAAAGGGAGAATGTAACTAAAATTAACAGACAGCCGTGTTAAATCGACGTCAGTTAAAGCAACACGGAAAAAAGGTGGTAAGAGAGATAAAAGAAGGAAGGGAGGGAAAAAGAAAGAAACTAAAGAAAAAAATTTTTTTAAATATTACAGACGCTGGACAAATTCAAAAACCTAATTTCCCCAAAACGTTGAAGTATTAGAAAAAGGCCCCAACTTAAAATGAAATTGTAGAATATCTAAAAAAATTTTCTAATTTTATATATATATATATAATGTTACAGAAAATCTCGAAGATTAATGAAATGGCTTCAACAACCGACATATTTTTATTTTTTTAATAAAATATATTTTCATATATATATGTGTGTGTGTGTGTGTGTGTGTGTGTACAACATGAAAAATACTGTAATTTTGTACTACCAAGAAAACTAGAAGAAATTTGCTTTAAAGAAATAGTAAATGTTCTGACTAAAATTTTTTGCTAGAAAAGTTTGTTATTCAATACGTGTTGGAAATGCATAAATCTGACAAAAAAAAAAAAAAGATTAAGATTTTGACATATATGCTGGATTCATTAAAGAATGTGAAAGATTCAAATTAAATGAGCTGATACTGAATATGGTTAAAGGATTAATCTTTCTCCAAGGGTTAACAGCAAAAAAAATGATGCAGAAATACACACTAGAACCCTAATGAAACTGGAACATAATCAAAAACTAACACTACACGAAATATCAGATGAATGTCAGAAAATCCTAAATCTGACACATGATATGGAGGAAACTGAAGGAAAAGAAAAATGTAGAAAAAAATCTGTTTCAAATGCCTTTGATACAGTAAATGTTGATTCACTTGCTGTATGATCTTTTGCATTTCGTATTGACCATTGAAATTTCTTTAAATGATGGAATATTTTCATTGCATGAAAATCAAACCTGAAAGACCAAGCAGGTGCAAATGTTTTTAAAATGTCTTGCTCTGTATGTTTTAAGTATACTGACAATCACCTGCACTAAGAAATGGTCATTATTATTAAGTCAGATCATGATTTGATCACAACATTACCTGACCTTGTCTATGCGACTGTGCTTAACACAATTTCATCATTCACAGTACCTTCTCCATTTTTTATTTTAATTACATTCATACTTTACTTATTTGCTTGCAAACAAAAAGTAGGCCAATTTTGATCATTTTTTTAAAATAGATCATTGTTATATTACAATCAGAAGTAACACTGTTTCATATGAATTTCATTAAAATTAAATGTATCTAATGACAAAAAGTGAAACAAACAAAATTTCTTTGTGCGCAATTAACAGAACTAAATAAAACTAAAATAAACTACAGCAGTTTTCTGGTTTTATAACAACTGACCATATTTTACAAAACAAGATATTTCATTTAAATTAAATTTGCACTAAAAACAATGGATGATTATAAAAAATATTTCATTAGTATTTTCTTAATAACTATTATCAACCCACAAATAAAATCTGTAAAGACACACCAAACATACAGTGTCACCAGCAGTTTCCTATTCTGGAAGATCTTTTTTTTTTTTAAAATCACACATTGCCTGTTTGTATATATTAAAAGAAAAAAAAAAACAACAACATATATATCAAACATTTGGTGAGAATGTAAACCACTTATCAGAGTTTATTTATACATATCTATATCAAGCAGGTGAACTGAGAAAATCCTTGATATTCATCTTTGTAGTACTCTTTAAAAATCTTAATATATTTTTTTTTCTCGCTGAAAGAGTTCAATTCCCAGCTGGGACAGTCAAGGACAAAGAAATGAAAATGTATAAGGAAAATGAGTGAGATGAAGATAATATTAGAAATGGATAATGCCTACTAGATAAAAGCTCATGCAAGAATGAAATGTGAATGACAATTTAAATCCATAAGAGAAATTACATTTCTTTGAATTATTTTAAGCTTCTTTCCATCTAAACTCTGCTTGTGCAAAGGAGGCCATAGGTGAGCTTTGTCTTATATACATGTCATAATCTTCAATAGTGTAGACATGCATGCAAGCACATACACCCATCTACATGAATAAAGCTTTGCAGAAATATATATATATATATATATATATATAAACACACTCATGTTCATCTCAAGATACAGAAAAAAATAGAATAAATGAATACATACATCAGAATGCAATTTATGTTATAAAATACCAGAATTAAATTTTACATATAAAACAATATTAGATTTTGGCTGAAATTGTGACAAAGGGGAGAAAAAGATTATGGAATCTTTAAAAAATGACACTTAAACACACAATGTATCTCACTGTATTTATTACATATGACATCAATTAGAAAAAAAAAGAACATTTTCAACTTGATGCCACATTTTAATGTTACGTGTTATAAAAGAGATGTAATATAGATGCACACAAACACACCTTAAATATCGTTGGCATTACCTTTCTCTTTGATTTAATAAAACATATTTGAGTAGCAGTTTTTCATACATACATGTATGATTAAATACAACAGGCAAGGAATATTTTGTTAATTATTTTATGTAGTTTCTCTTGTTTTCATACAAGTGAGTGAATAGTTAGTTCTAACACTTTCATTGATCATCCTAAGAAAGAAAATATGCAGTTGATGAAATGGTAAACTAATGTTAACATTAAAAAAAAAAAGGAAATACATTGATTCCAATGTCAACATCTTTAATCCTTTAATATGAATAATGAAAATAAATTCTAAATTTTTCATATTTTTCTAGTAATTAAGACATTTAAAACTCCATTTCTTAGACGAAAAGATATATTCTTTAAAAAGTTTTGCAGTCTTGAACCAATATCTGTATGTGTGTGTTTTCAAAATTTTCAAAGTCTTTTGCCATCTTATGACATAGAAACACTCACATCAATGCATCATCTGTATTTGATCTTTAGATATACTGCAAGAAGGTTGCATATAGTGAAAGAGCCCAGTGTAGGTGTCATGTAATAGAGACACATGCATGCTCCTTAAATTCAATTAGAACCATTTCAAAATGTTTAAATTGTGTGATTTCAAAAGGCTGGATGGTCATTTCAGAGAATTCCGCATCGATTAGATATGACTCATCAGTCATGCTTTAATGTTGACAACAGTGACCAAGTGAACATCCCTACATTCATAAATCATGTAGTACAGATACTCAGTAAAATGCAAACCTTGTAATAGCAGCAATGACAGATTCCACAGCACATAACTAAGGAAATGAAACTCACTAGAATCAACATAGACTGCTAGGAATGGTTTACTCGTACTATATCTACAGTCATCTAGAGCTCTCACCAGTCTTTCATTTATGCCCCACAACATCAGCATGCATATTTCCAGTAGTATTGTCAAAATGTCATCTGAAAGGATAAAATGACATTCTGTAGTGTTCATGAATGAGAGCACATTCTGTCTTCATATAAGTAATGGTCATTTATATAGTGTGGCATATGCCTGGAGAGTGACATTCTCCATTGCATATTCACACATGACACAGGCTTGACCCCTGATTGATATCATGGTATAAGGGTGCCATAAGTTATACTTACTGCTAGCCTTTGGTGTTTCTGGAGAGTAAGAAGATCTATGTATGTTAAAAACACGAATCTATTCTGCTGCAATTTCTGCATCATGAAAGTGATGTGCTATTCCAGAAGAATAATTCCTGCCCACAATATGGCCATGTATACTAGATGTTTGTCAACTTCCCTGGTCAGCATGATTATGAGAATATATATATGAGACAATCTATCAACAAGTAGAAGAGGCATGAAAGTATTTGCTATTTGTATGATTGTATGTATTTAAAATACAGGCCCTTGTTGACACAACCCATGAATATGGGATCTGAGTAAAATTGATGCACTCTTTTTCTTTTTTGGGGGGGAGGGGACTGTGTACATACAAACCTGGAAATGTGACCAATTTTCAGCTTGATTATCTGTATGTTTAATCTTGAGTAAAGTGAAACATTGAAAAGATGAAATTCTATTTTTATGAGTATATGTTCTGATTAACAAATTTTAGATCAAGTATAACGCAAGGCCATATTAACAGAGCATGCAGCAAAAATTAATGTATCAACAAATGAAAGGAGCATACTAAGCATAAAAATGCATGCCTAAATACACTATGCTCTTTTGATAATATATTTTCAACAATCAGGGAATTCCGTTTAAAATGTGAAAAATCAATATAATAATATTCTTTGTTGATGTAAATGCTTGCAAGCTGTCTATACCAGATATAATAAAACACTTGCATATCATAGTGCAGTCCCAACTTGGCACTATAGGAGCATTTTGTGCAAGCTTGCAAAGTCTATGATGGACTCAGGGGATTTCCCTGCAACATCTGCCATCAGCTGTTCTCATGCAATATACTGGTTTTACCAGAACAGATTTTAATGGTATCATTGCTGAAACAGCTGTTTCTTTTTTATTAATTTTTTGCTCAGGTTTCTACAATAGACAAGATAGCCTTCTTCAACAGAATTGAATGGTTATAGAGATAAATAAAAATAAGAATGATGCCTGCTGAGTGAAGCCTTTCTTGTTATTGTGTGCACAGAGTATCACAGACATCTTTCGCAATAACTCTTCTTATACTCCCAGTCTCTTTCTCTCTCTCATTTTCCTCACTATTTTTGTTTCACCTGCTCTTTCTCATTGCTTAATTTACTCTTTATCAACAAACACTCTTCTTTTTAAATCTTTTAAAAATTTCTCAGTTTCATATTATATTTATTCTTATTTTTGTATCCATTTCTTTTTCTCTATATTTATTGATCACTTTCACTTTCTTATCTTTTTTCTTACACTCAATCATTTTTTTTTTTACTCATCTAACTTCTTATTAACTTGTTCAATCTCTCTTTTTCCAAAGAAAAATTTGACAAGTCTTTAATGGCAGTGGCAGGTGCCCAGAAAACAACTTCAGTGAAATAATTGAATAGAAAGCTGTAATGAAAGAAAGAAAGAAGAAAAAAGAGTGAGTGGAAGGCATGAGTGTTTCTACAAACATGTGAGCATATACAGTCAAGTAAGTATCACTCATTTATGTCTCAGGGCAGGTGTTAAGGATTCAATCAAATATACCAAGTCAGAACACAAAGTATATCTTTAAGCTTGTATGAGTGAATGCATGTAAACAAAAAAAATATATTATTCTATGTGTGTGTGTGTGTGTGTGTGTGTGTGTGTGTGTGTAAATACTAACACAGAATCTGATGTATTCTCATATGAGCATAATGTCTTGAATACCTAGCTTCTTGAAAGTGGCTAGATCTTATGGGTTCAGTAACGAATAACTGGAGGTTTCTGGTGAGGATATGTTACTCAAGAAAACAGAACAGATACAGTCTGATACCACAGGAACAACTGAATTCATGCAGTATATCATCAACCATGATCCCAGAGAAGGCTATAGATATTTAGCAGAATTCTGCTCCTTAGAAATGGCTGGCCCAGATTTTTCACTATCATATCCCACCTAGTATGTGACCATCTAACTCTCCAAATTTGAATTCTCTGGATTAATATATCTGGATTGTTGGAACTCATCGAAGGCTGTTATTATGGTCAACATCAACAAGGATCATCTAATCTAAGAATGCATTCACATACAACACTGTATTGAGGTTGTTCTCAAAGCTGAGAGCAGTTTTATTGAATAACTGTTTCATTTCTTTTAAATTGAATATGTATACAAATTATTTTGAAAATATAACAGGTATATGTACTGAATATTTTTCTTTTTTTCTATATTATAATCCAATTTCAATTATCAAGAACAATGTGTACTTGTGTGTAAACATTAAATTAATGTATGAAATGTTTCAGCTAAGTTTTAATGAATTTCCATGCACTTTTCATGTCTTGCTTGCCAGGTAAAACTAACTGTTCAGCTATAACTACAAGTCTGTGCTGATAGAACAAAATGTGCTGCATTTGTATCTGTCAAATTCAACATGGAAGCAATAAGATGTTTAGATAAGACAAAAGTGACAAGAGAAAGGTCTAAAGCAATACTCAGTCATGATGTAAGTCAAGTTAGAAAGATGGAATTAATCATTTCATCTGGTTGCACTAATTAAACAAGGGAAATAAAATCAACAAATGGGGAAATAAGTTGACTTTTGGTGCATATAAGAAAGTCTTTCATAGTGAAAATTTTTGTTTTAAAATTTTTGTTTTCCTCAACTGGAATGGTCAATGTACTATGACAGCCAAACAAAAATGATACAATAAAAGGTGAGAAACATGTAAAAAAAAATAATGAAGAGAAGAAATGGAAAATTGGAGAGAAAGAAATGTGGAAAATTTGAAGAAAAAAAAACAATAAAAAAATTACAAAGAAAGTAAAGAGGGACACAGGAAAGAAAAGAAAAAGAGATTCAAACGAAGAAAAGAAAAAGAGATTCAAACGAAGAAAAGAAAAAGAGATTCAAACAAAGAAAAGAAAAAGAGATTCAAACAAAGAAAAGAAAAAGAGATTCAAACAAAGAAAAGAAAAAGAGATTCAAACAAAGAAAAGAAAAAGAGATTCAAACAAAGAAAAGAAAAAGAGATTCAAACAAAGAAAAGAAAAAGAGATTCAAACAAAGAAAAGAAAAAGAGATTCAAACAAAGAAAAGAAAAAGAGATTCAAACAAAGAAAAGAAAAAGAGATTCAAACGAAAGAAAAGAAAAAGAGATTCAAACGAAAGAAAAGAAAAAGAGATTCAAACGAAGAAAAGAAAAAGAGATTCAAACGAAGAAAAGAAAAAGAGATTCAAACGAAGAAAAGAAAAAGATTCAAACGAAGAAAAGAAAAAGATTCAAACGAAGAAAAGAAAAAGATTCAAACGAAGAAAAGAAAAAGAGATTCAAACGAAGAAAAGAAAAAGATTCAAACGAAGAAAAGAAAGAAAGAGATTCAAACGAAGAAAAGAAAAAGAGAGATAAAAAAGCAGACTAAGTGGTAGCAAACAGAAGTGAGTGATAGTATTTGCAATATACTTGTCAACCATTAATGCTAAACTATTAAACCAAATATGAATAAAGTCAATGATCAAATAAGATCCAATCATCCAACAAAATGGGTCAACTTCAAACCCCATTATTCATCCCTCCACCCATCGTGATAGGGGGACACTGATTATTGATTTCTTTTTTCACTTATTTGTTTGGTTGGTCCCTGCAGATGTGCAATTGTCATAACCCCCTATGCACACACATCATTTCTATTGTTTCTATCTTATCTCTCTGCTTCTTCTGGCCTTTTATTATTATTATTTTTTTAGACAAAGCCTACAAGCTCTCTTCAGTCAACTATATCCTTCAAAAATTAACTTATCTCTTTTTCTTAGTCCATAGCGAAATGACATGCTTACTACTCCTCATATTCACTGCACCTACTATACTGCCTGCCTGTCACTCTAAAACCAAATAATTTATTCTGAAAATATCTTTAAAAGAATAATGACTTGTGTTACATTTGCAAATTTGGTTCAAGAGGTATGTGGAAAGACTACAGAGGAATCTTCGATTCTCTTCTAACTACCAATATGGTTAGACTAATTATAAACAGAGAAAAATTTTAAAACCAAAGTAAAATACTCTCTTACATAAAGGTCACTCCTTTAAACTGTAGTTATATAATAACTTTATTACTATACCCATTCTATTTATTTCTCTTGACAAAATTTTCCATATGATCAAACACTTGTAAATGTGAGATGTGCAAACACTATTAAGATCTATTGCTATCACCAAGCAAAGGTCAATATCATGTAATTAGCACCATCCAAGTTTATTTACTTGAAAAAATAAAACACCAAAACTACACACAATAAAATAAAACCAGCACAAAGAAAACATTTTCTATAGAGCAAAATCCATGTTTTAGCAGAACAATTATTAATTTTTATGAAACAAATATAGTATTGTTTATTTAATTATTCTTTTTTTTTTTTTTTTTTTTTTTTTTGCCACAGAGATTTCATTGAACAAAATCCACCACAATGACAAAATATGGCTTGTTTTCCTCTTCAACTTTACACAATGTAAACAGACTTATGCTTGTCACTCATTTCAAAGCCAGGCTAACAACAAAATTGTTCTTTTGCACAACAATTAGGATTTGACTTTTGCTGGATCCTTTTTAATAAAGCAAAACTATTCTAGTTGAGAGAGAGAGAGAAACCTGAGCACATTTCCTTCAAACCCAATACTACTTCAAAAGAAAAAGTCAAATGAGAAAAGAAAAAAATATGTACCGTTGTAAGAACTCATTGTCTGAACAACATCCAAAAGTAATCTTAACAATTTGTTATAAGCTTGATTTTTTTCTTTTTAAGTATAATTTGAGTATATTAGTATTTCATAATTCCATAATTTTTTAAGATTTTAATTAGTTCAATTTACATTCTGAGTATAATGCTGAATTGAATCCTTTGTGTACATCAAGTTAACTAAAGTGAAACATTTCATTTAACCAAATATGGAATCATTTGTGAAACTACTATATGATCCAATAGTTTATGAGTAAACTATGATTTAATAAATTCATCTCAATTTGGACTTTCATAAGAACTAGATTAAAATCCAACCTGTAGGATGAGATTTTGGTTAGTAATAAAAATCTGATATAACAATCAGAACAAACCGAATACTCTTTTTTTTTTTTAATCGTATCACCCCGAGCAAGGTGGTAACGCCACTGATGTGCAGGGGGCTATGTAACAGTGAAAAGATTGGAAAAGATTGGAACAAGGGATGAGCCTCTTAACCTGTTCAATAGACGTGGGTGGAGTGTGAACCGGGAGATAGATAGCTCTATCTACTCCAATTGAACTACAATAATAATTCTCAGAAGGAACCTAAAATTCAGTTTGTGATAAAGGAAGAATTGATAACAACCTCACAATTAGTAATAGCAACAATAATGATGATGATAGACAATTACCGTAACAATGGAAAATGGAATGACTGATATTTGAGAAAAGTCACAGAAATAAGAGTGGTAGTGGCAAAAATTATAATGGATCTAACAGTTGTATTATCTTCAATTATACCAATGAAAAATAGACATGTAACATTGATGATAGTGAAACTAATACCAATTGAAAATATAATGATAAAAAAAGAACAAAAATTACAGGTGTCATTCACTAATTGATCATATTCATCTACTAGAACTTTTGTTTCCAGAAAGTAGTCATGGCTATGGGTATTTCCTTGTCTATATTATTCAATGAAACCTATATATATATATATATATATATATATATATATATATATCTTTTCTGCAGCTAATTATAGAGAACAAGAACATAAAATGTTATTTCTGTTTTTCCCTTATGGAACGGTGCATGTATATAATCATGCTTATGTTGCAAAGGTGACATTATAAACATAATGAGGAAGCTTTAAAAAGTGATAAAAGAAAAAATGCAAGAACCCTGCTTTAATGAATAAAAAGAAAAGAAATATTAAAGTGAAGAGAAAAAAATACAAAAATGTTAGAAGAAAAATAAAAGGGAGGAGGAAGAGAAATTAAATGAAGAACATATAATAAGGAGAAAAGGTGAAAGTAAAAAGGATAAATAATGGTGATGATGATGATGATAAGCAGCAACAGCAGGCCATCATAGAAGAGAATACTGACAAATTTCAGTTTTATAAGAACATAAAAAAAAACATTTTCAACAACCACCATTATGGGAAAACATCTAAAAAAATCAGATACACAGAATATGGAAACTTTGAAACTGATAATTTATTTATAGTACTAGAATATTTTATTTTTAAATTACTTTGTCATGACAAAATTTATTTTTACAACTCCATTAGTTTGGACATCAGTAAATCACTTTGGACATGGAAAATATATTTCTATTAATTTCCTTACTGATATACTGAGCCTTTAAAATGTTTCAAATAAAACTGATCAATATGGTCATTAGAACATAAGACTGTACAAAAAGAGGAGGGAAAAGATTTATCTGTCAGTCTATTGTTTTATATAAATGCAAGAAATATTCAATTTTCCAAATTAGCTAATTGAAAAAAACTAGAGAGGAATACCATCATTTTTACACTTTATCTTTTTGCTAAAACACAAAGTTCTATTCTCATTCATTACCACCCAGTTTAAAGCCTATTCCTAAAGTTGGAATGTTTATATCAACTGCAAAATATCAGGTTTCATGAAATTATTTTTTTTATTACTCTTCTCTGGATTAAATTTTACTATTTTAACAATTTTCACATCTAAGTAAGGGCACAACTTTTGATTCACTTGGTTTATTACTATTTCTGCTGCTGCTACTACTACTACTAACAACAACAACACTAATAATAATAATATAAAAGTATTTTAAAAATCTACAAAAAGTTTTCATACAAATGTCACTTGTCTTGAAAAATGGCTGTACTGGTAATCAACATGTCAAAACAAATTAATTCTAATAATAATAATAATAATAATGGATAAAACGTTTTAAAACAAGGCATTTCAGTGTCTAACTTCTAAAGTTATAAAAATAAATTGTCATCAGTAAATTACTTCATACATAGACAATATTCCTATTAATTTTCTTACACATATACCAAGCGTTTAAAATGTTTCAAATAAAAATATACTGTATTTTTTATATCAACATTCAAAGATCAATTCAAAACTCTTGTTGTTTCAATTTTGCATAGGTTTAAGCCTTGAATTAAAAAAAAAATAAAATAAAAATTAATAAAATGATGCACCTACAGTTTCAGTTCCTGTTTGCAAAATTTTTGGCTTAAATATAAACTGAATAAGTATGGATGGCTGCAAAATTCTACACAAAAAAAAGAAGCTTTTTTATTGCTCAATTCTTTACAATATCAATTCCATATAATGTTTGCAGATGCACAGGCATATTTTTGCATAAATTAATTTCTATTTTTATTTCTATTAGCCTTGCCAACCATTATTATTTGATGATGATGATAATGGTTGACAATATTTCATCTAATAAAGATAACAGCATTATCAAATTTACAGTTTTATTTCTATAAATAAGAATTTTAAACAATAAAAATAATATCTAAAATGTTATGAATACTTTTTAATAACAGATACATTGAAAATTTTAATTGCTTCAAAACCTTTTTGAAAGTGATCAAAATGTAATCGAAACATTTTTGTAATATTTTTTCCACCCCTGTAAGGCTCAAAAACAAGCTGTAAATGTTCAGTAAATTATTTCCGGGCAGGAAAATCAAAATGCAATGATATAGCTTTTCAGGCAGAGGTCAAAAAACAAGCAACAGCTTTTGGTTGAAAGATAAGCAGATGTTCAAAGTAAGAAAGGTATGTGAATGTGTATGTATACACACGCACAAAAATGGTTTTAAACATCACGAAGCAGCAGCCTGAGATTATGGGAAAGGGTATTTCTTTACTGGGCCAAGCATAATGAAGCAAAGTTTTTCAGAAAGACAAACAACTCACTTTAGTAATCACAAAGCACAGCTTAAGCATGACAAGAATGGCTATGAAAAATTGCCAACAACAAAAGCATGATGAGATTGGAATACTTTAGGTTAATATGTTGAGATTAGCAAGAGGTAGAAGATGGCTAATGTGAAGGCATCACGAAAAATGCAAAGGAGATTACATTTATTATCCATTCTGTTTGAGAAGATATGTTTAGGATAGAAATCCTTCACTATGGATATTAAAATGAAAAGAGGAAATAAAATAGGATGAATATGATTTACAAGTTGTAATAACAGGCACTTACATTTTAGGTTCAGAACACTGAATGCCAAAGAGGTTCTGTGAGTTGCAGATATAACTACATATTCACCCAGGAGAAAGAAAACAAAGAGAAAAGAAAAACCTACTTAATACTGGACAAGATACATTTAAATGTCAGATTGATTTTATTGAAAAAAATTTTTTTTTCTTTAACTAATTTGAAAATTAGACAAAACATCCTGAGCACAAGTCTCAATTCCTCATAATCAAGAAAAAAAAAATCAAATGTCAGAACCTACAGTTTAGATTATGAGCTCAATGCAAATAGTAGTAATATCAGTTGATAATGTTTGAGAATAGTAAAATTACAAAACTCACAGCTAGGAAAAAAGGCTCTTTTGTCCAGGCATCAAATAAGATTCTTCCACTTCCTGATTGTTGGCATTATCAGTCTAGAATGGAATCTCATCTCTCCCATCTACCAATCTAATATTCTGCTGCTAGGGCTTACAAATAAGTCATGGTAGTATTTGTATTAGTTGTAGTGATGATGATGATGATGATGTGTCATCAGAGTGAGTATACTAAATGGAAATCCACACAGTAAAAAACAAGAGTATAGAATAATAATAATTACAAGAATAAATCTAATAGTTTATTGTTATTTACTCTTGGGATATTTTGGTACTTGTCACTAGGGACACATCTATTATGTGCATGATCAGAGACCAAAAACACAAAAGTCAGTCATGTACAAGATGAACTCAAGCCTAGTCCAGTGAATAGAGAGATTATAAAACCCACACGTGATTAACCTTGGTTAAGTACAGTGTGTGCTTGTTATGGGAGGCAAGTACAAGAGTTGGAATAATAAGTGCAACGTTGATCTGAAAAAGTCAAAGAAAAAAAGAAATAAGAATTTAAGGCTTTGATAAGACTAATTGATAAGCAGTCAGGCTGCAGATAGATATTCATAGAGCAGTGCTTTATTACCAAAACAAACAACTATATTTAGTTTCCTGCCCAAGGCAAGAGCTCAGTAGTTAGAGCATTGAACTGATTTGTCAGAAGATTTAAACAGCACAAATCCTGGGTTTAGACAAGACTTCATAATCTATTCATGTGTAATTTTAAAATACAAACTTATTTTATGTACTTTAGTTGACTAGACAGCTTGAGCATATTTATTAAATCTGGTTTTAACGTAATATTTTAAAATACAAAATGAAGTTAGAATGAATAATAATGAGATGTAAAATTTTAAGTAAAATAACATTTTGATTTTAAAAACTTGCTAGCTTGTTTTTAATAAAAGAAGCATTAGTTTGTTATTTAAAAAATAAGTTTGATCTCATGCAAAAAGATAAAGTGTTACTGTCAGTATAGTACAATTTTCTTTCTACATATATGTGAAAGCACATGTGATACACTGATCTAATCAATCGCCAACCTGAGGAGGTAATACAATTTCAGTGGTTATGGTGGTACTGCCACCTTCTAGCACCAGCAGAAGCTTTTGCCATCCAACAGGGTATTGTTTTTGTGTAGAAGTACCCATCTCTTGTGATTTTTTTTTTTTTACAACTGCAAATCAGATTTTCAATGTTGTGTTAAAAGTGTTTGCTTTTGATCATTAACCAATATACAACACACTCATGGCGACCATTAGCAATGATGAAGAATGAAAGGTAAACGTGTTTCACATCAGAAGTAGCATTTTTTTTGTGAACATGGCTTCAATCAACTTTGTTTATATTAGATCATGACCAGATTCAACCCAATGCCTATTGAGCCATGGTCTGGAGATGATGTGAAGCATGCTTCAGGTTCCAGCCAGTGATGCCCACCCTCAAAAGGAAGGAAACAATTCACCATCCAAGGAATCCACAACAGCCAACCTCAATAGGTAGCATATGACATGTCCACCCACTTAAGAAACTGAAGAGGCTTCAAGAAGCCTGACATGCAGTTATTAGCTTTATTAGCTGAATTCTGATTCACAATTTTCACTGTATAATGTTCATTCTACATCACTAAATTTTCATTCTATAATGTTCATTCATACATCACTAAATTGGGTTCATCAACAAAGGAGATTGTGCTGAAAAATAAATATCTATGATGCAAAATAAAAGCTTTTTCTATATGATTAAGCTGCAGACTTATTGATTTATCTACACACATTTCCATGTGAAAGCATTTCTATTCAAAATTCATATATTAAAATAGCAAAACTACCACTGTGCCAAGATACCACTCAAATAAAAGTTTTTTTTAAAAATTAGCAATTTTCTGAGGTAAACAACAAGTCTTATTTCTTTAAATATAGAAACACCTTAATTTTTCATGTCACTGCTGGAAGTAAGAAATCCATAATTCTTAACTTTAGTGACCAGAGTTGTGTTTATAAAGTACAAAAAGCTAAAGAAAATAATAAATAACAAATACACCCAAATAAATAGTAATTATCTAAAAAACAACAAAAAAACTGAGTGATCCATTTTTTAAACAAACTTTTAACTCTCACACTCCCCGACACCATGATAAAGACAAAAAGCATTTTTAGAGATATAATCAAACAAAAAAATTTTTTTTTTTAAATCACACAACAAAAAGACAAATAATATCAGGAGTTAAAGAAAACAAGATGCCAGATTTGACACTAATTTTCTTAAGAGTCCCCAGTTTACAACTGAACAAACATTGAAGATGGTGATTTTAATGTCAAAATCAAAAAAAAACCCAAAAAAAACAAAAAAAAGGAGGCAATAAAAACAAAAAAGCACATGTCTTTTTCTACAATATCTTCTCATGACCCTTCTTTGTTATAATTGTTTTTCAGTTTATTCAAGTTACTTGAAAGGGGAGGGGGGAAGTGGCACATTCCACGTATCAATATACAGACTGAAAATCCATTATTTGAAATCTCTTGCTTAAAATGAGTACCAAGTATAGCAAAAAGAACAAATCTCACCTGATTTACTTAGATGGCTTGATTCCTTTCAACGCGTTCCCCATAAATCCAAAAATGAAAAACCTGCTCTTCTCCAGATATGTATACCACCAAGGAAATGTCAAAGGCACCAAGAGAGAGACATATTGCAGGGGCCAAAGAAGAGTGAAAAATCTGCATATTGATATGGTCTCTACATTTTTAATAATATTAATAATTCATTTTTTATTGTTTTCTGTAATGCATCTACAATATCATGAGTATTAATATTTTTGATTTGCAAGTACTAGTATGTGCCAGTTGTGGAGAGCATGTGAAAAGCTGCCCAAATGTAGATAAAGGTCTGTTTATATCTCAATATCTTGCTTCAGGCTAGTTTAAAGAGTATCACTAAGATTTAGCATATATTATTCTGATTCCCATTTCACTTACAATGCCATCTTTTGAAAAAAACAAAGGGAAAAATCCTTTCTCTCTTCATCAATAGTGAAACAAGCCAACATTGAATAAGTTTAAAACAAAAAGTGGCAAATTAAATAAAACCTAACATTGAAATAAATCTATTTGTTACACATTTTACGATTAAAAAAAAAAATGTAAAACTACCATCAGATACCAATAGCTACTGATCACAGCAGCATGACAATTGGTAATTTGTTAAGTGCAAGCAATTTTTCTCTTACAGGAAAATGACTAGTGCTAACATTTAATAAAGAAACTAGCGAGATATATATATATAACACCATATATATATATATATACACATATATATATATATATACACACCATATATATATATAATATATATATATATATATATATATATATATATATATATATATATATATATATATATATATATATATATATATATATAATATACCTATATATATATATATATATATATATATATATATATATATATATATATATATATATTCCTATATATATATATATAATATATACCTATATATATATAATATATATATATATATATATATATATAAATATATATATATATATATATATATATATATATAATATATATATATATATATATATATATATATATATATATATATATATATATATATATATATATATACCTATATATATATATATATATATATATATATATATATATATATATATATATATATATATATATATATATATATTATATATATATATATATATATATATATATATATATATATATATATATACCATATATACACACCATATACAATATATATATACACACACACACCAGCACACACCATATATACATATACATATGTATATATATGCCATATGTACATATATATATATACACACACACACATACCATATATATATATATACACACACATATATACACACACACCATATATATATATATACACCATATGTATAGATATAGCGATATATACCATATATATAGATATATACACCTATATATATATATATATACACACACCATATATATATATATATATACACCATATATATTTATATATATATATTTATATATACATACAACATATATATATAACACACACACCACCACATATATATATACACGATATATACTTATATATATATACATTTATAATATACATACAACATATATATATACACACACACCACAGATACATATATATATATATACACACACCATATATATATACACACACCATGTATATATATATACAAACACACACACCATATATATATATATACACACAACATATATATATATACACCATATATATACACACACACACCATATACACATATATATATATACGACAAACAAAGTATATACACCATATATATATATATATACTCCATATATATATATATATAATATATATATGCATATACACCATATATATACACATATATATATACACACCATATATATATACACACACACCATATATATATATATATATACATACATGCACCATATATATATACATATATACACCATATATATATACATATATGCACCACATATATACATAGATGCACCACATATATACACCATATATATACATCATATATATATATATACATATATACACCATTTATATACAAACCACATATATACACCATATATATATATGCACACACCACATATATACACCATATATATATATGCACACACCACATATATACACCATATATATACATGTATACACATATATATATACCATATATATATACATATATATATGCCATATATATACATATATATATATACCATATATATATATACATATATATATACATATATATATACCATATATATATGTATACATATATACACCATATATATATATATATATATATACACGAAATATATATATATATATATACATATATATACCACACCATATA